>JBAMNC010000261.1:0-370000 GCA_037902135.1 Cetoscarus ocellatus
TTCCTTCTGAGCATATTTCAGTCTTTTATATATCCAAAGTATTCAGTAGGAGTGAGAACCTCTCCTTTGTAAGACACTTGAATCCAAATCTCGATGTGATATATGTATATATATATATATATATATATATATATATATATATATATATATATATATATATATATATATATATATATATATATATAGTTCTGGGAACAGAAATAAACATTTCACTTTACTCGAAATGAACATTTGCCCCTTTGTACATCAGTTTCTTGGCTTTTAATAAATATAAAAAGCATTGACCATTTATGAAGAAAGAATACAGCACTGTCAGGGGTGCTCTGTATTTGAAAACTAAAAGGCTTTTTAAACATTACTGACTGTAAACACACCCTTGCGGTCATCAAAAAGGATGATTTAAGGCAAAATAAAACCTCTTTAAAGTAGAAAACGACCCACCTATAGCCTGAGCCAAAGCAATCACCACCTCCTGGCAGGTGGTTGCCTCTGTGACACCGCAGATGACCCTCTGGACTCCATCCACCCAGACCTTGAGCTCCATGTTAGGTCAGAAGCGAGGGGGCCGGTTGTGGTGTGTTGGCCCCGACATTATTGAAGGCTCCAGTGGTGCAGGGCAGCTGAAGCCCCTCCGGCTGCTTCACTGGGGAGGAAACAAAGAGGGAAAACAGGAAGCAGTTAGTCAGGATGTGCTCAAGGACATGGTCGTGAGACGCACTGTGTGTCCATTACAACTGACAAGCTGCAAACAGCTTTACCTGATGTAAGATCTGTGAACACAGAAAGTTTAATAATGTGAAGAAACTAGGCACAGTCTGGCTTTTTCTAGCAGTAATAGAGAGGACAGCTTACATGGACTCTTACAACCAGGCTGCCAGGACCAGCTGGCCTTAACGCCATTGTTTTGTTCTTCTCTATGAATAGGTACATGTCTGTTGGGGGTGCAGGAAGGGTCTGCAGACATTCCCAAGTCCAGTTCCTGCTTTTGTAAGAGACTAACCCAGAGGCAACGAAGGCAGAGCAGGAAGATTAACTCAGTGACAAACTGAGGACAAAAGCAGCAAGGAAAACACAGAAGGCATGAAAATGTTATTAAAAAATGAAAAGGAAGAGCTGAGGAATTGTTACATAATGGAGTATTGTTGGGTTTGTTTCTGATCTCACTGTTATTGCCTCTGCTCTGAAACACATCAAGAACATTTGTGGCAGAAAGCATTCATCCCTGGTGGAATAAATACTACGATATGAGCACAAACAAATATTAAAAATTCCTGTCAAATAATCAGCCTCAGCTCACTGCAAAATGAATATTCACACAAGAGACATGCAGATACACAAACATGAACTAGTTAATGACATTGCCAATTTGTTTTAAGTCCAAATTAAAAATTAGAACTCTCTACACAGACACAGTCTATGAAACACCCATGAAGGCAGGGACATCCTTCAAATCCTTCTTCAAGGACAGCGCACAGGCAGAGAATGAATGGCATCTCCCCTGATCTCTATCACTCTCTCCATGGATCTAACCTTCACTTCAACTACACTACTGAGTCAAAAGGTCCTTTTGTTCGCCAACCCCCTCCCGAACAATTACACCTCCCCCACCCCCAATATCCCCTGTCCACTCTCACAAAGTCACCCACACCAGCCTGTCCCCATCGACTACATTTCTAAATATGGTAAAGACATCTGGGAAAGCTGCAAGGAAACTCTGTGAAGCTGCTACTGATGATTCCTGTCATTATTAATTACTATATTCTGCAAAATCACTGATTTCTAATGTGTATTTTATAATAAACAAGACCAAGAGTGACATTTTCTGAGGGTTTTTGGGCTCAAAAGTAAGAACATTAATTTGAGAGAGAAGACTGTTAATGTCTCAGTTTCATCAACATATAATTACAACTAAGACAGGTTTGCTGTGTGAATAAAAAGATCCATGTTTGTTCTTACAGAGCCTTAAGATTCATTCAAAAGTGCTGACCTTTTAACGCATGTGGCTTTTTTCGAGGGCCCTACACACTCAGGCTGAACAATATATCGTTTTAACATCGCAACTGCAATGTGCAACAGTCACATCACAGGACATGCAACGTCAGTCTTTTGACTCAAAATGTGTGATGCTGCCATCTGTGTGTTAGTACGGAAAACCAGAGCTGCAAATGGTCTTGTTCTCCTCACTACAAGCATTAAAAGTACCAGAGAGGGGGGCTATAATCTAAGGGGCGAACATAATTTCATTGGTCCCATTGTCTATAAAACTCTTAAAAGTATGTGCATTTCTGTTTGTGGTGTCAAACTCTGGAACAGCCTGGATGTTGCTTTAAAAATGTGCAATAACATAAAAATATTTAAATTACACTTTAGACAAGTATTATTAGATTCATACAAGTAATTTAATGAAAAGGTGGTTTAACACCAAAACAACTTGACTGCATACAAGTAATATTAATTCTTTATGTTATAATACTGATTATTATTAACAAATGCAAATAATTATGTTCAGTAACATAAAATGTAGGTTAGAACAGGTATATTATTGTATGGGTATACTTAGTTATGAGATGGATGTTTATGACATCAGACGTGTACATTTAAATAAGTATGTTTTCCGTATTTGTAATATAAAGAGATATTGTGCTTCCTTATTAGTGTCTTTATTTGTTCTCTGTGGAGGTTTATATGAAGAATGGGGTTGTGCTTGCAGAGATTTATTTTTCTACTAAGATTTACTGTAGTTTCTAATATGAGGCTATTACAGTTGTATTCACATTATTACATGAATACTGACAGCTAACAATGAGTTATGGTGTTAATTAATTATTTGATCTGATTTGTAAGGAAGGAGCAGGACCAGATAAGCTTTTTGCTTCATTCTGTTCCTTCTTAAACTGGTTGTTTTGTTGACATACATCTGTATGTTCTCGCGTGTATATTTATTTGATTAACATGTACAGTTGTTAAATGTACATATCTATTATTTTGACTTTTGTTGTTTGAGACGATTAAAGAAAGAGAGCAAGAAAAGTTCATCTGATATCACCATCAGTAAGAAAAACTCAGGGACCAGACCATGTTGTCTGTATAGTTTCTGCATATATAGTGTACAGGCCAACATATAACACTCGTTACAGAGATAGCAGTGTTACAGTGCAAAGAGTGACAATAATATCTCCAGTCATACTTCCAAAATAACAAGCAAACTGAAATTATGTAATTATTATTAGAGGAGCTACCACCAGAGTGTAAAAAGAGAAATGCCGGAAAGAAACAGCTGAGGAAATTTTGCACCACCGCTGTATGTAACTGCTTGCATTTATCACCAAGCTAACAAATCACCTACTGTAACATTTGGAAAGACCAAGTTTAGTGCTTTAAATGCGTTATGTTTGTTTGTCCTCAGTGTCATCACGTCGGTCATTGAATGCAGACTGTATCAGTCATGTTGTCTGTCATGCTTGCTGGGCGAGTCACAGCATGATTTTGATCTGACATATTAACCATCATATCACATTAAAAAATGGCATGATCTGACCTCTGCGCAAGTCTGTCCAATGCCAAATGTTCAGCTGAAATGTAAACAGAAAGCTGTCTTTCAATGGAAGTGTCACAGTTTCTGAGGCTTTGCTCTGCATTACTTTCTTCTTGCCATTTTCACAGCTGGCTGGAAAGCACTTTTGTCCTTTTTTTCACACTGCCCTTAAATGGTATTAAATGGCTGAAGAAGGAGAGGCTCAGGAAAATTGTTCTACTATAGCAGACTGTAAGATTTTTCTGCACTGACCCAAAACGGTGTCAGTGTTTTCTTCAAAAGGACTGTGGAAACAGTAATAGGTGCTGCGTACAGTCTTGATGCAAAGCAGACATAGTGGATCAGCCAGGGGTAAAGTTTTATTTACTGGAGGGGGAAGGGGAAGTGCCTGAAAAATGTTAGCTCTAACAAAAGTCTGAGGGATTCACATGGACTGATGTGGGCAACAATGCAAAGTGCATTGGCAGTAAGATCACAGATGAAAAAGAAAACTTATAAAGCAACACAAAGAAATGACAAATTTGGCTTAAATGATGAAACTGGGCATCTTTTTGTTCCTTGCATAAGCTCAACAAGACTCAGCCTGATTTCTTAAGTGTCACATGCCCCAGTCCAGGCTTATAACACTTATATTCATTAACATTAACCCAGAATACTCAGCTGATGATACTGGCAAAGCGGTGCAGGGCAGCATGCCATCCTGAGCTCTCCAGGCCCCCATTCCTCCAGCCTGTCAAAGCCTCAGCCTGGGGATGTGCCCACTCCCTGATTTGTGGAGCTCATTTTCTGCCAGAGAGGAGGGATTATATATCCCGAATTCTACTTAAGCTCAGTCAAAAGATGATCAACTGCGGCAAAACACAAACTCCCCACAGCTCCGGAGCACATTTGTTTCAGTCTGGTGTTGGTTTAGCAGTGTTGACTCGAGATGCATTCCTGTGAGAGCAGTGAGGTGTGTGAGCAGCGCTGAGCAGCCTGTCCGCCCGGCTGCTGCTCCGGGCCTACAGGAGAGCACACCGAGCTGGCAGCAGAGTAGCTTTGACTGGTTGCTGGAGTAAACAACCAGCCATATGCTCCTGTGGGTGTTCCAACATCGTTGTCTAATGTACACTGAGGTAAAATCTACAGTAGGAGTTTTAACTGTAGGAGCTTAAATATATCACTGCTCTGTTTGGGAGTTCACAGCCTATCGAGCAGCAAGATCTGCGCCGGGAGCCGTGCAGTTTTAGCTGCAGTGAAGGGGGGGTGATTGAGGAAAACAAAATGGCTATTCATTACATTAAAACCAAACAAAGAATGAGCTTGAATCAGGAGGAGGCTTGAAGGGGAGCTCAAGCTGAAAAAAGGATTGTCTACAAAAAAACCCTAATGTGTCAGAAGCACTACCTCTTCAAGCAGAGGCTCATTGCATTTGGGTTTCTACCCAAGCTTACAAGCTACTGTAGGGAAGAAAACAATGCTGCCATTTAGAGAAAAACAAATTTAGGCATTGAAAGCATGAAAAAGACAATTAAACAACTAAATAGTATATGATGGAGGGTTTCTGACATGCTTAACTCCCCAAGCTGCTTCTAATTAAAGACAATGGGATACCGATTACAGCGACAGCAGTCTGCTCAAGTACTTAAAACTTCTTGCCTATTGCTAACCAAACTTTAATTCAGATTGCACTCCCCGTAGCGCAACATGTAATTACCAACAATTTATACCCTACTGTAATTAGAAACAGATCTGTTGTGAAATGGATCTCAGTGAGCAGCCAAACACAGGCGCTGGTTTATTGTGGAGGCGCTGGTTGGAACTCACTGGAGAAATCTGTTCCTCGCTTCCAGCTCCTGGAGACTGTCATCAAGTGGTACAAGCCACTTTAATCCTGAGACTGAAACAAATCAGGGTGACAAAAGTTAAGAAGTAGACATGCTGAAAAATGGGGGTCTTGAGGTTTAAAATCAAAGGTCCTATAACTGTGGGAAAAGTTCCTAATCATCAGATTGCCATCTTGCCCCTGTAAACAACACCCTTTAAAGTGTAAACATTGCAGCACAGAGTAAAGACTGCAGACTGATACAGGCCTTGATCCTGGGGAGAGGAATTTGATAACGTCCAGGGTATGCATACCAGGGCCGTGAGAATGCAATGGGCCATGACTAACAGACAAGAGGGCTGCGAGTCCGTCTGCTGTGTGATCTTGCAACAAGGCAGCTGCTATAAGCAATAATACTACAACAAACAGCCCAATCTGGAGTTTGTTTACGGTGGAGAATTTTTTAAAAGATCAGCAAACATGTCTACAATGTTTGTAACAACTGGAAGATATAATATTGTAAACTGTCAAAAAGTTGGAAACTAATTTGTTGAATTAAATGACAAAAATTAGTAATCCTACACAACATATATTCTTGGTTGAACACTTACATTACCTTGGAAATTTGCTTTTGTTCTTGTGAAGAAATCTTTAATTTTACAGTTAACTAAGGACATGCCTTGTCATGAAGGCCGCACTGACCGAGCCACCATGACAAGACATGGTATGTTTAGCAGATAGACACCATTCTTTCGACTCTGCGTGCAGTAACCACCGCCAACTAGCTTAGCTCAAATGGCTGGAGGTCAACTGTAAGTATTAGTCTGCCTCTGCCTAAAGTCATCAGATGAACTCTTCAGCAACTTGAAACAGGCCTGTGTGCTTGTGAGACTCTTTTTTACCGCGTTATGTTACATTACGTTCTACTATCACCTTATCATCCTCCTCTACTCCTAAACAGAGGCTTTGTTTTGTTGACCTACTTCTGCGGTCATGTGTTCTTGTCACAATAAGCACACAGGACCATTTCGAGTTGTGGAAGAGTTTATCTGAAGACTGTAGGCAGAGGCAGGCTAATACTTCCCACTGACTTCCAGCCATTTGAGCTAAGCTAGTCAGTGGTCGTTATTGCATGCAGAGTTGAAAGAATGGTGTCTATCTGCTTGTCGTAGACTTGGGAGTGAGGAAAGACATGAAAACAAAACAAAAAAACGTTGGACTATCGCTTTAAGTCTCACCTCAGCTCAGCCTCTCTGTCTATCAGTAGGTTGATCAAAAGTTCAGTTGAGAAGGTCTTGACAGTATGGCTGCTTTCAAGGGCTGACTTCAACAGCATCTCAAAGCCTGCTTTGACAACCAAATGGGTTTGATGTCTCTCAGATGTGTCCAATGCTTTACACAATCCATGATTAAAAACTGCTGCACAAGGAAGAAGGACCTACTACTCAACTCTCATGTTCTGTTTCTGTTTTTCATTCATGTTTTGATTTGCTTACTTACGATGAAGCACAATTATCCTCTGGCTGCTGTTGGTTCTGTCACCCAAACTCCTCCCACTGAATAAAATCATTTCTAAAATAATATAGGTTAATGGAGGTGGATGGCATCACATCGTTGGAGATAAAACATAGGTGAGAATGTAAAAACAGATTAAAAAAAAAAAAGAACTAAGATGGCCGAGTAATGGGAAAAATGAGCACCAAAGGTTAAAGAAAATTTGTAAAAATCAAACACATCATTGCAAATAAAGTTAGCATCATGTAAAAGCAATTCTATGCAAGTGAGTTTTAAAAAGTGAAGTGGAAAGATGTCACCAATTCTGCACACCTTATCTCCTCTGGAAAGTTTTTCTAAAGTTCAGGAGCTATGATGGAAAAATCTCAACTTTGGAACAACCAGGAGGCCCTCACCTGAGGGTCTGAGGCTACAAGCTAGCTCTTAAGGGATCAACATGTCAGATACATTACTTGGACAAGACCCATGCATGTTTTAAAGTGTTAAGTGATCAGTAAAATCTTACCACCAAAACTAAAATGGACATGAAGCCAGTGAGGAGAACTGAGTATAGGAGTGATGTGATGTCGTCTGTTAAAACCAGTTAAATGTTAGGCCACAGTTTTGACATTTCTGTTTCCTGTCTGCCCTGATCTATGACCTCTTTGTTGTTGTTTCTGCTGACTGCCTCTCATGAGAGTGTGGCCTCCTTTATTGGCAAGGCCTGAAGAACAAAGTGGAGGGAACTGATAAGGGAATAGTTAAACATTAAGATGAATAATGCAAATTTGTTAAGCTAGTTGTTATCGATTCTCAATTGGAAACTATTTCTGATTCTGACTCCATCCCCAGTTTTGTAATTGAACCTCTGGCCTCTTGATGGAAGCAGGTATGCGATTCTCCATGTCTCTTCACAACTATTGTTATTATTTCTGTCATTGGGGCAGAAAAAGTTTATCCATGATGCAGGAGCCATGCTTTACATAAATAAACAAATTTTACAAGTGTACCTTAAATCTATAAAATTTCTCCAAACTCATCTGTTTGGGACATACATCTTGATATAACACAATATATTGTACTGTCTGTCTTTTATTGTGACAGTAATTGTATTGCTAGATTCTTGCCAATAAACCTCTAGCTTCCACCAAGTATTCAATCCTCATCTCTTGTTTTTATGGTTGAGAGCCATCTGGCAGCAGATTATCCCACACAGTTTGTTGAAATTAGCGATTGAAAAATATTGGAATAAAAGTAATAGCACAGATCTGAATGATGAACTTCTCTTTCCTGTAATTTCTAACAACCCTCTATGTGCACCATAGAGCATCCTCTCTATTAATTCAGCATTCATTTGCATTACCCTCTGAGACCTTGCGCCTGCAATATGGATGAGTGTTAATTAATGAACAATTACAGGAGACACTGTGCAATTACTTAATCAAACTCTGAAGACAGTGGTGGTTAATCCAAGCAGTTGTGCTTGATTGAACTGAATTTATTTATAGCCTTTAAATAAAGCACTACTTAACGCATCAAAGTAAAACCTTGGGGACAAGTCTTCATCAGGACCTCGTTAGAACTTCACTCCTAAATCCAGCTTCAATCTTCAGATGATGGTGTTTGGGATTAAACCCACATCCCGTCACGCCGCAGACTGCACTCTGAGGTTCTGCGAGCTCTCCAGAGGCCTCTGCCCTGGAGCCTGCCCTCCTCCTCCTTCTCTCTGGCTGATATTAAACTATTAGGCACTGGAGCAGACCTCCCCCCTGTTTAGGAGGTCAGCGCTGGAAGGAGCTTGAACATCTGGACGGCACGTTCAGCCAGCAATAATGCCGCCTTTGTTCGCTTGCCATGCTCACTGCTCACTGGCCAGCTTTGAGGAGCCAGTGGGGCAGGCAGCGAGCTCCCGCAGCGGGGCAACAGCACAGCAGGGCAACCAGAGGCCTCTGGTGTAGGTTTACACGTTACAGCGGTTTGTAAAACATCATCCGGTGCTGAATCACACTCTCCCATGTGAGCATTTATAGGAGTGAAATGGTTTTCACAGCAACAGCTGAAATGGCAGTCACACACAAAGGTAACATGTATTTTTCCAAACTGTCAGAAGTTCTCTGTGGCAAAATCTTCATGGAGATGTGACACTCTTAAACTCAGCTAAGCACCACTGAGTTACATTATTTACTTCAATTATCAGGATAAACTTTGAAAAATAAATAAAAAGCTTTAAACTCTCAAAGGTTTTAAATAACTGCTGAACAAACATCTCTGCTCTATTTAGTAGGGATGCACAGTGTTTGATTTATGACCTGCTCCTTCGATGGTTACAGTCCATTTGTCTTAGAAAAAGATATGAAGCAAGAAAAACATTTTCTTCTTTAATAAATGACAATTTTGATTCTTAAAGTGGACATTGCATGATGATGAGGTAAACCATCAGGGTACATTGTAAACTTTGCCAGTATTACAGCCAATATATGGGATGTTCATGGACAAGTTGTATGGTCAAAATATAGGGAAAAATTGTCATGTCTGCTGATACTGAATCAAATTTTCAGGCAAATATCTGCCAATACATATATTGGTCTGATAATTCCATGCATTCCAATATATATGTATGTGTATATATATATATATATATATATATATATATATATATATATATATATATATATGGGCTGGACAATGTGGCTTAAAAAAAATTCCCTGATACAATTTTAATTGATTTTTTCCTTCTCAAAAAAAAAAAAAAAAAAAGACATGAACCAGGTTTTGCCTTTGTGTTATCAAAATACATTCCCAAACTAACCAAACAGAATTGCCCTCTTAAAGTTAAAGTGCATGTCATAAAATGCTGATTATGTAGTTTGTCTACATAAACACCGAGAGATTAGCTATTTTTACAGCATATTAACATGAAGCTCTCTGATAAATATTTTATCTTATTTAAAATAATACATGTGCTTGTTCAAAACCTGACAGGGCCTTCAATCATAAAAACATTAATTTTTCAGTATTTATTTTAACATTACAACAACTCACAATTGGAGTAAGTCCAGAATTTTGAAATGTTCTGCAGAAAATTAATCATTTTTATTGATATATTGCCCAGCCCTAATATCCATCTATCTATCTATCTATCTATCTATCTATCTATCTATATATATATATATATATATATATTTACACAAACACACACACACATATGTATATATTTACCAGTATCCCAGTATAAAATTTTGTATAAAGTTCTACTAGAGCAAGACAGACTTTCTTTCAGGAGGTTGTAATATTGTTGTTTGTGGCTCTAGGCAGATGAATTTTAGTTTTACTCTTACTATTAGCATAACATCTTCTACATAATGTAGTAATTGAACAATAATAATTCCTATTACGGTATATCTATGATACATTGGTTTAATTTAATTTGGAAATAATGGTATATCAAATATTGGCCAAACATCCAATATTGTGCATTCGTTTTTCAAGTTGTGAAGCACTTTGGTTATTCCTGGTGGTTTTTAACTACTATATTAATAAATAACGTTGACCTGATGTAAATCTTGGCCGAGGGCAGTCACTCTACAGGTTGCTTTGGCCTCACTTTTTTTTTTTTTTTTTTTTTTTACGTTTAATCGCAGTATAAATTGGACCTTAAAACAGAATGAACTGGATCTACATGGGATTTTGAAGAAAGACAGGAGTGTGGCTGCTGATCTGTGTGCTTTAGAGACTACAACAGTTTGTTTTAAAGAACAAGAGACGCTGAAACCGGGCAGAGACTAGACACTGATACACAAAGTGGTCTTAAAATGTGAAGGGAAAAGCCTGTGTTGATAAGACAGTTGAGAAATAAGTCTAAGAACACCACTGAATGCTTTATTTCGGCGTATTTCTACAACTTACAAAGCTCCTACAACACTGTAAGCTCTACATTTAGACACTCAACATCCACGCAGTTTCTTTAACCCTTATTCACAGACCTTGGTGTCGAGTGGGACGAAGCAGAAGAAATGGCGATAATAGGCTGTAGTGGGCTCGCAGAGTCACAACTATTTTCTACTACAGAAATGTTTCCGTTATCTCAGCCTCACAACTACACCAGGCTCAGCCGAGGCACATACTGCTATTATTAGGTCGGTTTAATGCTCTTACCTCTGAGGTGCAAATAGGATTGGGCTCAGTGTCTCCCCTCCGAGCTGAAGTTTGGTGTAAAAACACAGGTAAAGGCGTCAATTCCGCAGAATTCGTCCTTATTCAGCATTGCCCAGTAAATCACTTCCAACGAACTGCGACAAAGTACCGCCTCACTGTCGGGATGGAAACGGAGCGAAACGCGACAAAAACGTCTCAAATGACAGATAATTGACGTTTCGGTGCCCTGTCCGAAAGTTTGAGAGCCTCCTCTGTGCGTTAGTCTTTTGCGGTGTTTCCAGTAGGCTGCGGAAAAAGCCCCTCTCCCCGTTTCGTTACTCCTGCTGGTAAATACACGGCATTGGATCTGGGACACCGCAAGGCATTGTGGACTGTTTAAAGCTGCAAAACCCTGAGAGGGGGGGAGCCTACCTACAGCTAACTTTTATATACCCTGCACAGCTGTATTATTAAGCCTTTCGTCATTGGGATCCCCCTTACACTTCACATTTACATTAATTATCAGTGTATGAAATTGTTATGATATGCCTTTTTAGGCTGCGGGTAAAAACGAGGGGTGTTAGGCTTTTTGATACCACACTGATCAGGGATGCCCAAACTATGGCCTGTGGTCCTGCTGCGGCCCTTATTACCCCCGCCAAGGAGGTTATGTTTTTGCCAACGTTTGTTTGTCTGTCTGTTTGTTTTTTTTTTTTTTTAGCAAGATTACCCAAAAACTATTGGACAGATTTTGCTGAAATTTTCAGGAGATGTTGGTAATGGCCCAATTTAGAAATGGTTAGATTTTAGTGGTGATACGTATATTTGTCTGGATGCAAAAAATTCCCCAAATTTAAAAAAATCCCATAAGTTAACATTAGGTGGAAATTTAAAAAATCATATCGCTGCCATTTTTTAACAGATTTGCTTCCAGTTTTACAAGATAATATGGGGCCCATGTCTCTGTCATCGAGGTAAATTTAATTTGGATCCAATCCAGATTGACGTCACAAAAACCACTGAACTTTATAATGGGAAATCCCATTGACGACATTCAATAATTCATATAAAATCAAAATATTAAGTGATGTTCCCAAAACTTGGTGTGTTTATACAGTATAACAACCTCCATGTATGTGCTGAGTTTGGTTCAGATCCTGGGACTATTCTGGATCTGGTGATTCAGAATCATATCTTTTACAGGGGTTGTGGAAAAGCCACTGCCAGACCTGAGCTGCTTGGCGGAGGTCTGTGCTCTCTGAATACTTTTCTAGTTCCACTTTAGGTTAGCCCTTTGCTGATTTAAATCAACAAGATAAAATTTAGATCACATTAAAACATAAAGCCTGTGTCCAATGAATAAGGAATGGCGCTTGCTTCACTATCTGCTCCATCTCAAGGGCTGGTTTACGAATGCCTCATTTCCACTGGATGGTCTGGTTTAGTCCAGTACAGTTTGGTACAGTTTGGTGAAGTTAGTCCTAATCTTGTTTGCTTTTCCACTGCCAGCTGTACCTTCACTTGAGGGCAGGGATGTCAGCTGGGAGGAGAAGGTCGCGCTGGCTAAATGTGCAACATCACAACAGTGAGACAGTGAAGTTGTCTGAAGTAGAGCAAAGTGCAACAGTGGAGGACTGAAAACACCAGTAGTTGTTTTCTTAACCAATATAGTGCTAATAATCTTCAAGCACCACCACTACTGACGTTTGATGATTTGCTCTTGTTTTATGTCTAAATCTATAGATGAAGCTATTTGCTTTCTACCTCTTAGCTGCATGGAGATTCATTATTATCCTTAGTGTGGGAACAGTGTAGCCAGGGCCGGCCAGGGCCCCTAATATCTGATTAGCCACTCCAGCATCCTTGGCATGACTGGCTATTTGCAATGATGAGCCATTAACAGAGAGTTTAGGTGTTTATTTTTCTTCAAGCATTTTTAATTTCTAGCCATATCTTAACTGTATTAAATGTATGTATTTATCTGTGAAAAAAGTAGAGAATTCAGTTACAAGAGGACCACATAATTTTTGTCTTAAAGCTGGAGGGCCAGATTTTCACAAACGTTGTCCTACATTCATTTTAAAATTTATAGTAACTTGTGATTAGGCAACACAGAAAATATCAGTAAAACTTTTGTCAGAATGTATTATTCTAACCTAAAATCTGATACATTTCAACAACAAACTCACAACAAAACTTAACAGGGTGAATAGAAATGTGGCTCAGGGGCCAGATGCGGCCCTCACTCTCACTCCATGGAGCCCACGAGTTAATTTCAAATATCAATAAGTTGTTAACATGCAGGATAAAGTCAAAATCTGCCAAGAAAATATTTTAAATCAAATTGTTTTCATAATATTCCTGCTTATTGGAACATTTTAACCACATATTTGCAAGAAATTGACTGTGTAACGAATGAGCTGTTTCTTCCAAAATCTTGTATATGAATCAATAAATGTGTTAATATAAGTAAAAAAAAGACTTGCCAGTAAGTATATTGGAAAATTTTACTTCAATTTTACTCATTCATGCACTTAAAAAGTAGGTTAGTTAAATTGCCTTGAATTCTGCCTTAAGCTCATTTAATAAAGCATTATTATTTGCATTTTAGTATAAAAAAATAATAGGTAATTTTAAGAAAAGCTGTATGTTACTTTTGTCTGTTTAAGTAAACATGTAACATGCCCCTCAACTGGATGGATAACATTAATGTGGTTCTTGAGGGAGCTGAAGTTGCCTGATTGCTATATTTAAGAAGTGAAACATGAAATAAAAGTAATTAACCCTTAAATAGTTTATGTATCCTGGTCAGAGGTGCCGAATGGGGATTAAAGTTCGGACAGTTCTGAGAATCCATGAATTACAGGGATCTTTAGTAATACTACAATATTATGACTTCATTACATTTTTATTTATTAAACTACCATTTACAAGTCTTACCATATTTTCTAACTGCAAAAAAGTAACACCCAGGCATCCCCTACAATGCTAACACAGAATTTAGATTATAAGAGATGCCCCTCCAAACATTTTTTATACAAGAATGTCATATGTACAACAATATACCTTCAAGTCTGAATGTCTGAATCTATTTTTTTTTTTAATAAGAGTTGTACGAGGTTAATTTTAAATAGTATGCACATCAGTCTCAGTGGTTTTGATCAACCCTACCCCTGTAAGAAGAGAAAGGGCACTGAAATGAAGCTGTATTGCTGAAGGTTCGGCAAAGGGCTCTGACCTCAAACAGTGTTGGGTGACGGGTCACTCTACTGAACATTTTTACAATGCTTTACTTTTATGCTGATAAGTTCCTTTGTTTTGGCACTGCTGTACTCCACATTGAAGGGCATGCAGGCCCCGTTATGTGTGCAGAAATATAAACACAGGAGCTTGCTAGCACTAAAGTAAAGCATTACTTAATATCTACATTATAAAGCAGTACAGACTCACCCCATCACTGATTTAAGTCTGCTTTCTCTTGAAATTCAATAAGTTACTTTGAGTCCTTGGCCCAATCTTCAGCAATGTAAAGCCTTGTTTCATGATACAGTGAACAATCATACTTTTATTACCTATAGGATTGATTATTGTAATACTCTTCTTTTTGGTCTTCCTAAAAAGAACATTTCACAGCTGCAGCTGCTCCAAACTCAGCTGCAAGGATGCTGACAAAGACCAGAAAGATAGCCCACATCACCCCTATTTTAAAGTCTCTGCATTGGCTTCCTGTATCTTTTAGAATTGATTTTAAGGTTATTTTATTAGTTTCTAAATCCCTCAATGGACTTGCTCCCTCTTATTTATCCGATTTGCTTTTACCCTATGAACCTAATAGAGCCCTCAGGTCTTCAGGTAGTGGTCTTTTAATAGTATCCAGAGTTAGAACTAAAACACAAGGTGAAGCTTCTTTCCATCATTATGGCCCCCATTTGTGGAACAGTCTGCCTGAAGACCTGAGGGCAGCATCTACTGTTCATATTTTTAAAAGCAAACTCAAGACCTACATTTTAAGTCTTGCTTTTAGCTGATTAGATTTACTATTGTTATTTAATCTTGTTTTTTTTAACCCTCTTAATCTGTTTTAATTCTCAATTTCAGCTCAGATTTATTGTTCGGAATTTTATTCTCTTTTCATCAATTTTCTTTCCACTATCCTACTTAAATATATTTAATTATGCATTTGGTGTGTGGTTATCTCAGTTACCATTTTATTATTTAAAATTTCATTTACTTATTTATTCATTTTCCTATAGTGCTTTTTTTTTTTTTTTAATCAAATTCCTTATCATGATTTTTTATTGTCATTTTAGTTTTAGCTCCTGTGTTTCCTCATTTTTATTTCAAGATAGCGTTTCCTCAGTCCTCTATTTCTGTTTTCTGTGTGTCTTTGTGTGAGTGTGTGTAAGTGAGTGTGCTTGCTGTATGTGGATTGCGAGGGTGGGTGGAGTTTTGTATTTTCATTGTATTCAATTTTCTGTTGTTATTTATTTATTCTATTTTATATCTGTGTTTTTATGTAAAGCACTTTGTGCTACAAGACGTTGTATGAAAAGTGCAATACAAATAAAGTTTGACTGATCGATTGATTGATCACCCAAGCACTGTTTTTTTGAGTTTATTTCTGCGTAAAATTCAGGATATTACACAGAACTCTTGGCCCCATCTGCTGCAATGAATAGCTGAACGCCGATGCCAATTCTTTCCTCAAATGGGCAGAACTGATCTGTTTTAACTCATATTGTCATATTTCAAAAATAAAAAACAAAAGCAAAAAACAAACAAACAAATAAACAAACTAACAAAAAAACAAAACAAAACCCCAAACTTTAAGATTAACTTATTTTTTGGCAAGATTCACTGGAAAAGATTCACTGTTTTTTTGAGTTTATTTCTGCGTAAAATTCAGGATATTACACAGAACTCTTGGCCCCATCTGCTGCAATGAATAGCTGAATGCTGATGCCAATTCTTTCCTCACATGGGCAGAACTGATCTGTTTTACTCATATTGTCATATTTCAAAAATAAAAAACAAAAGCAAAAACAAAACAAACAAATAAACAAACTAACAAAAAAACAAAACAAAACCCCAAACTTTAAGATTAACTTATTTTTTGGCAAGATTCACTGGAAAAGATTCACTGTTTTTTTTTTTAGTTTATTTCTGCGTAAAATTCAGGATATTACACAGAGCTCTTGGCCCCATCTGCTGCAATGAATAGCTGAAAGCCGATGCCAATTCTTTCCTCACATGGGCAGAACTGATCTGTTTTAACTCATATTGTCATATTTCAAAAATAAAAAACAAAAGCAAAAAACAAACAAACAAACAAATAAACAAACTAACAAAAAAACAAAACAAAACCCCAAACTTTAAGATTAACTTATTTTTTGGCAAGATTCATTGGCAAGATTCACTGTTTTTTTGAGTTTATTTCTGCGTAAAATTCAGGATATTACACAGAACTCTTGGCCCCATCTGCTGCAATGAATAGCTGAATGCTGATGCCAATTCTTTCCTCACATGGGCAGAACTGATCTGTTTTAACTCATATTGTCATATTTCAAAAATAAAAAACAAAAGCAAAAAACAAACAAACAAACAAATAAACAAACTAACAAAAAAACAAAACAAAACCCCAAACTTTAAGATTAACTTATTTTTTGGCAAGATTCACTGGAAAAGATTCACTGTTTTTTTGAGTTTATTTCTGCGTAAAATTCAGGATATTACACAGAACTCTTGGCCCCATCTGCTGCAATGAATAGCTGAATGCTGATGCCAATTCTTTCCTCACATGGGCAGAACTGATCTGTTTTAACTCATATTGTCATATTTCAAAAATAAAAAACAAAAGCAAAAACAAAACAAACAAATAAACAAACTAACAAAAAAACAAAACAAAACCCCAAACTTTAAGATTAACTTATTTTTTGGCAAGATTCACTGGAAAAGCTTCACTGTTTTTTTGAGTTTATTTCTGCGTAAAATTCAGGATATTACACAGAACTCTTGGCCCCATCTGCTGCAATGAATAGCTGAACGCTGATGCCAATTCTTTCCTCACATGGGCAGAACTGATCTGTTTTAACTCATATTGTCATATTTCAAAAATAAAAAACAAAAGCAAAAAAACAAACAAACAAATAAACAAACTAACAAAAAAATAAAACAAAACCCCAAACTTTAAGATTAACTTATTTTTTGGCAAGATTCACTGGAAAAGATTCACTGTTTTTTTTAGTTTATTTCTGCGTAAAATTCAGGATATTACACAGAACTCTTGGCCCCATCTGCTGCAATGAATAGCTGAATGCCGATGCCAATTCTTTCCTCACATGGGCAGAACTGATCTGTTTTAACTCATATTGTCATATTTCAAAAATAAAAAACAAAAGCAAAGAACAAACAAACAAACAAATAAACAAACTAACAAAAAAACAAAACAAAACCCCAAACTTTAAGATTAACTTATTTTTTGGCAAGATTCACTGGAAAAGATTCACTGTTTTTTTGAGTTTATTTCTGCGTAAAATTCAGGATATTACACAGAACTCTTGGCCCCATCTGCTGCAATGAATAGCTGAATGCTGATGCCAATTCTTTCCTCACATGGGCAGAACTGATCTGTTTTAACTCATATTGTCATATTTCAAAAATAAAAAACAAAAGCAAAAAACAAACAAACAAACAAATAAACAAACTAACAAAAAAACAAAACAAAACCCCAAACTTTAAGATTAACTTATTTTTTGGCAAGATTCACTGGAAAAGATTCACTGTTTTTTTGAGTTTATTTCTGCGTAAAATTCAGGATATTACACAGAACTCTTGGCCCCATCTGCTGCAATGAAAAGCTGAACGCCGATGCCAATTCTTTCCTCACATGGGCAGAACTGATCTGTTTTAACTCATATTGTCATATTTCAAAAATAAAAAACAAAAGCAAAAACAAAACAAACAAATAAACAAACTAACAAAAAAACAAAACAAAACCCCAAACTTTAAGATTAACTTATTTTTTGGCAAGATTCACTGGAAAAGATTCACTGTTTTTTTTGAGTTTATTTCTGCGTAAAATTCAGGATATTACACAGAACTCTTGGCCCCATCTGCTGCAATGAATAGCTGAATGCTGAGTCCAATTCTTTCCTCACATGGGCAGAACTGATCTGTTTTAACTCATATTGTCATATTTCAAAAATAAAAAACAAAAGCAAAAACAAAACAAACAAATAAACAAACTAACAAAAAAACAAAACAAAACCCCAAACTTTAAGATTAACTTATTTTTTGGCAAGATTCACTGGAAAAGCTTCACTGTTTTTTTTAGTTTATTTCTGCGTAAAATTCAGGATATTACACAGAACTCTTGGCCCCATCTGCTGCAATGAATAGCTGAACGCTGATGCCAATTCTTTCCTCACATGGGCAGAACTGATCTGTTTTAACTCATATTGTCATATTTCAAAAATAAAAAACAAAAGCAAAAAAACAAACAAACAAATAAACAAACTAACAAAAAAACAAAACAAAACCCCAAACTTTAAGATTAACTTATTTTTTGGCAAGATTCACTGGAAAAGATTCACTGTTTTTTTGAGTTTATTTCTGCGTAAAATTCAGGATATTACACAGAACTCTTGGCCCCATCTGCTGCAATGAATAGCTGAATGCCGATGCCAATTCTTTCCTCACATGGGCAGAACTGATCTGTTTTAACTCATATTGTCATATTTCAAAAATAAAAAACAAAAGCAAAAACAAAACAAACAAATAAACAAACTAACAAAAAAACAAAACAAAACCCCAAACTTTAAGATTAACTTATTTTTTGGCAAGATTCACTGGAAAAGCTTCACTGTTTTTTTTAGTTTATTTCTGCGTAAAATTCAGGATATTACACAGAACTCTTGGCCCCATCTGCTGCAATGAATAGCTGAACGCTGATGCCAATTCTTTCCTCACATGGGCAGAACTGATCTGTTTTAACTCATATTGTCATATTTCAAAAATAAAAAACAAAAGCAAAAAAACAAACAAACAAATAAACAAACTAACAAAAAAATAAAACAAAACCCCAAACTTTAAGATTAACTTATTTTTTGGCAAGATTCACTGGAAAAGATTCACTGTTTTTTTGAGTTTATTTCTGCGTAAAATTCAGGATATTACACAGAACTCTTGGCCCCATCTGCTGCAATGAATAGCTGAATGCCGATGCCAATTCTTTCCTCACATGGGCAGAACTGATCTGTTTTAACTCATATTGTCATATTTCAAAAATAAAAAACAAAAGCAAAGAACAAACAAACAAACAAATAAACAAACTAACAAAAAAACAAAACAAAACCCCAAACTTTAAGATTAACTTATTTTTTGGCAAGATTCACTGGAAAAGATTCACTGTTTTTTTTAGTTTATTTCTGCGTAAAATTCAGGATATTACACAGAACTCTTGGCCCCATCTGCTGCAATGAATAGCTGAATGCTGATGCCAATTCTTTCCTCACATGGGCAGAACTGATCTGTTTTAACTCATATTGTCATATTTCAAAAATAAAAAACAAAAGCAAAAAACAAACAAACAAACAAATAAACAAACTAACAAAAAAACAAAACAAAACCCCAAACTTTAAGATTAACTTATTTTTTGGCAAGATTCACTGGAAAAGCTTCACTGTTTTTTTGAGTTTATTTCTGCGTAAAATTCAGGATATTACACAGAACTCTTGGCCCCATCTGCTGCAATGAAAAGCTGAACGCCGATGCCAATTCTTTCCTCACATGGGCAGAACTGATCTGTTTTAACTCATATTGTCATATTTCAAAAATAAAAAACAAAAGCAAAAACAAAACAAACAAATAAACAAACTAACAAAAAAACAAAACAAAACCCCAAACTTTAAGATTAACTTATTTTTTGGCAAGATTCACTGGAAAAGATTCACTGTTTTTTTGAGTTTATTTCTGCGTAAAATTCAGGATATTACACAGAACTCTTGGCCCCATCTGCTGCAATGAATAGCTGAACGCCGATGCCAATTCTTTCCTCACATGGGCAGAACTGATCTGTTTTAACTCATATTGTCATATTTCAAAAATAAAAAACAAAAGCAAAAACAAAACAAACAAATAAACAAACTAACAAAAAAACAAAACAAAACCCCAAACTTTAAAATTAACTTATTTTTTTGCAAGACTCACTGGAAAATAAGAAACAAATATTTTCCCAAAGTATTTATGGAAGTCCTTGCAAGTGCGAAACTACTTTTCAATTCTATAAAAAAGATCATTGGAGGATTTTAAGTTTTACCTGCTGACATTTGTACTTTAAATAAATTTAGCAATGTGTAAAAGAGTTCCACAGAAACCTGATATAGCTCATGATATAGTGTGACCCTCAAAATTTTAAATAAGGTGGCCAAACACGTCCACTGGAAATCTGTGGGTAGCGCACCAAAATCCACATTGGAATTTCACAAGGTCTGAATGTTTTTGTAATTTAAGACCTTAAATTACATCAGATACCAGTTGTACTTTTAATCAAGTTGAATCAAGTATATAAAAGTAAACTTCCCTAACATGGCACTTGCAACTTTTAAGTTATTTCAAATACAAATATTACATTGAAATGCAGATTTTTTAAAACATGTTTTTGAGAAATGATACTTGAACTTAAACAAACAATTTTATATTTTGAAGTGGGAATATATTAAGTTCATGCAATAGTCAATATGCTACCTGTACAAATTCTGTTCAGCTCTGCCCCCAAAATGAAGAAACAGACTTCAGAGCTAGGCTGTACATTGCTGTAAACGGGCCCGTGAACTCTTCACGGTCTATTTTTGGTGAAAACTAACACACTGGACATTTATTACTTTTCCACTTGCAAAGCCCCTTGATTTTGGTACCTCTTCAGCACACTGTAAGCCTAAATGTGTTTTTCCAATTGGAGCAAAATAGAACCAAAACAAAAAGGATTGAAAGTGGGAAAGTGTACATGTATCCAGCAGAGCGTGAAATCACCTCCATGCTGTTTTGTGCTTTTAGATAATTGTTGACCAAAACATTTTAAAATGTATTTACTATTGACATGATCTTTATACAATCCCACTTCAGTGCATTCCAGTGCACATTGTAAATGCCAAATAATATTTAATACTTTAATATAGACTCTAGACATTAACTTCCCTGCTATACAATGCCCTGCTTATGTCTTACATGATTCTTAAATGCTGAATTATAATCTTTGCAACACACTCAAAGAACTGTAAGGACGTGTGATTACAAAACAGAGTACTTCTAAATTTATCTTATTTTGTTTTATTGATTTGACAGAACCAACATTTACGTTGATCTATATACAAATGAGCTGAAGTTAAAGGCTGCTTTTTCCATCTGTTCCTACCTAGAGGTGATGTAAGACATACAATGAATAACCACTTAACAAATGACAGCAAAATTACATAATGTACATAAAATACAATAATGAAGTCAATTAACACAACGCACAATAAATTTAACCTAATACAAATACAAACCCCAATCAACACACGATAAAGAAAAATTCAATTGAGTAATACAGTAAATACATTTTAGATACATTAGTCATAGAAGCAGAGCCCCTTTATGCTAGGAGGTGGGCAGACCCTCTGCTAATACTACATAATATATAGTGATGTATACTCAGTGGGAAAATCATAAAATATTTAGAAATAGCTGCTTTATAAATGTTGCAAGGATTCAGTAATTTCATAATCATGATCAAAATAATATGCAGCATTATAAAGCAATGCCTTTATCGTGAAGTGACCATGGCCAAAGACAGATTCTGTGCAATAAATGTTACATATTCTTGGTAATAGTTGTCGCGTAAATCATGCATTCACTGATTTAAAGCATCTACATTTTTAAAAATGATTATGAAACAAAGTTGACTTTGAAAAGTAATTCTCCACTACAAATATCCAAAGTAGATGACCCATTTTTACAACTAAACTCTCACGTGGATTTTATGTGAAAAAGAACACATGCACGGGAAAACAAAGAGATAGGGTGTCTGAGTTTATCCACAAGGAGTGCTGATATTGATGCATATAAAAAAGTTCCACACATGTTCAATGTCCTTGATAGTTAACTGTAGATTCATTGTAGTGCTGTGTTTGCCCACCAGGACAATGACAGTAAAGTGTTTCTAATTATATTAAAATGTCTTCAGGTATACAGTAGGGAAAACTAAAGATAATAACTTCACCAATGACATAAAATATTGATAAATAACACAAAAAAGCACATTGCCTTTCAAGAAGTCAGGGTTAGATCCACTGCTCCTGCAGTCACATGTCAATATGTCCTTACATGGAACACTTATCACCAATTTGCTCCCAATGCTGCATCAGTGGCATTCAAATATGTCTGAGTACGTATGAATGAGATTAACCAATGATGGACACTTACATAGCAGCCTTCAACCTAAATGTGTGGATGTGGTATGAATGAGTAAGTGCCGCCTGCAGTGTAAAATTGCTCTGAGTTGTCAGACAACTAGAAAAGCTCAAGTTCATTCATCATTTTTAAGACACAAAAAGTGCAGCATGGGAGTAGAGCAGGTTTGGCTCCATAACAAAGAACATGATCTGTCTAAGATAAAAGTAAATAGCTTAACGCAAAGCAGAAAGCATGTACTTCACTGTCACATCATGGAAACTAGTATTGAAACAATTTTGTGTTGTCTTATATATGTACAGCTCAAATTAGAAACAATATTAAAATCCTGTGAGGTGATGCTATTTTCAGTCCATTGCCCCAATTTTTAATACAATTATGATTTTGTAACCTATGGTACATTCAAACAAATCGAGAATTCTTGGAACAATACGATTCATCTCACTAAAAACAGTAATAAAATCACTTACAACAATAAAACAGTGCAGCTGATAGGCCTTTGTTCATGGGCTTGTGTTTATATAGAGGCTTACTGCCCTCTTGTGACTGATCAGAGACTTGAGTTATGACATGCCATCTGATGCTGTTATGACTCCAATGGTCTTTTCCCAGAATTCTGGCTTATCACTTTGAGTCAGAGGAAGTGAAATCAGAGGATTTAAGTGCTCTTATCAGGGCTTGGCACAGGACTGTGTTTTCGAATGTGATGTTCTGTTTAAATTCATTTTAACAGTTTGTTCTTTGCTCACAAAATTACACTGTTTATCTAGCCGACATTTTATGAAGAAAATCTTGGTTCAGCTTACAATGGTGTTCCATCTTTGTCTGAAAACATGTAATCTGACTGTCTGTTCAGAGTGTGCCAATAATAAAATGCACTTCAGGAGACATACACCGAAATAAAGTATTTGAGAAAGGCTGTTCAGGCTTGGTACATGGGTTATCAAAATTTCCTGTGGTGACTGATGCAATTTTAGTTTTTGACCAAAGCAGAAGAAGTTCCATTCACACTGTGGACTGTGATAAACAGTGCACCAAAATGTATGGTATGTCTCCTTTACATGTTATGTATGAAATCAATAGCCCCTGTATATAAATCATGCCAATTTTACACGTTGGTATTGTTTGTATTTCTAAAACTATTTTTCTGAGAAAGAGACTTTTCTAAATATATACAGCCACCCACCTGGCCACTTAATAAATGTTGCCAAAAGTCTAGCCACCCATCTGCAATATGACGGGTACATCTTGTTAAATATCAAAACACCCATCTGGTTGTGTGCAGATGGATGTGTGTGGAGTGACATGGGTCCCCTTGAAATCTGATTGGTTGCTTAGTTTCCACACCAAAACTCGAGTCAGTGATTGATGTTTTACTAAGTCAGGGGTGGAGCTAAACTTTAAAATCAACCTTTACAGTTTCAAGTAGCTGCTAGAAATGTATTTGCTTTTGTATGGTGAGTAATGGTCTTTTGTCATGTCCTTTATTAATCTTTTCAGTTATGGAAAAATACTTTCACATCTAGTACAAGAGGAGTGAACAGGGAATAGTCCATAACAAACTGCATGATGTGAAACTTGCAATAATATATTTTAAAGATGACTTTTGGATATTGACACATTTATGGAAAAATTAACCCCCTCACCCCAAATGTTAACCTGACATGACAGAAGGACTGTTCAACACTGTATATTTCCCTTGTCCAACTTAGAAAGAGTCCAAAGAAAGTGTTTGGGAATGGGCAGAACCTTTCAAAGCATATCTGACAGTTGATTGGACAATCATTCCATCAGTCACATTTATTATACAGCAGTGTAAAGGACAGAGCTTGACCCACTTTGTGTAACAATTTCAAAGCAAAACATGTTGGAAGAGAAGAAAATTTTTTTCCTATTGAGAAGTTTGTAGTGTTGTTTCATGTTTTTCATTTAATAAAGAAATGCAGTCCAGATCTGATAAAACTGCTACTGACGCTGTTAGCATCTATGCTAATCCCTGTCTAAGTAGTCACTCCCTGTTGTTGTCTTTCTTGTAGCGCCCACCTCTCCCTGCTCTGAAGGACTCTGATTAGTCCAACCCGCTTTGGGCCATTCACAATCGTTGCAGATTGGAGCTTGGCAAGATGGATCAGCCTGATTACAGACATTTAATCCAGCAGACTCATAAAAAAGTTTGCTTGTGATTACTGATGTGCTTTATGCTGTGATTTTAGACAAATATCATTCAAAAAAGTCATTGTAGAATTCAGCTAAGAAGTTATGTAGGTTGATACTATGCTGAGTTAGTTTTTTAAGGAAGAGAATATGTAGAGGACATCTATTTGACACTTTTTCTTATTGTGTGTGATAGTAAATGTTTATGATCTAAATTGTGTGACAGTATTATTTAAATAAAAGGTAAACTGTTGAATGTGGTTATAGGTGGAGGTTATTTCTTGTTACTCTAGATGTCCAAGTAAAAAAGTATTTTGTCTACTATGACTGAGAAATTATCAGTGCTGTAAGAGTAACAGTTCACAAAACTATCTTTTTTACATTTTATTGAAGCCTGTTAGACAACCATATTTCTATTAATTCAACTTTAAGATTCGCCTATCTTTATATCTAAATTGTTGTTTTGTATATAAAGCTTCATACACTGGTGCTAAACATCTAGGAAAGCTGTAGCAAGTTAAAACATTTTCAAGTCAAGAAACATGAACTTTTGTTAGATCTTGAACATACTCATAGATATTTCTTGTCATGAAAAAGCAAACCATGTACTGACTATTACACAATAACACAAAAATGAAATGCTCAGGAATGGATGATTTTTGCACAAACATGATCAGACTCCTCCTTTCTTTAAATAACATTTGAGCTTTATCCTCTATTAAGTATGAATTCCGCAGTTCCTCTGCCTTCTACTTTTCAAAACTCATTATAAGAATTGATTCCCTCTGTATTATTTTTGTTTCTTCCTAATGGTATTTTTCAATAAGTTTTCACTGCTCCCACATGTCTGAGAAAATTCAGGTTTATTGCAAAAAAAATCCCTCAATTATTGGATTTTTGCACGTCTGTACATTCACTGCCGCCTTGTCATAAGTTCAACCTCCTAATTTTCTCTTCATCTTTTCATCCTTTCTGTTCTTTTGATTTTTTTTTTATGTATATGTATATATATTTCCTTTTAATCTTAAATTTCTACCATGTTTCTTATTATACTGTCCTATTTTTATTTATTTTGTGTCTTTAATGCTCTTAATGTTGTGCTGTCTTTGTTTTTAAGTCTGTAAAGTACTTTAAGTTTCAACGTGTATGACATATGCACCATAAATAAAGTTTCCATGGCTATAAACCCCTCTGTTTCAGTCCTGCTCAGAACAGACTGTTTCAAAGTCAGTCCTCTTAAACTGCTACTAACTATGACCCATTCATGAAGTGGATGTGGTTTTGGCTTTACAGTGCTGTGCTATGTTTGCTGTGCCTGCACAGACATGCTCCTTCAAGTGGAGCAGATTGTGGGCTGAATGAACACCTCTCTCACGAAAGAGGATGCATTTCCCCTCAAGTAACATAATCAGAATACAATTTTTGTAAAGACTGTTTGTGAGGTGAAGAAACAAAGGGAGGGACAGGGTGTGACAGCCCAAAGACACATACTTTTGTCTGAAGTGTACATATGAAACCTTTTATGTTTTATTATTTGTTCTATGTATCTTATATCTTCGCTTAAACATGTTCATGTATTACCTCTGCCAAGCAGGTTATGTTTTTGGCCCCTTCTATTTGTCTGTTAGCAAGATTATGCGAAAACTGCAGGACGGATTTTGCTGAAATTTTCAGAAGATGTTGGGGTTGGCTCAACTTAGAAATGATTAGATATTGGTGGTGATCCAGATAACCACCATTAGCGGACGTTCTTTCTTGCTCAATACCTGTCTAACAAATCATAATAACAATAACCCCTTTGTCCCTATTTATTGTTTTAACATTTATTTATTTGTTTGTTTGTTTGTTTTTCCCTCCTATTTCCTCACTGACTTGCTGTCACTGGGCTCATGCATCACTTGAGCTGTCATATTTTTTGTAGAGTTCTTTAGGATGATTTTTTACCTCCACCAAGGAGGTGATGTTTTAGCCATTGTTTATTACTTTGTGTTTTAGTTTGTTCAGTTATAATGGAAATTTGATTAAATTTTCAGTTTAGGTCAGATATGGGCCAAGGACCAATTGATAAGGGGATCTAAATGTGGATCTGGGATTAATCTTAAGGATTTTTTGATAAGGATTTTTTGTTTCTCAATGGATTTGATGACATTTTTAAGAAATGTTGGTCTTTGCACAAAGGAGATTTGATAACATTTTTGTGGTGACCCAAATCTGGATGTGGATACAAGAATTTTTTCAAGTACTTATCAACATTTTTGACAATTACGCTCTCAGCAATGTTGGAAATGCCTTGGCTGAGGTTTCTGCTTTCTAAAGCACTTCTAGCTGTAAGTGTAATATTTTTAGTTTGCCAAGTATTGAGCAAAAACGATGGTTCGCTAATGGATCGTATGGATAGTCGTCTGGATCCCCACCAAAATCTAATCATTTCTAAGTTGGGCCATTACCAACATCACCTGAAAATTTAAGCAAAACCCGTACAGTAGTTTTTGTGTAATCTTGCTAACAAACAGAAAAACAAACAAACATAAGGGACCAAAACATAACCTCCTTGGCAGAGGTAATAATAAATGCATTCGCATGAAACTTTCTGGTAATGCTAGTCATAGAACAAAGAGGAAATGATTACATTTTGGTGGTGATCAAAATCCAAATGCAGATCCAGTAATACTTTTAATGATTTGTTAACGTTACCAGATAGTGCGGTTTTCCACACTATTGCTAATAACTCAATAAGATCTCAATGGATTCTGATGACATTTTCCGGGAATGTTGATCATGGCATAGGGGAAAACTGATTATATTTTGGTGGTGAGCTGATTTGGATGAGGATCCCAGAATTTTTAAAGTATTTGTTAACATGGCAAGATAGGGCAGTTTTTCACATTTTTGGTCATAACTCTCTTGACAGTATTGGAACTGCTATGGAAGAGGTTTGTTCTCTCTGGGCACTTCTAGTTTATTGTTTTTTTCCTCCTATTTTCTCACTGAAATGCTGTCTGTGGTTTGCCATATTTTTTTTTTGCAGGGTTCTCAATGTTTTTTGATTATTTTTGTACGTATGGTATGTTTGCAGGGCCTCTCTTGCATAAAGTGTATTTAATCAGATTTATTCATATATTTGAATGTTTTTTTGTTTATTGATCAGAAGTCTTTGCGTGTGGGTTCAAATGTTTAGTTCTCATAAACAATACACTTCTACTTGTATCCAAAGCACTTTGCTTCTTCCCTTGAAATATTGTTATTGCTATTATTAATATTATTATTATTGTTGTAAATATTGATGTTATACTATCATTACTGATGATGACCTTTTTAATTATGCAAGACACTTTAAATTTCAAGTAAGGTTGTATCTTCTTAATGTACCAACTTTGAATGTTGCTGTGAAAAACACTTGGAGTGGTCGAAAATACAGGCGCATGACTCGGGGTCAATGGTGACCTCTAGCGTGTCTACTGTATGAAGTCAAAATCATGTTTTTTTCCCTTTCTTTTTTTAACGTTTATTACTAATTTTTCCCTGAATGTATTTTGCTATAAATTTTTTATTTCTGTTGATGTTGTTGTGTTTTTTTTCCCAACATTTTCTCTGCTGGAAATAGGATTTAATGGATGGTGTACCATGCCTTTTTTTTTTTTATTCGTGTGCCTATTTACCCACTCATCCGCAGTTGGTGGTAATTATGAAATCGGACACATGATGATTAAAAAATAATTTTGAGTAATTAATACGACCCTATTCCCATCGATCCATTGATTTTAAACCTTTTGTTGCGAGCCTTGCGTATGCACAAACAGAGCGCAGGAGCTATCCTAGTGAACGCTTTGGAAAACTGACATGGGATTGCCAAATCATTTCCTTGCCTGGGAATGACGTCCGCGCAGCGCAGCTCGGTTATATTTAGAGCCTATATAAAGTGGAGTCGCCCTCTAGGCTTTGTTGACTCTGTAGCAGGCTGCAGCAGGGGATCACGATACAGAGAGGAGACGTCCTAAAACTGACACCATGTGACCTATATACCTAATATCATGTATTTGAAAGTTAAAGCATCAATGGAAAAATAACTGTGAGGCCAGTGACAACATTTCAGAGGGTATTAAAATCCACCACAAAAATCCCCATACATTGTCAGTCATTTAAAAGAAATTACTTGCAAGAAAGCCTTACATGTATGCATTTGTGTGTTAAATCAGAGGCTAAAAGTTCATGAAATAAGCCAGCATAAAGCATTTCACATCCCAAGTTGCAGAGAAAGTCATGAATGCAGTCCCACAGCAGTGAAAAGCCCTGCTATGCTTTCTGGGTAAAGTGCGCCCCGGTATCCGCCCATATTCGCGTAAAGCAGGCCAACGTGAGCAGCTAGGCCGTAAGCTGGATCAAATGGAAAGTTCAATCGATTAATTTGCCCACTTTTTCGCATGTTCCCGCTTGCTTTTGAGACGAGGGGGACCGAGTTACATGCGGACGTTTGGCTGTGAAACAGGAAATGCAGAGATCGTGTGAAAGCAGAGGATTTTTATCAGCTTGACTTATTAGGTCGCCACTTCGGACGCGGAACTCCTCACCCACTAAAAGGTAAAACAAATGGATAAGATTCATACATGTGAGTCGCTTTGTGGGATCAATGCCTCTTTGTGCTCCTTAGTTAGTGGATACAGCAGATTGTCCTCTGTGCTATCACTGAGCATAACTATCGTGGTAAAAATATTTGTTTTTGGTGTTAGTGCAAACTACGCCCAATTGTGAACTAAACGTCTGGCCCTGCAATGCAGACCTCCGAGTTAGCCTGTCAATGGTGGCTTCAACGCCTGCACCGTCACCGTTTTGAATGAAAAATACAGACTTTGTACGAATACACAGGACAGACGAAGCTGCATTCATGAGCAACATTTGTTAAAGATAATATGTTAGGCCTAACTGGCTAACTACTTTTCTTATCAGGGCTTTGGACGTCCTTCCATGCTAAGCTAACAGCTAACAGCACAGCAGCCTGGTTATTTAAACATAGTGCTTTGAGGGTTTTCACAACCAACCTGGCAACCCCGGCGGGGACTCAGAAGTGGATTAAAGTCAAATTCCTCCACAGTTTTGATCTTTGGGTGTATGTTCCTGCTTTGACACAGTGGAGGAGTGGCCCTGGTTAACCCTCAGCTAACTCACAAACATGACAAACATTTATTAAGTGCAGTAACATGGCTGCCAATCACTGCTCAGAGCTGGGGCTTCCCCTGGCGATATTACTGTCATGTTTTTTTCGTTCTTCATGAGGTGTTACTTATCGTATTGTCATTATTAATAAAAGGTGCATAAAGGGAAGGTCAATTTAGGGGCTTCAACATAAGGTCAGCCATAACAGAAACTGATTTATTTCCTTTTATAGGCTTATCTAAGTGTTGTTTCAGTATAGAGATACAGAGATATGGAGGAAAATGGGAAAGAATTAATAAAGATAAAAAATAAAGTTTATAATAATTGTGATGTGAAGGAGTAAAACAAAAAAGGACAATTTAAGGCAGCATTTGGAGTAAATGGCACATGAAGTTGACATAATACATAGGAATGCACAATATTATTGGTATGATATTGGTATCCAAAGATATGGGCCTAAAAAGTTACATATCAGGATCAGTTGATATTGAAATGTTTGCCTACATTTACAGCCAATATACCAACCATACATAATGGCCATATCAGCAGTCATGCCAGCAAACTATACAAATGTACTATGATGCTTCATCTTATCATCACTGCCTGGGTACATCTAAAAATCAAGAGTTTAATTTTTTTCAAGAGTTAAATGCATTTTTTTCTTGTTTGACATCTGTTTCTCATACAAATAGACGGTCACATTGAAAGCAACAAGCCAATTTTCGTAAAGTGCTCTTGACGAAAAATGTCAGTATTGGTCAGAGCAATAATGAGAAATATTTGAGAAATATTTGCACATCCAGTAGTGGCAAAAATCCAATATCGTGCATGCCTATTAGAAATGAAATGACAGTGACTGCTATTAGCAGGTTATGTTGACAGCAGTGGGACAGAAGAGCTTGTAAAAATGCTCGAGTATGCAGTAATTCAGCATAAAGAGATAAAGTATAGTATTGCGATGCAACAAATGTTAAAACCAGGGCCAATGCCCTTGTTTAAAGATGGCAATTTGACCGATTCTGGTGTTTCAATAAAAATTCATGGAGGCATAACTTTCCCATTCTAACAATATATTTCTCTCACGTTTAGTCATTAAAATAAGTCAGAGTTTGTCCTACAGGCCAATTTCTTTTTCCCAAAAATCTCTGAATCAGCAGTTTGGTGTGTCAGATTGGCATCAAGTTGGTATGACACAACATATAAACAGCTGAAACTTATATTGGTTCATCTCACAATCATTTGCTGATAGCTGATGTTAGTAAATAGCCACTATATTGTCCAATGCCAATGTTAAACCAATTCTGATGTGCATCCTTTGTTCAGTAGGTTACAGAGTTGGCACCAGCCGCCTGTCAAATGTTGGTGTTTATGCTAGTGTCAGGTGAATTTGCTCAACCTATTGGCCACAAGGTAAATAAAAGTGATTAAACAGAGATTTGTGACAGAAAATTGAAGTCTCTAGATACTAGGCCTACACAAAACTTGATGTGCAAAAACATTGTTTCAAATTGCAACAGCGATATGGATTTAACAAATGATAGGTATGCTTTAAATAAGTGCCCTTGCCTATGCTATTTCCCCTGATTTAAACTACACTAACAGCTTCAACAAGAAAAAAATGTTTCTCCACTAAACTGGCACAGATATATTGACAGTAGGGATGCACATTGACACTGGCCCTTTTTTTCAAACATTGGCCATTGACAATTGACGTGGGGTTAACAGAAATCATTTTCAGATATTTATTTATTTTGTCAGACAAATTTAAAATAATGTTTGTAATTGTGATAAATTCACACTGTTGCATTGTGTTTATTGCAAAGGCTTTCATTGCAATTATGATAAAATTGTGATTAAATGCACATCCTTTCTGGACACCCCTAAAGGTGTTGGTATAAAGAACATTGATTAAATTTTCTCCAATGATTGTGTGGGTGTGGAAAAGCTTGATTGGCAGCTCAGCAACCCTGGGAAATTTGCCGACCCTAATTTGATAGTAGGACTTTTTATTTTTAACGTGTTGTTATTTTCTATTTGTGCTTTGAAGCTGTTGCATCAAAAAATTTTCACCAGAGTGCACCTGTAAATACTGTTTTTTCCCTTCAGCATAATGGAAAGCTGTAGCTAATTTTTTATTAATTAAATCTCAATTTATTTTAGTCATAAAAACATTCCCTAACCAAGAAGCCCCCTCAAATAAAAGCACACATTTATAATGCTTTTGAAGTGCCCATAATTTACGGAGTCTTATGGAGCTGGGGTGATTTCAGATATAGCAACTATGCCTGTGCTCAAAATATCTGTAGGGCAGAATATTGTCACATACTTCTAGTCAATATATGCATCAATATAGTCTACAGAGTTGATGCAGCCCCAAATACTGTGACAGCAGTTGTTAAATACACCTTGGGTAATGTCAACAGTGGTGTGTTCAAAAGGTGGCAGTAGAAGCCAAACTACATGATGCAGCACACGTTCCAAATTGTCAACTATCTTTGAGGATCTGCATCTTAAGTTTCTTAAGTTGAAGAATCCTTCAAACCTTGTCCTTTTATCATTTTGTGCTTGCAAACAAGCACAGGAGTTGTTTGGAGTTCGGTTAAAGGTGCAGTTAATGTCCACAATTTACATGTATCGCAACAGGTATTGTATAGTGTATTCTATTTTGAAATAGTATGTAAAGCCGAGACCAACACTGTTCAAATGAAGTTAGAGTTGGAGTCCTTGGTCTGACAGGCGTTGTGAGGATATATCATATAATCATGGTTTTAGCTTGAGGCTGAATTATCATATAGTTACAGTGTGAGTTTTTTTTTTTTTTTTAGTTCTTTAACTAAACTCTAAACAATTTAAGTTTTGAAAAGTTAGCACACCCAAGGTAAGCAAGTGGCATACGCTATCACCTGCCGGATTTGCTTTTTAAAGGTTCTGCCCATTCCCAACAGTTTCTATGGTCTCTTTAAAAAAAGGGACTAGTGAAACATATTGAACAATCCATCCGGTATATCGGGCTAGTGCCACTCAAAAGGATAAAAAGTGAAAGTATTTATAAAGGCATGGCAAGCATTTGGTGGAAAACTTTCAAATGCTGTCCATGACATTGGCAGGACTCTTTATCTACACACAGATAAGATTTTTCCTCTTTGACTCAAAAGCTTTCCTGTACAAATCACAGACTTAGCTGGGTGTAACTTGACAATTTCAGGGAGCATTTAAAGTGTGGAGAACTCTAACAGGAGTAGTTTAAGTATACCTTTGTTGTAGCCAAATACCAATCAAACCACATTCTGTTTCTTCTGCTCGTCAAGAAAAGCCAACGATATTCAGTGGAGCTCCTCCCTGCCTGTAGGCTGAGCAGTATGTACTGTAAGCTCTGAAAAGGCCAGCTGCCATATTGATGGGTGCCGCTCCACAAAGCAGTTGGAGAGCTCAGAGGCTCCCAGTCGCCTGTCAATTCTGGAGCCTTAATGTAATGTCATAGATTTCTGCCTGGGGATTGTTTCTGTTGTGTGGCTGCTTCCCAGAAAATACCTCTGAATATTCTGCTGGATGTAGACATTCAATTACAGGGTATTTATAATCTTATTTATGTCTGTAAATCTGTCAGCACCTCTTGATTTGTGATCAGAAATTCCACTAAGGATGAACAAACTTATGTCTAATGCATTTTCTTGGTGTCTGATAATTTTCTGTTTTAAGAGGGGTTCTTCATCCAACATTAGTCAAAGCAGAGAGGAGTTTAATATGTACACTGTGTTTTCAGTTGCTGTTTTTGGTGTTTAAATAATTTCTGACGTTTGCTCTTAATTTCTTTCAGATGAAGCATCATAATGTGGATTATTATTGAATCTCCTTGTATCTCTTGGACTAAGCTGGGCATTATCTCGATGAGTAGCAACAAACAAAGCATGATGCCCTGAATTTTCCAGTGATTCAGCGATGTTATTTAAAGAATACAGGGGCTTTTTTTACATGAAGCACAAATCGCCATTTTATCTCTACCACTCCTGAGGACACAGTTGTCCAACAGCAATAAAGACAAGTAAATGGAAATAGCTGACAAGATGTAGTGTATAATTGAAGAATCTGAAAACTACTCCTCTAAATCTTCCCTCTGATTGTGCCCCAGATAACTTGTTGCTGTGCCAGATAACAGCCTTTGCTTGTGGGAATGTCTGAGTATAAAGTGCTGTTTTTTGTCTTACAGGTGAATCATGACAGAATATAAGCTGGTAGTTGTGGGAGCTGGTGGCGTTGGCAAGAGCGCTCTTACCATCCAACTCATCCAGAACCACTTTGTGGATGAATATGACCCCACCATTGAGGTACAGGAAATAATCTTTATGTGCATGCCTCTATGTGTCTGTCAAGGCCATGACTGTTTCCATGTCTTTTGTGTGTATTTTGGTAAAAGGCGAGACTCCTCTTTAAAATGGAGCTGCAGCAGGTTCTTCAGGTTTAAGTCTTAAAAAGAAACCAAACTGGTTTTTAATGTTTCTTTCTGTGTCTACTAGCCTGCTTTTCAGTGGGACAATCTATGCAGTAGTGTTAGGAAATTAATGGAGTTTCAATGTCAGTTTGGCTTTGGCTTCCTTCTTGGGCTGCATGGCACAATATCTGTAAAGATAAATATACTTTTTTAATCTACTATACTTTTTATATATGATACTAGGATTTACCTTTTTTTTCTATGGTTGTGTCGGATACAGATGCAAACAAGAAATACAACACAAGGTTCTTCAATAAACAAGAAGTGCTCCAATAACACAAACCTCTGCAAAGGCTTTTTTGTACTTGCTAGCCAATTTACAAGTCATAATGAGAAAAACTACCCTATTCTGCAATGTTAACAAGTATTTAAAAAAATGCCTGGATCCACATCCGAATTGAGACCACCATTAACTCAACCGACTTTTCCCCAGTGCCATGACCAGCGTTTTCTGAAAATTGCATCAGAATCTGTTCAGAACTTTTTGAGTCACCAGCAAAAATGTGTAAAACTACCCTCCCAATCTCGCATTGTTGACAAATTCTTTTGAAAAATCCTGGATCCTCAGTCAGATTTCAGAAGAAACTACATGAAGACATTTAGTTATATTATAATAAGGTTAGGCATTATGGTGCATTTGTACATTCAGCTGATACTCTGCCTTATTATGCCATTTGTGTGTCCATTATGTATGGCAGGTATATTGGGTATAAATATAGGCAGAAGTATTCATATCTGCCATCATCCGTAATCAAGTTTTTGAGCTGTTATCTGTAATTCAGATAGTGTACAGATAATATCATGCATTCCTTCTCCGAACAGAACTAAAACTAGATTACCAAGATAAATGATTACTGTGCCACATGTTTGTTCCGCTTGTTTATAGCTGCTGGATACTTTTGGCACTATATTGGCATCAGCTAATTGTAGAGAAAAGAGTTAATTATTTCTATCTGCTTGGTCTTACATGCCAGCATCAAGTTTATGGAGTTTTTGCAGACCTGATTTTAAGAGAGCAATAACCTTAATTTTAAGGTTGCTTCTTTTAAAAGGGCACATTTTTATTTAGTTCACAACGGTGTTAGAGATGGTAAACAAGAATCACATGTAAATGTCATTTGTTTTTGTGCCCAGCTGTTCTTTTTTTTAATGTCTTTCAACGAAGTCTGTGTGTCTTTCAAAATAGTAATGCTATGCTATCACAAGAGGCAGTCACACTAACAACAATAAAGGAGTCAGGGGAGTTGTCATGCTGAACAGGAGGCAGAGGCAGTGTGGGCCTACTTTTTTCCAACACAGAATTTGATTAAGAGTTGTATTGATAATTAGAATCAGTGATGGCATTAGAAATGTCCTCAATTACTTGTCCCTGCTACAGAACTCATTATATGTCCACAGGTTTTAACAGTGATGTTATTCCTCTTAGAGTTAGCTTTGATTTACTGTGTCTGTTGAAAATATGCACATCATTTTAAGTAATTACTGTTTTTCTGCTAAATGTATATTTTTAAAAAGTCCATTGATTTGTAAAATTAAATGTTTGTCTTATCGTATGTCTATTTAAAAAAACAAATAGACGATAATAGTAGGAGTAACGTGCAGTATATTCTCGCACATGAAAGACTTAGTGTTATTTACAGTGACCAAAAAGTCCAGAGTTATCAGCTGAAGTTATTTTTGTAATGTTATCGTAATAGATATAGGCAAGAATCCAATGTCAGGCCTTCCTTTTTTAAACTTCTTCCTGTGTTATTATTTTTAGATACTTTTTTTTTTTCCAAGGATGCTCAATATTATGGTCATGATATTGGTATTAACACAAAGTTCATAATCTGTATCAGCAGATACGAAAGTCCTGCCTACATTTACTGGAGATATTGTTGCTGGAAATATCAGGCACAATGTGCACATCACATCGTGCATTGAATATTAGAATCAACAGACCTTTCTCAGCTGAAGTTAATATGTTTTGATCCTCTTTGTTTGAACTTTCAAGTGGGTTGTAAGAACTAAAGTTAATGTCTGATCTTAGGAATCAATCAGTAAACCTGTTGTTTAATTAGGAGAATTTATTTTAATTTGTAAGCTCATTACAGTCATGTTTTAGTTTTTGAGCAACAGATCTTTTTGTCTGTATGGTGCTGTTTGTAGGTCTCAAAAACATATGAATGTTGTTTTTCTAAAGCAAAATAAAGTTTCTACCTGCACTTATATTGACAAGGTATAGAAATGTAGTAGGGCTGGGTGACATTAGTAATCTCAGTATCACAATTAATTGAAGCTCTTACCTTGATTATGATTAATGAATGATTATTTTATGCAATGCTGGAGCAAATTGGTGGTGTTACCGACAGTTGTCGAAATGGTCTTCCTGCAGTATCTACACTTAACTTCTTTCTGCTTGATATCTTCTGCACAGAATCCAAAATGTGCCCAAACAACAGAGACAGCATTTTGTCTTGGCTACAAGGTCCTCTGATAGATTGGTGCTTGTCTCCTCCATGGTGGCAGCGTGTCCTTAGCTCTTGGCGAAAGTGAACGCAGACTGTATGGAGGGGGCGTAGTCATGTGACTTACACAGGGAAAATAATCAAAAGAATAGACATGAGTAAAATTACTTTGATTAGAGGGTCTAAATGTCGGTTTCGATTATTTTTCGATTAATTGCCCAGCCCTAAAATATAGGCATATATGTATTGACAAGTATCCACATGATGCATTCCTGTGTTCTTCATGTATCATTAAGTGTAGAGTGTTTGAAGCTGTAAATCAGTGAGATTTGAGCTCATTAGCTGTGATCTCAATTGCAGTCAAAATAATGGAGGTGATTTTTGCCATAATTGAATAGCCTTACTTTGCAGTTGGAACACAGTCTCACTATGAAATCAATCAGTTGCTGTCACGCTGTTGCAGATTTGGGCCCCTTGAAAGATCATTAGTGTACAGGGTTAACTCTTCATCATTAGCTGCTATCTGAATCAGGCTGTAATTATTTGTGCTGGATCAGACGTGATGTGGTCATCAGAATAATGAGAGCTGGAGTGCTTCATTGTTGGAAATTGAGGCTTCATTATAATTTGAGGTCTGCTGGAAATGGAATAGTGGAGGGCTCCACTTGAACTAGAGTAGGTCATTGATTAAACTAAGTCCGGTAAAGGTTTTCACCAAAAACATGGTGGTAATAATAATTCAAACTAAAGCAGACATTACTTGTAAAAAAATGCACAGTGTTCTGTATTGGCTTTTACTCTGATTTTTACTGTGTTCTCCTTACGTTAGGAGGCATGGCATTTGACAAAATCAGTTTTCATTGAGCCATCGACACGAAGTACCAAGAGAGAGACCAAACGATAGTTGAATAGCTCACCAATTAGCTTATGAGTAAAGATGGTGTGGCTGATGTCTGACATACACAAAAAAATGCTGTTAATGATATTCACTGAATTGTTTGATATGACTATTGCTCTGGTTCACAGTGGGAAAGATTATTTGATTTTTAAGTGTACTTTTGGGTGTCTTTTGCCTTTATTGATAGAGGAGAGAGACTATAGATAGACCTGTGAAAAGAGGTGAGAGAGAGAGTATGGTAGGACAATCGAACATATTTCCAAACTAATTTTTGCTTATACCAATATCGATACTGCTTTTTTTTGTTTTCACAAGAGCATAAAGCCTTCACTTAACTAAAATGGGCCTGCTCCTTTCATGGTGACTGTCTAAAAATATATATATATTTTTTTCTGTTTGTTTGTCAGCAAGATGACGCAAAAACTACTGGACAGATTTTACTGAAATTTTCAGGAGATGTTGGCAATGGCCCAACTTAAAATGATTCGATTTTGGTGGTGATCCGGATAACCACTATTAGTGAATGATCATTTCGCTCTAATTAATAATGATATCAACATGATTCCGAGTGCTAGGTGTGGATTTCAGGTTCAAGGAATCATATTATGATGGTAACTCTATCATAGAACTCTTTCTTATAGATTTAACAGCAATAAAAGCTACCTTGGCGGAGGTTTGCGCTCACCAAGTGCTTTCTAGTTCTTTTGTAAATGACACTTTTTTTTTATTATAAAATTGGACATTTGGTGATGATGAGGGAAACCATGATGCTTAATTTGCACATTCTGCCAATGTTGCAGCCAAGATGTAGGAGATAATCGACCAATTTGTTCAGCCAAAATATCACCCGTACATATCAGCAAAAAAAAAATATCTCCTGATATGTCAATCAACTTTTTTAGGCAATTATCTGCCGATACAAATATTGTGCACCCCTAATTAAAACTAAAAAATCAGGATAATTTTAGAACAAAAATTTGTCAGAATCCCAATGTAAGCCTAAGATGTGCACATGAATTGATATGACATTGTGCCATTGTGACTCTTCATCCTCATAAAGTCATGAAATAGTTGCAGTCTTTTATACCATGGATGTAAAAATTGAAAATGCATAATTGAATCTCAGTATCTAAATATAACTGTGATTTGCCTACTCAGCGCTCTTATTTTGAAGCTTTCTCACTTCCTCCTCCTCCTCTAGGATTCCTACAGAAAGCAGGTCGTGATTGATGGGGAGACGTGTCTGCTGGACATCCTGGACACTGCAGGTCAGGAGGAGTACAGCGCCATGAGGGATCAGTACATGAGGACAGGAGAGGGCTTCCTCTGTGTCTTTGCCATCAACAACACCAAGTCCTTTGAGGACATCCACCATTATAGGTGAGCCAAGACAGAGAGGGCGTGAGCTGTTTCACTTCAGCGAGCTGCTTTGATTCTGGTCTGAAACAGTTTGCTGCTTGTAGTTTGTTATCTTTGTCTTATTTACTCTGTTCATCCTAATGCCTAATAACGGCAGAAGTTCATACATTCCACGCAAAATACAAAGTAATGTTTTTTTTATGTTCAGATTTCTGTTTCTTACAAGCCTCAGCACTCAACTGAAACATGCTCTGTAATTTGAAAACAGATCAGGTAAAATGGAGCCCACCTAAAATTTTACAATCATGATATGTTACACCACCCAGTTTTATGGTCTAATTGATGTATTGTTCATAGAAGGCATGCCCAGATCAGGTTTTCTTGGTCAGTAACAGTCACCTGATTGTGAGATCAACTATTACCAATCCCGATCACGTTTCATGCAGTAAAAAAAAGAACTCAAGGTACAAAGAAATTTATTACCCACAGTAAGAACATCTGAATTTATGATGAAATGACTCATTTATAACTTGTTTTTAGTCAGGTGAAATAACAAAATTGTTGTCAGACTGACAACTTATTAGTTAAATCCAGGAGGCAAAACAGTGCAAATTAACTAATAGATAGAAGATGTTACTTTTGTAAATCATAACTCTGTTACATAAAGTCACTGGTGTAATTATTTCATTTTACTAAGTGAACACATTTCACCCCCACTCAAAATCTCCAGCTCTGTTAGTTAGATTTAAACACATCATGGTCTTCGCTTTGTCAAATACTCTTTTTACAGAGTCAGCCTGAATGCATCACAATATTACCACCTGGACTGAAAACAGAGTTTTGGGGATTCTACTGCAGTTTATTTAAGATGAGGACTGAGCAGGAGGAGCAGTAGAGGAGGGGATGACAGTCCCAGGCAGGCCTGGGGTTAATCCACAGAAGTTTGGTATTGGTGACCACAGGCATTAATGTCGATCAATTGGTCACATTTTTTAACAAATGTAGGCCATGACTGATCTGTGGTCAGTAAGTTGGGACACTTTTACTTTGTAGTTTTCATGTTGAGATAAATAAAAAGAATTTCAAAAATTGCTGTATCGTCAGTAATACTAGCTAAACTGATACATTTGAATTAGAACATCTGAATTGAAATGTTAATTTCAAACATTTAAAAAATAAAACCAGAGACAGACGTTGACATAAATACATAAAAATAAGAAAAAAGACAAGAACATCAAATGATTTGATTGATTTATTTAAAAAGGACTGAGAAGAAGAAACACATTTAACTGTCCACTGCCTCCAAAAATCAGCAGTATTTAGCTTTCCTGTTGATATAATCCTGCATAATAATTTATATTCTTATATATGCGGTAATAGATCAGAAACATCTACAATGTGTGTATATGTACTAAGGTTTAGAAAATGTGGATACTTGGAAAAAGTCCATAGTATTTCATGTTTAGAAACTACACAATTTCATCACTTTAATGACTGATGGTAACAAAAAATACTAACACTATTAAAAAACCGTACATTTATTTTGTTAGACATGCAAAGGAGAGGGTTAAACCCTGAACCTGCAGGCCAAGCCCTGCAAACTCTCTTGCTTTCACAGATGCATTTAGAACTTTTTAGCTTTGCAACATTACCAGTGTATCTGTGCACTTAAGACAGTGTTTGAGAGTTTGCCCAGAATCTGATAATGAAAAGTAAAAAAATTGCCCAACCATGACTAGCATGACTCGCATGACTATTGCTAAGACAAAATAAAGGGCACTGGTGTTATTTTATTTCTTTAGTGTTATATTGAAGTTTAAAACATGGTATCCTCACAATCTAGGTCTAGACCTTTTGCAGACATGTGATTACAATGCCGTTTTGCTGCTCTGGCTGATACTTATGGCAGCTCAGCCAATAATTACATCCTAAGTGTAATTTGTAGCCATAAAAATAACTGAAAGTAACATAATGAAATAAGAATGCCTAACACGTGTCAGTAGCCGTATTTATGTGCGCAAGTGTTCATCAATCTGATTGAAACCATTCCGATTAAAATTTGGAAATTCACTTTTGTTATGACAGATTCTGATCATGTTATCAGAATAAAAATATATGGGCATGCACAGAGCTGTCCTGGCAGTCTAAACTCAGAGACAGCAGAAAAAGCAGCTGTTCCGCCCCACTGAATTAAATGAAAAGATCTAACTTGTAAAAATAAAATCTTTGGTCAGTACTGATTTTTCATGGAAATGTATAGAGGCAGCAGTCAACTATGAGCTTATAAATCATGACGAGACATGTATGTGAATCTGTATATGTGCGACTGTCAGTGGGTTTTTCCTCCACTGTGAGATCCAAATAAGTTGCGGCTAGGAATGGTTCCACTGCGTGTGGAACATGGAGTGACGTATATTTCCTTCCCTCCTCTCTCCAATGCTGCCATTTGTAACTTTAGATGTGCCTTTTGCATTTTCAAACGAACCTCAGTCATGTACTGCAAGCATTTTGTTTGCAGATCTCCTTAACGACTCAAAGTTCTGTGGTGAAACACTCAGTGGGCAGCAGCCTTGTTAATGTCCATGCCCTTTACACTGTACAGTTAGAGTTTCTTCTGCTCAGCTCTAAACATGCCCAGTTGAGTAGAGAGGAGAGGATGGAGAGAGAACCAGAAAATTTGTACAGAATGAGAATTTAAACGAACCACATCAACTACCCCTGTCCCTCGGAATAAAACTTCTTTCCGATTGAACTCTTTCAGTTTAGAGTCTTCCAACAGTCACTTTTCCTTGATGTATTTTTATCTTGATCGCATGTTTATATTGATTACTTGTGTCCATGTAAACATTGCTAATGATGCTCAAATGAGCTGAGTCACCTGGTGGATGATCACAGACAGAGAAACGAGTGAAGACCAAACTCAAGGACGCGGATTTCATAAACACAAGTTACATAAGCAGTGATTTCAAAGCATCCAAATTCTCATTGCTGTCCGAGCTACTCCCTCTTGGTGTCATTAAGTTTGGAAATATGCTCAGCAGAAATGTATTTAATGGAAACTACACAAATTAACATTTGCTAGCTTTGTATGTTTATAACAGCTCATTTTATTAAGCAAGGATATGGTTTTAACTGCAGAACCAGCTGTCCCCAACAGTTGCATTAGCCAGTCCAGGGCTTCTGTTGCCAAGGAGAGTTTGCTCTGTATTATGCTTGATAAAATGATTTTCAGTTATCTAACACTGACATTTAAAGCTTTGCTAAAACACTCACTGAACACCAGGAGATGATTGAGTGAATCTGTAGATTACAGTTAACAGAGGCTATAGTATTAACTTACATTAGATGTTCAGTAAGTCACCAATCTGCTGTGCTGTCTATGCAGGCGATAGGCACATACAGTGCTGCTTGAAAGTATGTGAACCCCTTGAGTAGTTTAGATGTTTCTGTTATTTTACCATGATTTTCTTAATTTATCATCACCAGTTTTTATGAAATGTCAGATATTTGTTTATCAATTGCATGTAATTGTTTAGTGGGACTTGTTTAAGTAGCCCAAAAACTACATGAAATATGGAATTAGTGTATGTGCAAAAATAAGTGAACCCCCAGCTGCATTGCTTAAGTCACGTAGGTAACAGGCTCAGGTGAAACACATTTGGGTGCTTAATTAGTCATTTAAGCAGAGCAATGAAATGAGACATCATTTGGAAAAGGTTTGGCCTGCACTAATTAAAAAAAGAGGAAACCAACCAAACCACTGTGGTCTCATACAAATCAATGATGCCGAGAGCGAAGGAGATACCAGAGGACATGAAGAAGAGGGTAGTGACAGCCCATCAGTCTAGTTAGGGCTATAAGACCATTGCCAAAAGATTCCAGCTCCACCCATCCACTGTAAGACGAATCATTTACAAATGCAGGGCCGCCAACATGACAGCAACTCTGCCTAGAAGTGGACGCCCGTCAAAACTTTCACCCAGAAGCACCAGAAAAATAATAAATCAGCTAAAGGCCAACCCACACATCACCTCTAAAGAGTTGCAGACTTCTCTGGTAGCGTCTGGGAAAAATGTGCAGGCATCTACAATCAGGTGAAAATTGAATAGGCATGGCATTACTGGGAGAGTTGCTAGAAGGAAGCCTCTTCTCTGATAAAAGAACAAAGCTGCCTGGTTTAACTTTGCCAGAGAACACCGTGACTAACCAGATGCCTTCTGGAAGTCCATTCTCTGGACAGGTGAGTCCAAAATAGAAGTATTTGGTCAAAAAACAGTGGCCATGTCTGAAGGGTTCACAAACTTTCAAGCAGCACTGTATGTTGTTGGATACGAAAGGTCTGTGCCAATCCAATTCTGGCCTTTTAAAATTCATAAAATTCGTACCCTATTAATTTCATGATCACGGAATTGCAGACGGAATCACAGAATTTCATATAAATGCGGAATATCATGGAAATGGCAGACATTTTACGTAAATAAAAAGGAACGCATCTCTCGGGAAAATGCTCCGAGGGGGGGTCACTAAGGCTGGGGACAATGCACACTTCACTCCCCCCCCCCCCCCCCCCATTAACGATGCAAACATGTCAGGCAGCCGTCTTAGACACCAGCTAAGTTGGCAAAGAATCTATGAAACTCCCGGTTACTGGGTGGAGCAGTTTCCCATAGATTATTATGTGCCAGGTGATGAAATATTCTGCATATTTTGTCAGCATACTGTTGACTGGGCCTGTAAAGATACATGTCAGGACCACCTGAAGACTGAGTGGTTATATTTCATTACTTTATACTGTGTCTCGGGGTTAAATATGCTTAAAATATAAAAAAAATCAAATTCTCAAAGAGTTAAAATGGAAAAAAATAGAATATGGGAACAACTAAAATGGAATTTGGGAAAAAATAGTAGATTTCATAGGGCCCTGTTTAAAACGGATTGATTTGAAAAAATAAACCTATGTTTCGTGTGTTCACATCCAGAGAACAGATAAAACGGGTGAAGGACTCCGAGGACGTCCCTATGGTTCTGGTGGGTAACAAGTGTGACCTCCCATCCCGGACAGTGGACACCAAGCAGGCTCAGGACTTAGCACGCAGCTACGGCATTCCCTTTATTGAGACCTCAGCCAAAACCAGACAGGTGAGAGTCCAGACGCAGACGGCCACACCTTCATGACTCAAACTGTTCCACTTTTTTTCAGTCTGTAACTGCTCTGCTGCTGCTGGAATATTCCACTGCAGGTCTGTGGCGCATGTTGGATGGTGAAAAGCTGCATGTGGTCTCGGGTTTTTGGCTTCAGGGACACAGCAGTCTCTCTTTAAATCTCCTTTTTAAATCAGATTTTACTGTTTCGATGTAACGTTGATAATTTCCAAGGCTTGATTTTCTCGGTACAAGAATGTTAAGTGTCGAGTCGCTCGGTGCTGTTGATTTGTGTCACACTTGGTGGCTGCAATGTTTCGTTTTCAATCATGTTGCGGGGAAATGACTAAGGCAACGTGCTGCCCATCATTAAATCTTCTCTGCTTGATTAAATTCTTTATTTATTGGTCATAATGGAATCAGTGCATGCTACTCTGTCATGGATATATGAAATTATATCCTCATTAGAGCCACTCTCACAGGATCCCACACTGTAAATCAGTAATTGTGTCATGGAGTCTGCATGAAAGGACAATCTGTCAGTAATCACTCAGCGGGGTGGCTGATTCTGCTTCCTGGTTACAGTGACTGGGTGCTGGAAGATTTGCGGTGGTGTTCGTTGTACTATAATGCTGTATGTTGTGAGCATGGCCTCAGGTGTCTGACTGGCTGACAAAGTGATCTATAAACATATCTTTCCTAGTCTCTGTGACCCGGGGTGAATCACAGCTCCTTCTGGTGCAGGGGAATTAATGACACAATGACTGATTTCTTACAGCTCTGTTCACTTATTCTTACCTTGGTGTAATTCACACACTCCACACTGTGCTGCAGCTGCTGGGAGAGCAGCTGTCTCTGCACTCACAGCCTACAAATTTTCACAAATCACAAAAATTTCATCCAAATTAGCTGGGAAATGACCCAGTGGTCAGATAATCCATTTTAAATTGCTCTTAATGTATGTCCATCTTCATATAAAAATGAAAGTCCACAAAGGAAAGAAAAAAATGTTATTTATTTTTCATGTGTAAATCACCCTCTGCTGGCCTGATGTGTTTTATAATGTTTCTTTTTTTAATTCAGTTTAACCATATGCAAAGATTATTTAGTTACTGTCCATCATTTGTAATATTCACTTGTTTTTACAACATGCATACACTTTTTTTCTAAAGTTTTGCTAATTTACCTATCTTTTTGCAAAATAATGATTATTTAGAACATGCAAACTTAACTTTACTTCTGATTTTTTTCAACCATTTTGTTTCTGCCATGTTAACTCATCAAATTAGAAAATCGTCATGATATTGCACCCTTTTAAGGAAGCCCTAAACAGACAATATTCATACATTTTGTTGTACTCTTTATTAGAAATATTCTGTGGTGAATATTTTCAAAGCAGCGAAACAAAAGAAATGAATTATTTCAAGTTCACCAATGTTGAGAAAAGAGTTAATTGATAAAATGATAATTGAGCTCTGTTTTATTTTTAACACTGGTTCACAGTGTCATCTGGAAAACAGCGTGAGGTCTATTGCAAAGAAGATGCCGGCAAACATAAGCAGTGTTAACACTGCCTTAGATACTTCAGCCTTAGAAACTCCTTGCAGGTTCACGAGTGCATGTCCAAGGTGAATGTGGTCGCTCACTGCTTCAGTGAAGTGACTTTACTTTTAAAGTCAAAATACTGCAATACCACACTGTTTCTTTCTTCCTTTTTCAGAAAATATCTTACCTGGAAAGAAAGGCATAATTGAGTAGCAGTTCCCATGGACTTGTTTAGCAGTTGGGACATAATATTTAGTGTCTCAACAACAGCGATAATGAAGCTGTTCTCATTTACAGTGGAAAAAAAATCTTGAACCTTGAGTTAAAGTATTTCAGGTAAGGCAGTCCATTAAATGTAAACATATATATAATATAGAATTGTGATTTTTATTTTTTAATTGATAAAAAAACTTCTAATTTTTCTGAAAATTCTACCCATCTTTTAGACACTGAAAATTACAAAGTAAAGCTTAACAAAGCACAATTTTAGAGTACATTCCCATAAGATACTATCAATGCTATCCACTTGTTCTGTGTCTGTTGTTTACAGCCATGCTGGGGAGCATTTTGGCCGCCTAAAACTGGAGCTACAGTGGCTATAAGAAAAGAGCAGCTCTGACACCTTTAAGATGGAGCATTTGACCAGTGTTTCAGGCTTTTATTGATAAATAGATATGAAGCAGTAATTAATCTAACGTGTAAATCTGCTACAGACTACTTCATTATCAGTCTTTAATCTCTCAACCTGCTAATTGTGCATTTTCTTACATGTTTTCCCTGATAAGAAGTTTATTTCTGTTATGTTCTTGATCCTGCACCTTTATTTCATTTTACCAGGACAGTGACACAGGTATTCTCACGACAAAGAGTTAATTCCTTGACATTAAAATAAAACCTGTCACAAGAAACAGAACATTATCATGTTGAGTTTCTTATAAATTGATTTAGAACAGGAGAAAACCACAACTTCAGTATTAGTACAGGAATGTGGAGTGCAATATGATGCATGAATACACGTCCTCTAATGGCTTCCATGATTTGTCATTGAAAGTAAGAAAAATCCAAAACATTTCCAAACTTTAGAAGACAGTATTACGTTACGATAATTCCAACATTTAGAGAACATGGCACTTCAGATTAATGGGCCAATTTTCCTCAACACATATTCTTTTTCTTCCTTTGTATCTGTAAGCTGTAGCACATGCACAAACACAGTCTGTTGTCCTGTATTCCTCGACACTGAGGAAAAGTTGTGTCTCACACTGCAGAGAGTGGAGGATGCCTTTTACACTCTGGTACGGGAGATCAGGCTGTACCGGCTCAATAAGCTCAGCAAGGAAGAAAAGACGCCACGCTGTGTCAAGCTTAAAAAGTGTGTTGTGATGTGAAAGGGGTAAGTGTATGCAGCCGCGCGCCTGCCTGTCAGCCAGCTCTCTGTGTCTGTGTGTGTTGTTGTTGGGCATTGTGGAGAGGACACAAGGAGATGTGGACCTTGATTCTTCAAGCTTTAACATGCTGGTCTCTGCTGGGCCTGAGGTGGAGCTTTAACAGGCAGCTTACACCACTGATGGTGTTCTCTCTTTTCATTGACTCTGTGTATTGTGGCTGAATATCACTCAGGGCTGTTTTCACACTGGTTTGTTTATTGTAGTCTGAATGCAAATTTGATTGTCCCCTCCCACTCTAAATAATCCATGTCTGCACACTTGTCTACATTTAGCTTGCTTTTTAACTCATCAAATTGCAGGACCTGACCCTCATTTCACCTGCGAAAAATGTGGGTGTAAATTCAGATCAGTGTTTGAAAAATGTAAATAAGTAGAAATGCTTTTGAACAAGACAAAAGCTCATGAATGGAGCACACACCAAAGCGTATGGGGCTTTTCCATTACATAGTATCATCTCGACTTGGCTTGACTTTACTCAGTTGTTTTGGGTTTCCCGTACAGTTCATGCCTAGTACCTGGCACAGTTTTTCATATCACCCCCAGCGGGGCTCCAAGCGAGCATAGCTGAGAGTAATGGGCCGTTTACACGACAACGTAAAACAGCAGTTTTTTTTTGCGTTTGCGCCTTCCGTTCACACAAGAACGGTGCCTGGAGTGCCTGAATCCGCAAACCTATGAAACCAAGGTCCAAATTGAAAAGTTTTGAAAACATTTTAATATCAATCTTTGTCGAAACAGGAATCAGCGTTGTCAGGGAAAACGGGGAAACGACTAGTTCTCTTTCAGATAACAGATTGCACAGGCACCTGTGCAACAACAGCTATGGCCAATTACAGAGCAACATGTGTGCTTCTTGCTGTGCTCTGTTTGTTATCGCTTCTCTAACAAAACGTGGATTTGCTGCGGCAATACTCTGACCAGCAGAGACGCATATGTTATATTTGCCAAGGACTGAAAAGTTTGTCTTGACCGGAAAGTGTTAGTGTGTAGACGTGTGTTGTAACACAACCTACATCGCCAACTACTGGCCTGGCATGCACACAACTGCATTTCCTGCATCATTTTCACATTGTCTCCGTGTGAATGCGAAGTGCTTTCGAAAATGCAAAGGAAAAACCCTTTCAGTTTCTGGTGACAACTTTGTCATGTAAACGGGGCCTAAATGTTAAGTTGAGACGCTGCTGACCTCTGAATGGGCAGTGTCGCCCCTTGGGTCGGGAGTATCTGACATTGAAACGAAACGCCTCCTGCTGTCCATTTTGTAATGCTGCATGACTTCCCAAACTCCTCTAGTATGTCATTTTGCTGCTCACAACTGTCTTCAAAGTGAAATTCACATCTCCTCACAATGACAAAATGCCACGCAGTGACCGGCAGCTCTAACACCTCTTTCCTCTGTTGTGAGGAAGCCACGGTTGTTTTGCATATTACAACCCCACCTACCTTTTAAGAGGCACCATCAAAATCTGTACTGTAGTGGGAAACCAAGTGGTGAGTATCCATACGGTGCATGGTTGAGCCGAGCTGAGTAGCGTATTTTCTGGACTATAAGTGGCACTTTTTTTCATAGTTAAGCTGGTCCTGCGACTTATAGTCAGGTGCAACTTATACATCAAAATATACGTAATTTAACATGTTTTTAAACATTAATTCGAACTGACAGACATGAACTAAGGAGTAAACATTACCGTCTCCAGCCGCGAGAGGGCGCTCTAGGCTAGACATAAACAAAATGCCCCCAAAATGAAAATCCTATTCTAACAAACTGCAGGTAGTAAAATATAACTGAGTAATCACGGTAATCGAGCAGAAATAAAGTTTGGAGTGAGTGAGAAACTTGTGAGGGACTGACAAAAAGCAGAGATTGCTCTTACTCCAATGAAGAAAATGAAGAAAGCTAATCACGGGCCGAAAGCAAGGTGGCCAGAGCTGGAGGAAAAAGTACACAGATGGGTGCTTGAACAATGTACTGCCGGGAGAAACTTGGTACAGTAAAACTACATAACATAAAGCTTACTGATACGGGCCAAAGGGAGCAGTACCACTGGAAACCTTTGGGCAGTGTTGCTGTTACTACCCAATACGTAGCTCTAGTGAGACAGGAAGAAGAAATAATAATGGCGGAACTTTTTGAAGCGAAACTCTGCGAGTTACTTAGATATTAAAAACATCTGTATGATGTTACTTCGCCTGGACACCGGGACAAACAAATGCGAAAAAAAAAAAACAGCTGGGAGGAGACTGGAGAGCAATTAAATATCAGTGGCCGGTAGCGAAGGAGAAGTGGAGCTCTGTGCGAGACAGATTTGTTCGAGCCCCCCCGGTGGATGTATTGGTTATAATCCGGAGCGACTTAAAGTCCGAAAAATATGGTAGATACCACAAATGGAAAAGCACCAATAGGGCATTTTATACTACCGCTCTACTTTTACGGTTAAATAGAGTTGTTATTTTGCTGCAGATGCCAAACAGGTGGCAAAAAGAAACTTTAGCATAATGGATCTTTTCCACAATTCACATTGGTGCTATAAAGTGCAATATGATGACTGTGAAATAGTGAGCTGCTGCCCAAAACCTCAGCCTTTTGTAGCCTTCTAACACCAGATCAACATCTTCACGCGTTAGCTATTTCGAATTCTGACACACTTTCAGCCAGGGGAACCAGAGGTGCTAAAATGCTAACTTGCATCTGTGTTTTTGGTCTTGTTCCTGCACCACTCCAACACCTGGCACAGGGAGTGTTTCCCATCAGGGGGAGTGACATTATTCCTAATGACATCTGGAGGGGACAAATGATGTTTTTGCAAACATTTTCTGAAAGGTGACGCAAACAACAAAGGAAGAGGATGGATTTTTCTTGTATTGGGTAGTTGCAGACTGGTCAGTACACATTTTTGTAAAAAATAAATTGAAAAATACATTTTGCATAATATGGGAATGATCCTCAGTCACAAGTACTGACAAGTTTAGAAACTATTATAATTTGCCTGGTTGCATAATTCAATCATTTTCACAACAAGGAATCCAGGAAGTAACCATGGCAGACAGGAGACAGAAGGAGGCTAAAGTATGGCTTTATTTTACACAGGAAGACAATCACAGTGATACATGCAACATTTGGGGGCTGTGAAACATTTGTTGACAAAGCACAGCGTTAAATCTCAGGAGTGTCATGTGTTTTATACAGAAAAACTGTGAAGGCCTACTTATTCTGCATAGAAAATCTACTGGAATTGGTAAGGGAGTTGATGTAGAACTGGATTGATAAGCAAATGGATATTGTTTTGGTATCATTTTCAATTCCTTTTCCTTATTAAACACAATAAACGATCCAGTCTTTGGTGTTAGGGTTTTATTTTTGTTTCTCTGTGTGTCAAACGGGTATCAACATTTTTTAATTTTTGGTTTTGTTATAAATGCTCCATAAACAAAAGGAATTGAGTCCATAATTGGCTAAAACTTTTAAAAAAGATTATCTTGTGTACATACCATTTTACTGTTAGTACTTAAATCAGTCTTTTTGGTGGCAAGTAGACTATGCATCCATCAATCTATTATCTGTATGGATAGATGTATGGTACATATTTAGTACTTGAGAAATTTATGCTCCTGATATGAATTTAAGAATATCTCTCTTCTGCTTTTATCTGTCCTCATGTTAAAAACAATCCCATCTTGGCCACAACTCCTTTTTCATGTTCTTTATAGAAAAGGCTTTTGAATTTCCAGACATGATGTTTCCTAATTCAGATCTAACCACCAGTGTGAAAACGTCCTCAAACTGCTGAAATCAATAAGAAGCAAACGGGTGTTTGAGCTGGTGAGCCAGCATGTTTGATTTAAAGTAGACTGTGGTGAATCTGGGGCCAAATCATGGACTGAAATGTTTATGATTGTGAGGATGGTATAAGAAACAAAAACATGTGTTTGCTTGTGACAGCCATTTTTCCTTTCCTTTCTTTTCCTGCTCTTTTTGTTGCATCTTGCAGTGACTTTAGCCTCTTTACTCTACAGCTCCCAAGATGTATATATTCACATTATAAGCATACTATAATCTGTTGTATTAGCCAGGTACTGTCCCCAGAGACGCATAAACAGACAGTAGCTGCATTACACTTTCTTTTATCCACTTAAATGGGAATATGTGCTCAGTGAGAATAAAATAAGCCTCATTTAGCACCCCAGTAAGAATACATCAGTCTATTGACAATAAAAGAACTTAAAACTACATATAAATTTGGTTTTAAATCACTGAGGACTTTTGGAAAATCCCCAACTTGGCTTTGTGACTAAAATCAAAGCTGTTCACCGGAGGAAGATCTGTCACTCTGCTTTTTATTTTCACTCAGGAGAATCTTCTTCAACCTTGAGCACCCTTCTCAGGGGAACCATCCTCAGACTGTTTGTTTATTATCTTTAAGAGATTGAACAGAAGGCAAACCTTCTGTTAATATATCTGTTGGCAGATTATTTAAAAAACTGTTATCTCAGTGCAAACACTCAGCAGTAAGCCAAAATCCATGCCAAGTACTCACTGCAGGTCTATCTTTTATTATTAAGAGTCGACTTGTGATGGTGAACTGCACATAGTTACAATGGATCAGTAAAAATAGTGGCTCAAATATCTGCAGCTATTGTTTGTTTTCTCAAAGGAAGCTCTGCAGAATTTCCTTAAAAGTGAATCTAATGATGGAGATTTGTTCCCTGATTAGTATCATTCTGATGTAAAACAGACAGATGAAAAGGGGACATTGACTTAATAACAGCATCATTTGTGGGGCACAATGTCTTCTGTAACTGGAAAAAGTAAAAAATAACAAACTGTACCTAAATTAAAAAACATTATTTTTTTCTTCTCTTGGTAGAAGAAAACCCCGTTATCTCTTGAATATATTTCCATTATACTTCAAAGCTCATGTGAGGTGTTTATAGCAATCAAAAACCCATGATATTAATACATCTCTTCGAGATCCGTGGACAGGAAGTTGTACAATAAAGGACAAGACTGGTCGTTTTTACCTTTTTTTCCTGCTAGGGAGAGATGTTAAATGAGAATTAAATATTTCCATTTGATTAACTGTTCCATTCAGTTTGAGGCATCAGTACCATTGTGCTTTAATGCTAAAGGTTTCCCTACCATTGCCTGCCACTTAGTTTTAGGTGCCTTGCAATAATGACTGTCATCTGATGTTGTACATTTACTGACAGCTCTCCAAGTGGGCAAGAAATGCATTCATCTGCCCTACAGAATGGAGGATTGGACACTGTTTTCCAACTACATGTTTTGACCTGGTTTAAAATATTTAACATGCAATGCAGTTATTTTTCAATTGGCTGAACTTCACCAAGCACCATCTCAAAGAGAAAAACCAGAGAGGAGCAAATACTGGATTAATGCTGTCAGACACTCCACTGTCTCTGTAAGTTACAGACTGAAGCAACAAACAGACTTATCCTAATGCTGGCTAATGTCAGTGTGATCAGAATATGACTAAGTTTCACTGAATTACTACCCAAAACATGCTGAAAATGACAGGTAATAGTGATTCTTGTAATGTAAAAATAATGGTTGTTAGCTTACTACTCACCTATGTGTTCATGATCCAAACCCACTGAAAATATTCAGAACGTACACATATACACAGTGCTAAACAAATTTATGAGACCACTAACAAATGTAAGGTTTATGCCACAGCTGCCCTAAATTAAGAGCATTGATAATTGCCAATGGCAAGTTTCTGTAATGGTTAAAACAGCGGTATATAGGAACTCTTTAACCACGATTATACTTTTGATGCTAAAAAAGAATTATTTTTTGTTATCCATACATTTTTTAATTTACTCTTTTACAAAATAATAATAATAAAAAAAAACAGAAAAAAAGTAAAGCACGTTATCATTTCTTTCTTGATTAAGATGCCAAATTATAGTTAACTGCATTGCTGAACACACAAAAAAAGATGTTTCAGTAGTTAAATGTTAAACTTGATTTATTTCTGACTTCTTCTAGAAGCCCACTGAGCTGGCTCAATTTTGATTATAAAAAGGTGAATTAAGTTTGAAATTCCTCTTTCCTGTTCAAAATGTATGATTACTTACAATTTAGGTTTAAACACGTTTTTGAAATAATTCTAAAATATTTAAGTTTTCTTGTTTTCATGTAACCTGACACGCCAGATGGACAGTTCCATATATCCGCCACGGAAATATTTCACTAGTCCATCTGGGAAAGAGCCGTTCAAAAATGTTTTCAGAGGGCAGAACCTTCAAAAACAACTGCAGCTGGAGATTGGACGATCGTTCTGCTCGTCACACTCATCACAAACCAATCCATATCAAGCCACAGTATGACGTCGCAGCTTGTGCTGTTGTTAGCTGTTAGCTTAAACTACATTTCAGTCCTTAGACTATCTTACATTAATTATACAACACAGATGTACCATTTACCACTTATATGTGACATGTCGCCAGGTATCACTGAGTAACCTTCACGACCATAGACTAACCCGGCATGTCTGTGGAGGATTTCCGCGTTGTCTCCCAGTTTCCCAAAAGCTTTAAGTGACGTTCTTTGCTCCTCTTTTTAAAAAAAAAAAAAAAATCGCAACCATTGCTGATTAAAACCGCAGATTTTGCTGCATCCACGGAGACCGCTTCAGAAGCCGCCATTGTTTTCAAACATGCAGTCACTTCTTGCTGTTGTCACATCCGCAGCTCCCACCTCTCTTCCCTGATTGGGCCGTTAAGCATTTAGACGGTCAATGGATGTTGGCAAGACGGACATGCAGGATTTCAGACAATGAATCAGGCAGGTCCATCTGCTCCGCAAGGCCAATTTTTCATAGCATGTGGTCAAATAAATTTGTTAAGCGCTGTATATGGATTTTTATCTTGGCAATGGTGTAAGGGGAATCATTCTCCAATATTATGGTGAGTAAACAGACATTAAGTGACATCCTGGGAAAGACTGTGTTTTTGTAAGGGATAACCAATGCCCCAGGCTTGCATAAGGGCCAAAAGGGCCTAAAACTTGCAGTTTCCATTAACATCTGCATTTGCTTGCAGTATTCTTGTGATATAATCAAGTGATTATATCAGTGGTTCTCAAACTTGTTCTGCTGTGACCCCCATTGGCAGGTGTAAATATTTTCATGCCCTTTTTTTTTCCTTCAGTTGCTTTGGATCAGAAACAATTCAGGCACAGGTATCTTTATAAAGCACTAAATTAATAATGATATCAGAAAACCGAACAAAATATTCCCCAACCCTACTGACTGGATTTTAAAATAGTGGAATTGCCCTTTAAACTCAAATAGTGCTCCCAACTCCAAGTACAGTGTCCTGTCAAGCTGTCCAGAGCTATTGATCTTGTTTGCTTTTAGGTGCGGTGATGGCTGCTATTTTGGTAAAATAACAACCTCAACAATAACATAATCTTCTTTTTCTCTTTTCCAGGGCGTTGATGATGCCTTTTACACATTAGTGCGAGAAATCCGGAAGCATAAGGAGAAGATGAGCAAGGAGGGTAAAAAGAAGAAAAAGAAGTCCAAGACAAAGTGTACACTTATGTGAATAAATCCCCTTTTCAAGACAGACTTAAAAAAAAAAAACTATGTTGAACAGTTAAGGTAATACATTTTGTACATTACACTAAATTATTAGCCTCTTTCTCAATACCCACTGTACTGAATACTAAACCTGACCCCACCTTTCTGCCTTTATGTTGTTTGCTACGTGGACACCAATAAGCTTTATTTTCAGTTCAGTGCCAGTTGCCCACTCGTGTTGGTCCTACAGCCATGATAATGTTTGATTGGATGATTTTATATAACCGCAGAGCTGAGAGCTCATTGAATCACAACTCATGTTTGACAAATTATTCATTTATTATTTTTCCTATGTCATGACATGCAAATATCCTGTCATGCTCTTGTAAGTCTGGGATGCCAAAGAATGAACTTTCAACTTGATTTAGATCTACAAAAAGGACCAACACTCAGCCAGATGAGATCCAAATGTCCCAGCCACTGTGTAATGTCCCCGTCTCTAATGACCTCAAGGTATTACTTAGTTATGTCACTGATACAAATATGCATGCAAACTCCTACTCTTCTCCCAATGTGTTAACACCCTAATTAGCTCATAATTAATTTGTCAATGCTTTGTACTGTATGGGGAGTGATTTCCTGCCTACACGAGATGTTTGTGTTTTTTCTTTTTGCATGCATTGTGTTCTAAATGACAATGGGGTTATTGCAAAAACTGCCTCTGGTGGAGTCAGAAATGAGCAAATCTGACCCAAGATGATATCATACATCATCAAATTTCTTGAAAAAAATCAGTACTTGCTTTTGTGAGGAAAAAAATAATGGCCACTTTTGATCAACTGAAAGCAAATTCAGAGAAACAGATGATCATTTTTTAACAGCCCAGTGGGACTAGCTGTTGGCCAGAGTCTTTTAATGTAGCAGGGATTCATGCCAAGTCACAACTGATGTCCAACAGCATTTTTGACCTCACCGGTCTTGTGTTCTCTGTCTTGTCTTAACTGTAAGGCACGACTTCAGGATTGTTTTCATTTATCCTGACACTAATTGTTTTAATGCCTTTTTGATACAAAAATGTCTTGTCAACACCTTCCTGATCAAGGCAACGAAGTTTAAATATTATGAAGCCTTTAATTAGCTCCACATTAATGGTTATCAGGTTGAAATTTGTGATTCTTGAGTAGCTAACCACAGATGTCATGCCTTGTCCAGTTTTTTAAGCTGTTGACTCTTTATGTGTGACAGGTTAGAAAGCTGAGAGCATCCTTAAGCAGCTCTCGAGCTTTTGTGTCACAGAGGTTGTTCAAAATGTTGTCCAAATGTGTTCACGGATTTTTCCTTTAGTAGAGCCTTTTAAAAGACTTTATAGGCTGAGGCCGAAGATATACTTGCTGTTCAATATGTGGCTGCCATGCACCTTGTGTTGGTTTACTGAGTGGCCAGTGCACACATGGCCTCTAAAATAATTGCAACGCTGTATGACCAGAAGGATCATTGTGGGGGCAGAGGAGATTGGTCCACAAAAATCAAAATGGCAAGCCTTGACGCCAAACTGATAAACTATGTTAACTAGAGATGGGGATAGAAAACGAGTTCTAGTTGAGAATCGATAACAAATCCCTCAAGGAATTGATATCATAAGTCTTTTGTTTTTATAAGTTCCCTTATCAATACCTTTCACTTTGTTTATATACATCGTAAATTAAGTAACGTCACACTCTCATTAGAGACAGTCAGCAGATGTGATGATAAGACATAAAAAATGTAGTCATGGCAGACAGTGGACAGAAGTGGTCATAACAGTTGCTTAATTTCTTCATAAAGACACTCACTGCACAATTTTTAGTGGGTGGAAGCACCAACAACTTTATCTATGCAGCACCGCATTGATTATCAGGAATGATGTGTGTTCGACATTGTTGCTATTAGAAAGCATATGAAGGCTTCTGCCCAAATCTGCAGGAATCTATAAAGGAATTGTCAAGGAATCTGAACAATAAGCAGACTCAATAATCTCAGTGGTATTAATAAAATAAAATCGTTTTCCATCCCTAATGTCCACTCTTCATTACATCCTCTGTCTTTTTTTCACTGCACAGAGAAAAACTTGCCTGTCAAGTATTTTGGTTGCTAGTGGATGTTAAAACCTGTAAAAGTTATTAAAATTAGTTAATGAACTGTTTCAAGTGTTAGTAACTGAGTTTGTATTAACCATTCATTAAGTACACATTTGATTAAGATATTTTTACATTTTATAGAAAATATTCCCGCAAGGCACTGAGAGGGACCCTCCTTTCTTTCTATTAGGAGCTTCACATGATGTCACACGTTGAAAGCCCCCCTGGCTGTAAGAAATGCCTCCCTCTCCTTTTCAATATGGAGAAGTACTATTTTTTTTAATGAACAGTTTGACAGTTATTATTTAACTAAGCAATGAGGAGACAAAGTCTCACTGTTTCTTTTAGTCACAAAAACAGTAATTGTTAAACACACTTATCCTAACCTTGACCTTTTTTTTAATTAACTTGACCAGAACATTACTTCCTCATATAAAATTACCACTGAAATAAATGCCTTAAAGTGACAACTTGTAGTGATCATAATGGTATTAATAAATAAACCAACAAGCTGTTACCTTTATACAGACCAATGGTTTGATGATGAATAACTTCTTATTCCTCACTTCTCAAATGCAGAATTATTGACTTGAACTCATAAAAATACATAAAACTGCCCAAAACTGTAGAATTTTATCTGGCAGTAGTGTATGAGGAAGTGTTCTCCAATGTTATGATATGTAACATACCTGAAGTGTTTCAGTAAAGACTTTGCTATTTTAAGTGGCACAAATATTTTCCTGGAGGCTATAGGGGTCTAAAGTTTCTAAAACTTACAGTTTACATTAATGTTGCTGTTTTTCTGTAAAGGTGAAAAATTAAAAAGCCTGTGCTGCAGCCCCATATAGTGGCCAATACAAGCTCACATATTTTTGCCCCCTAACCCTCTGTGGCAGTCATGTGAGTAAAAACCATCAACTGGTGCTGTATTTACAAGATCTGGGAAAACTGTTGGCTAGTTGATGTAGCCACTAATTAACGCAGCACCAGGACGATAATGTTAGTACACCGAGGAAAAAGTAAAAGCATAGACGGTCCTGACTGTATGTACCGGGCCCTAGTCATCAGTCCATGTTTGGAGCTTACCTCTCACCTGGCTGGTAGCTCCATGCAGCCTGGGCTCTCTGTTTTGCCCTCTAGTGGTATCCTCAAGTAATACACGTTGCACGTTGGAAAGTAAAAGAGCAAGGTGCTGGCAAACACAAGGACAAACAGCAAGTATATTTCCGTCCTGGTTCCCTAAAGTGTTGGAACAGTTTGGAGGCTGCATTTCAGCAAAGATGATTGTCCAGCAACAGTAATAGTCACTTTCTCTCTCTCAAGGCTTGTTTCCAGAAGTGATGTAACTGGAACTGATGTGCTTAAACAAGGCAGTAATTGCCCTAAAATTGTTTTTTTTAAGGAAAGTTATCTGAATTTATTAAAAAATAATCTGTTTTTCTTCTCGGGTCAAATGATACTTCACCTTTTCCATCATAGTTACAAGCTGTACCCCTGGGATTTTTAATTTACCTTTTATGTTTGCATTAGGTGCTACTTTTAGACAGTAGGAAGACCCAAGACATCATGTGCTTTGTTCTGTGTGCTCGAAAAACACACAAAATGCTGTCTTAGGAGGGGGCAATGTTATTGACTCACAAAATCCAGATACAATACATCATGCTTCCAGGATTAATGAATATGACCCAGTTTATTATTACCTCTTTTTTCATGAAGTAGATAATAACTGTCAACGCGGTTTTAATGATGGATCCCCTCTTTGTTAACAATACTGTCTCTGAGTAGTTAAACTGAAATGTATGAGATGTTCCTCTTCCTTTTATTGCGTGCCAACAGCTGATTTCTGAATTGTATAATTTTTACCTGGATCATATTTTAACAACCTTTGTATAGTTGTGATACTGAAAGGTGCATATTTTGTAAATTGTGCTTCATTTTGTTGGTGTGTCTAAATGAATGTTGCTTTAATGGAGGTTCACTCCGCTCTGTGTATGTGACTAGAGAGTGCGTGTGTCTGGGTCCAGGTCGAGGGAAGTGAATGAATGACCACTTCACAGCACACCTGTTGTTGGGCAGTGCAGAGTGGTGATCTGATCTCAAATGAGTCTATTTTTTGCCATGAATCTCACCACTCCTATTTAATGTGTAATAAAGAACAAAGAAAAGAGGAACTTCACTTTGTCTCGCTTTCTTTTTAAATCACTTCATCCACATCACAGGAGAGGTTAGCACGACATACGTTATTCCCTCAAGTATTGCATCACAAATGTCTAAAGATGCATGTTTGTGTCTCACCTCTCGTGTTGAACCAGTTTTGTCCAGCAGGTGGCACTCTTCACTCTCACTGGAAGCCTTGAATTCTCAATCTCAGAAGTCCATAAAAAAGCTGATCTTCAGCTGGAGCTCTCACAGACTAAGTGGGCTTGAATTTAGATCAAACAAGTCACATACTTTTAAAGTATAAACCAGGACAGAATTTGATTGTTGGAAATTGAAAGACTTACATTAGCTCAGAAATGCTGTTAATGTTTTAAATACAGGGTAGAGCATTTAAATGATTTAGAAATGAATTGATCTCCTGCAACGTCAAGCTGATCATACTTTTAATACAGAGTGATTTTTTGTTAAGTGAAATTGGATGAAATCAGTGGCTAGAAGAGAAAGTTGTGCTTCAAAAGATCATCTCTTTCTCTGTGATGTAAAACTTGACAAGAAAACCATGAGAAAAATAGTTTTGGATGTTTGAGAAAGTAAAACCATTATATTTCATTTTGAAGTTTGTAGCATTACAGATTAAAGAGTTGGATCACTGTATTCTCTTCTGAAATCAGATTTTCATACAAGCTATCATACTATAAAATAAGTCATACATACATACAGTAAGGGCAGGTTGGCACAGCAAGTAGTGTGCATGCCTCACAGCAAACAGGTTGCCGGTTTAAACCCTGCAGTAAGCATCTTTCTGAGTGGAGTTTCACTTGTTTTCCCTGTGCATGCAGGGTTCTAAGCAATTTAATTTCCTCCCACAGGCCAGAAAACGTGAATTGACCAGCAAATAAAATTGTTGAGGTAACTGGTGAATCTAAATCACTATAAGGTATGAGTGAGTGAGTGGTTGTCTGTCTCTCTATGTCTACATTCACACTGCAGGCCAATTTGTTGCACAGGTAAATTCTGCAAAATGGTGAAAGAGATAAAATTTGCGGCGTTCTGGTGACTGTTTTGCTGCTGCTGAGAACTCTGCGAATTATGTGCCTCCCATTCGCTTTCAATATATTTTTTGTCTCGGGATAAACTGAAAATCGTGCTTAGTGTGAATGCAGGTCAGGGATTGTGTATTTATTGAATAAGAATCACTGCTAAATGTGTGGGTAGCGTCCCCCAAAAATATGTGCCAAAATCCTCTCCTACGATTCCTCAGGTGAAGCGTGGGTGAGGAATTGAACTTCTTGATGTTTTGTCTCTCTGGTAGCTTGAATTTGTGGTCTGTCTTTGTCTTAACTAGTCTCAAGGAACTTGGTCCTAGTTTTGGTCATGGTACCAGGACAGACACTAAATAATGCTGCCACTCTGTATACTGAAACACCAGGTTCCAGTTACAGGGGATTTTGGCACATATTTTGGGCGCTACCTACAGGTTTAGCTGTGTTGCTCGTTCAATGAATGCACAATCCTTACAAGTTGTACCTGTTGTAAAGGTGATTAATCGAGCTTTTTGTTGATGTAACATACAATAGCAATAGGTATTATCAAAGGGGATACATAATTGACCAAATATGTTTCTGAACTTTTTTGAGGAATATACAGTATATCATACAAAGAGAAGTAACTGTGATAATAATGCTAAAAGTCTTTAAATGTACATAATTAGAATTTACAGCTTTCAGCATTTTTCCAATTGTTTTGTTTATCGGTGGGATGCCAGTCTATGAGGTAAATAGGATGCAATATGGTCCTATAATATTTAAAAGTTCTTGAAAAGGTCTCAAAAATCAACCGTAGATTTTACGTTCATACCTTGTGTTTGTGTACTTTTCCTTTTTGCTGTCTCTGAGTATGCCCCACCAGCTTTTGCAGTTGATTTCAGGCTCATTTATGTGTTTTATCTATCAAAAAACAAAATGTAAAGCTTCCAGCAGAGCAGAGCCATGACTCTGAATAAACAGCCAGGCATCTTTTCAGCAAAACAGCATCAGAATACTAATATCAGCCTATAAACTAGAGAGTTGTGTTCACTTTCAGATTAATGTGCAAATTCCTGCCTTGACTTTCTGCATACAAATAAACTTCCTCTGTAGCATTGTTTTCTTTTTCCTTAAAATATCTTTAGTTTTGAACTGCTAGCTGCAGTTAGATTATGACCTTTCTGTCACACAATGAAAGAATCATATTCATTGAAAATTAATCTTCACTGAGGATTACTTTTAACATTCAGACAGTGTTTGTTTCTAAGGACTGAAATGAGGCCTCTACAAGAAGGCAATTTACCTGAAGCAGATAAAGATAATGATACAGGCTCGAAAAATGAGGCACCCCCCGAGAGTGGAATTGTCTATTATAGAATCATATCAGGCTTACTAACATGAGTCTGGATGCAACTATTCCCTCATATTTTAATAGTATGCTGAATATTAAAACTGTCACCTCAAACTAAGGCTGACTCCATCCAAACCTTTATTTCCTCATATTATTTGATGTTTAAGCTAGGGACAAAATGTCTCAAAGCAGAGCCTTTTTGTGAGATATTACTGTATATACTTGTCAAGCACTGTCGGAATCAGAGGGGGTGCAGAGTAGAGATAAATCCCACTTGGTGCATTGATTATAGAAAAAATATAGCAATATTTCCCACTTGGAAATATGTACTTTAGTAGATAAATATTACAAGAACCCTGTCAGCTGACCCTCCAGTGGACAAAACGTCAGTAAGTGTCTCCTCAGGTGCTCATCCAGTGGCTAAAATGTAAAAAAGAACCTCCTAAGTTGCACTCCTATTGGGCAAAACCTGTCCACTAGTGCCCTTAAATATGCTCTTTTAATGTGAAATCATGAAGAAATGCCTTCTTGAGTGCTCTTCCAATGGACAATACCTCTTTATGATTCTCTTTTACTGGCCTTAATGTTATAAAGTTTCCTCTTTGATGCATTACAAGTGTACCCGCCTAATTAAGTGTCTTTTACAGTGCATCTCCTGTCTACAAATGTTCTAAACTGCACCCTGAGGTGACCCCCTAGTGGACAAAACTGGATTAAGTCTTATTTATCTTGACGACCCAGTGGACAAAGCTTTGTTGAGTCCCCCTTTAAGATACCCTTTCGGTGGGCAAAAAAACATTAGATGCCCTCTTTGATGCCCTATTAGCAGACCAAACTTGAATAAATGCCCTTTCCAATGCTCTTCCCGTGGACAGGGCATTATTAGGTGTCAACAAAGGTGTCCAAAACTAGATAATTCACTCTCTTGGTTAGCCTTTCAGTGGACACCATGAAGTTCCCTTTTAGATGCCCTTTCAGTGGACAATTTTGTATGAAGTGCCCTCAATAGTGCCCAGCCAAAAGACAAAACTTGATTAATTTCCCCCAACTTTGCCCTGATGGTAAACAAAATTTATGGTGCCTTTTAATGTGAAAACATTAGATAAAAACTGATAAAGAAGCTGACAAAAAAATCTTTGATCTTGTTTCTTGCAGAAAAATTTGATTAAGTGCTTTTCAGAGTGCCCTCCCATCAGACAATATGTGATGTAGTGTCTGCCAGGGTTTCCTTCCAGTTGAAAAAATGTAGTTCATTTTTTTTTTTTTTTTTACCTTAGCCAGGGTTTCAAACTATTTCACAACTTATCATAGACTAGTGTCATACTGCAAACATGAGATGCCTTTTTATATACTATACCTGATTATAGGTATTGTATTTAATAGCATTGGAAAGCCTGATTAATAACCTTTACGCTTGTAATGATTGTGTATTCATGAGAAACACAGCAACATGTGAGAGTAGGACCCAAAAAATGTGCCAAGCTCCCCTCTTCCCCTTGGAAAAAACCTACAGTTCCTAAGGGAAGCCAGGCTTAGGAACTGGACTTGTCCTCCTGCCCACTTTGTGTTCGGTTTCTGCTCACGGACTTTGGTCCTGAGTTTGGAGATCGTACCAGGATTGAGACCAAATAAAGCTGCCACTCTGCATACTGGAACAATAACTTTCAGTTGCCTGGGACTGACACATTTTCTTGGGGAGCTACCCACATGTTCAGCTGTGTTTCTCATTCAACAATTGCACAACCTTTACAAGTTTTATCTTGTTTTAAAGGTGACTTATCAGGCTTTCTAATGGTATAAAATACAATACTAATTGGTAATATTAAAGGGGAAAAATAATCAACTGAAACAATGTTTCTAAACGTTTTTTGAGGAGTATATTTTTTTGCCGCTGCCCTGTTTAGATCCCATGTCCACCATTGCTGCCAGGTGTTTCTGAGGTTGACAAGCTTCTCTTTTATACAAAGCCTTTACCAGCTCATATTTTCTGTCACTGTGACAGAAGTTGTCCTCTGGCTTCAGCGTGCAGGTTTGGTTGTTGGAAGATGTGCTTGTTTAGTCACATTCTGTGAAAGGAGATGTCATGTAGCATCAAAGATGAGATATTTTCCCTTGCAGATTTCTAAGAAATAAATGCTTGCTACATCATGACCAGAGACAGTATACACGCTTCAAAAGGACAAGCCTGTGTATGTGTCATACGCTATGATAATTGGCTGCAAAACAATGTTTGGTGTGGCAGCAACCTGGAGAAAAAAGGTATTCTGTTGTGGATGATTATAGCCCAAGCTCTTCATTGACATTCAGATGATCATAGCGAATCTTTTTTATGTTGTTCGCCAATTATAAATTAAAAGTGTTACTTTCTGTTTTGTACTAATAGCCCATTTGATCTCCTGTTTCCTACATAATTATCCTACACTGAGCTGCAGAATCACCTCTTTCAAAAGGAGGCTTAGTTGATTCAAACTGTTACTGTGAACAATAAAGTCTGTAAACATATTGTGACAGGCTCCATTACTCTTTCTTCTTAAACAATAGGGCTACGGCGCCTGCCACACACCAGTCGAGAGTGAAAAGGAGAAGAGATCTAATGAATTATGCAGAGAGAGCTTTCTCTCAGCCTGACAGTCTGAAACCAGCCTAGAGAAAATTGTAAAAGAAGTGCGAGTCAGTGCAGCCATCACAAATCCCCCTCCCCTTCCCCCCGGGGACCACCGAGGCCAAGGCCTGTCAGTCAAACGCCCCCTCCCTAAACTGTAATCTGGGGACAGCGCTGAGAAACCTGCAAGTCTGATAAAGCACCAAAAGATGCCATAGAAACCAATCCATGGCACTTGGGGCTCCTGTCAGGTAGATGGTTGGTGGGAGGAAGAAGACAGTAAATGATCCTAAATCGCAGACAACAAGCCTCAGACTGGATCCACTCAGAAACCACATGGACTCAGGCTGGCAAATCCATCTGCTGATTAGGCTTGTGTGTAAAAATAATTGATTTATAGTCTACCAAATGTCAAATCTAAGTTTCTGTGTACGCGTTGCATTATCATTATCATTATCATGCTCGAATATTTATTTCATAGTAGGTTTATCTTATTCTGGAAACTAGTTTTATTTTGAAGAGGTTGCTTCCTGCACCATCCTGGTTGCACTGTGTGAAAGCTGTGGTGCCTGTGTTTTCATCACAGCATGCACATTATCAAGTCAGATCTTTCAGACTGCCGCCCTGAGCCATGTATCTTATGGGTTGAAAATCTTGAGAATATGAGGCTTGCCTTTGTTAATCCTGAGCCACAAGTGTATCTTAACCAAAATGTGAAACAGAGAGCCATATTTACCTTGTTTAAAAAGGATTCTATGTCTGCATTGATGGGATATGTCACAGACAAGTTAGACATAGTTCAGTTATTCCTGTTTGTGTCTTTCAAAGTAAAAGCTCAATTTGTCATTTCTGTGGAGAAACTCCCTTTTGTTTGGACAGATTGCTATTATTCTAAAGTTTTCTGTAATACTAAATAATGCTGTAAGTTTCCAATAAGTGACATCCTTAGTTCAGTGTTAGCTACTGACAGAAGTGCTCTTGTTTTTGCTAGGGTCTTGGAAAACGATTAGCTTCAATTTGAGCAACACACTTACTTGAAAATGTTTGTGTAATTGAACAAAACTATTTTTTTTTTTATACACTAACTGAGATGTATGAAGAAAACTGCAAGTCATGTGCTTGTGTGTTTGAGTGACACGTAGAGATTTCATTATTCCAAAAAGTGTGTGCCAGAGCTGTCACAAAAATTCTGCCTACTGATCAAAAAGAAGAACGTAAGCAAATTTGTTGAGACTTTTTGGAACAAATTGAAAGAAACCCCAATTTCTTTGGAGTGATTACAAAACCTAGATCTATCAATATGATCCTGAGACAAATAAACGTCAATCAGTGCGTTGTAAAACACCATTGTCACTGTGGATGGAGAAAGGACGACGGAACAAGTCCACATTCAAGGCCATGTTGATTGTTTCTTTGATATTAAGGTTAGAATTTTACAAGGAGTTGGTTCCAGAAGGGTCAAAGGTGAATCAACTCTGTTACTAACAGGATCTAGATAACCTGCAAAAAAAAAAAAAAAAATTGAATGAAAGAGACCTCAATTGTGGAATCACACTGCGCTCTCGGTAAAGCAGTTTCTGTCCCAAAAAAAAATCACAGTGCTTGATCACCCTCTCTGTTCACCCGATCTAGTACTGTGTGACTTTCCTTTTTTCCTAAGATGAAATCTGTGCTCAAAGGAACATGTTTTGAGCTTGTGTTAACCTGGCACACCAGATGGACTGTTCTACATATTTCTCAAGTCCACGTTGGGAAATTGGCAGGACCTTTCAAAACCACCCGGAAAGGTGATTGGATGGCTGTTCCATCAATCATATTCATTAAAGGCCAATCAGATAATGTAGTAGGTGGGCGCTACTGCTGCTGTGTAAAAATACAAAACATAAGCCACTTCGTAGAACAAACCCTCGCCAAAACATGTTGGAGGTGGAGCGAAAAAATATTTTTTCTATCGAGAAGTGCTTTCAGTGTTGTTGTCTGTTTTTCATTTAGTGGTGCTTTAAGCAGAGTTTCAGGAGCAGGACCTCACCTCAACCAAGCCACTTCCTATGTTCTTATAAATTCTGACCAGACCATTTCCTCCCTTTGTTTCGCTCACTCGATGCACCTCTCCCTCCCACCCCTTTCTTTAAACTTTCTTTCTTCCTTCTTTCCTTAGGGCCTTATAAAGGGGGTTCATCATGCCCGGGAGCTACGGCGGATTCCCCAAGAAGTTTCACCAAATCATTATCGGCTTTACGTATCTACTATGGTGCTTATTATCCACTACACGTAATAAATAATTGTCAAATTCATCCTGATGATGGTGTGGTCCTTGCTCGTGAAATAAAGAAATGCGGTCTGATAAAACTACTACTGAAGTTGTTAGCATCTACGGGAGCAGTCACTTCCTCCTGTTGTCTTGCTTGTAGCTCCCATCTCTTCCTGCTCCAGAGGGCGCTGATTGGGCTGTGCTGCTTTGGGCTGCTCACAGTCATCGTAGATTGGCAGGATGGATCTGTCTGGTTACATACATTGAATCAGGCAGAGTCCACAGGGCAAGGTTAAGTCTGTCGTTAAGATAGGAATGATGTAGGTTCTGAGGCCCTGTTTCTAAGACAACGTTTTCCCCAGAGAGGGAAAAGTTTTCTTTTGAGTTTTCAAAAGCAATCTGTGTTCACATGGAGACGTGAGACCGACTGAAAATGCTGTAGCGTGCATGCCAGTCCAGTAGATGGCGATGTAGGTTTGCAGAGATACAGCGGTGTTACACCACACATACGAAGAAGAAAAACTTCTCATAAACAACAATGGCGAGTAGACACATGAAGACGCAGGAGTTTCTTGTCTGGGCAACAAATCTGTCTGGATAGTTTTGTCTGGATAACAAACTGAGCACAGTAAACAGCACACATGTTGCTCAGTAGACGGCTGAAGCTGCTGTTGTTGTTGTTGTTGTTCCTGATATGTGCGTGCAGCCTTCATGTGAAAGAGTACTGCTCATGCGGTGACGTCAGCGTTTCACCCTGAAACGCTCTGTATCTCGTCTACATGGAGCCAAAATGAATCCATTTTCAAAACTTTCCACTCTGGACCCTGGTTTCAAAAGTTTGTGGATTCAGGCACTCCAGGCACCGTTCTCATGTAAACAGGAGGGGAAAACGCAATGAAAACTCTTCGGATTCAGCCGAAAACAGAGTTGTGTAAACGGCCCCTGAGACAACTGTCCAAAGAACACCTACTGCACCTCTTTGACCAGTGGGAGACCCACTTTTGTAATAGCCATGCCTTGTATATTACACAGAATTATTGATGTGGTCTTTTGTCATTGCTTCTTGGTCATAATTAAACACATGAATTGCCCTTTCGAGAAAGAAACTAGTCTTTTCAAGAATAAGTGTTTGCCAGTATTGAATATGAAACCATGTGGTCAATCCTGTAAAGATAATGATATATTTTGTTTTGTTTTTTTATGTATTAGCTGTTGGAAAGACTTGTGGATGGCACAAACCTGTATTCATACAGACTGCTAGAGACCATGCTGAGGAGAGGAACACACATTGAAACTCAGTCACAAGAAGTTGTTGTATTAAGGTTATTTTACTTTGCACAGAACTCCAGTGAAAATACTCACTGCTTCAGTTTGCAAGATAGCCTTGGTCCTCTGCCTTATCCCTCTATGCAACACAATACAGGGAGAAATTTCCCAGTGAGACTAAGTGTCAGGCCATGAGCACACTCCATGGATCGAGCTCAATCACAATCAGCAGCTCTGACCCTCGTGATAACGTGCACAGGAGGGTGAATTCACAATCATCTCTCTAGCTGACCTCTGCCTTGTTAGTGCATGTAGCAAGAGAATTTTCTTTTTATTTTAATGAACCCCGGCTTTCCTTTCCCTGGCAGGCAGCTGAGTGCAGGCAGGAGGAGTGCAGTCCAGTAATGAGAGGCCAGGAGGTTCAGGTGTCTTCAAACTGCAGCACATGGAAGGAGACTTAACACAGAAATGTTTTTCCCTGCCCTGGAGGAGACGGAGAGCTGGATGAATATTCATGAAACGGTGATGAATTGTGTTGCCTACAGCGTCGTGCCACTTTGAAAAGCCCTCATGCTGGTTCTTTTATCACAGGAGGTCCTCGCTGCTGAACCTCGCGGGCCACAACACAGCAGCCCCGGCATCCAACCACCAATTATCATCTGAGATCATTAACTTGTTATGTTGACACAAACACTGCAATTTCTGATGCCCTTCTTTATTCAAATGACCCTATTCACGAGGAGTGGCTGACTGAGCTGATTGGATTTTTTTCTCTCCCCTGCCTCGCAATCACTCAACAAGTGATGTTTGGACACAAAATTAATGAACAGCATGCAGGCGCTTTGAACCATGTGCACGCTGTGTTTCCAGACGGATAAACAAGCTTCTTAATATCTCTCAAAGTATGCATCAGCACAGATTGATACAGTAATGGCATGCTGTTGAATGTTTAGACTTTGCTCCATTCAGGCAGCTCTCTCCTCGTACTGATTGGAAGTAAACAGGCACAGAGAGATGGGGGGGAAGATGGAGGCGTGGAGGAAGGCCTGGGGATTGAGCAGCGTCATGTTCAGCAGCCCCAGACGGGTGATTCATACCAGCCTCATCACCGGCAACAGACAGGACATCCAGGCCTTTATTACCTTCATCCATCACCATCACTTCATCAATCTGAGCGCCTGTGAGCCAGCTCTCCAACTGGTCCCCAAACACCCATCCCAACGCGTGGCTGGACGGGAGATTTACACCCACCCACTAACACCCGCTCCCTCTCTCGTTTTAACACACAAAACAAGAGAGATGAGCTCCTATTCTCAACTTTAGACTTATAGCACATGCACACACACAGAATGAGACAGAGGGAGAGGGAGTGAGTAAAGGCCATTCTTCAGGCAGACGTGGTGTGAAGCTGGTCCCCTGAGGGCCCCCACCAGCTGACAGGCTATCTTGCATTCTGAAAGCCACTTACACTTCAGCCACATCAGACCACCTGCTGCTGCTGACCAGGATGTCAGAGGGGAACATCATGATGGATACACTTAGCTGTTGAAGAAATCATTAAATCAACCCGTCTGCTCCCCTTATGAGAAAAAACACAAGTTCTTTTATGGGGAAGTGTGGGGTAATATGAACCAGAGGTAGAAGGCCCCCTACCTTGTTTCTAGGCAACCATGCCTGTTTCAATGTCCATATATATAAATACACTACAAAGATAAGATATTTAACCCTTTGACTTCCAAAGTAAGAAATACATTTGCAACAAATTATTTGTTGGTGTATTCCTGCCCCTTCATTTAGCACCATTTCAGGTTTTATTTTTCAGATTACCCAATCAGGAAGCAGATATGCAGGACACCTGGCAGGTTGGCTTGCCTGTTAAGGGTTATCTTGGGTATGAAAACATCACAGAGAGCAAAATTTAGATTGACCCACTTTTCTGAGGAATCATAGATCATTTTTCATCGCCAAATTTATTTCCTTCAACTAAATTGTGATTGTTAGAGGATCTTTTTTTCTTACTCCGATGTTTGCTTTTACTGTTAGATTTCTGAGGAGCGATGCAGCAACGATTCACTTCTGATTAGTTCTGGTTTTCAAACAGTTATATTCAACTACAGCAGCATCACCCGGTGGATGTATATTGGTGTCACAAACGCTATTCAGAAAGGGGGATAAGGAAAAACAGACAAAGAAGGGCTTTCAGAGTTTTACAGTGTTATGGTGGCAAAAAGTCAACCATAAGGTTACAATGCCAGTCAAAGGCTTAATGTTCAAACTTTGCGAATATTCACTCAATTTGAATTTGATGCCTGCAACACATTCCAAAAACGTAGGGACAGGGGCATGTTTTACCACTGTTTCACCACCTCTCCTTTTAACAGCACTCAATAAAGCATTTGGGAACTGAGGACTCTAGTTGTTGAAGCTTTGTCGATTGAATTCTTTCCCACTTGCCTGATGTATGACTTTGGTTGGTCAACAGTCCAAAGTCTCTGTTGTGTTGTTTTGCACTTCATACTGCACTACACATTTTCAATGGGAGACAGGACTGTGGACCAAGTGGCAACCTCCAGGGCTGTAAATGGAAGCCCATGAGGAAGTGCCAACACCTGTCATACCCATAGTGTCCATTTGGGGCTGGCTGCAGTGAAAATGTCACCCTAATGATTGTATGCAGGTCAAAGACATTTCAAAAGCCTGTTTCAAAAAATGGTTCAAGAAGGTCTAAAACACATCTATGTGCTCTCACTGTGAGGGAGGTGAATTTTTATATCATGGCCTTTTTTGAAATGGAGGATTTATTCAGGATTTTCTGTTTTGGAAATATGATGTTGCTATTGGTCAGACAGCCTTAAATCCCACCTCAACATGGCTTTCCTGTTTGTGAGTAGATGGAGCTAAAGTTTGGTTGAGCAAGCACACTATGGCAGCATCCATTAGAGGGCATCAACAGCATTCCAAAGGCTCCTATGACATGGCTTTATTCAATTCTTTCACAGTCTATGGTCTGGACTGCATGTAGGCCAGTCGAGTACCTGCACTCTTTTACTACGAAGCCACGCTGTTGTAATGTGCAGAATGTGATTTGGCATTGTCCTGCTGAAATAAACAGGCAAGTCCCTGGTTAAGACATTGCTTGGATGGCAGCATGTTGCTCCAAAACCTGTAAGTACCTTCCAGCATTTATGGTGCTTTCACAGATGTGCAAGTCACCCATGCCATGGGTACTAACACATCCCCATACCATATAAGATGCTGGCTGTTGAGCTAGCCTGGAGGACACAACGTCCATGATTTCTAAAAACAATTTGAAATTTGGAATCGTCAAACCACAGCACACTTTTCCACTTTGCATCAGTCTCAGATGAGCTCAGAGAAGCTGTTTGTGTTTCTGGGTGTTGTTGATATATGGCTTTTGCCAGGCATACAAGAGCTTTAACTTGCACTTGTTAGATGTATGAAAGAGCGTGGATGCTTTTGCTAATACCACTGGACAACTTACACAGAAACTGAGTACAATCGATGACTGAATGTGAGAGAAAATTGGTGTGAATGGGTACTGTGGTGATCTGTGGTGACCAGCACCTTAGAGTCTACTCCTCAACTCATCCTGTGTGTGGGACACTAATAAGATGGAATGGAAGTACCTTGGATGAAGGTGGGTTGTAACCATCACACTGAAACGACAGATTAACTGTTGGGGGGAGGAAAATTGATTTCAATATGACTACTGTATGATTGGTTAACCAAGGCTGTGGCAGAAATTGGCTAGATCAGGTCATGGAGATATGGATTTAAGAATTTTAGAAAGTTGGAATCTACAATTTTTAATAAATTAAAAAAATAGCACAACAAAGGGGAGACACAAAGGTTTTCTGGCCAGGTTACCATGGTATTTTCTATGAAATATGAGGGTTGCAATCTAAAAAACACCTTGGTAACAAACCCCCAAAATTCCCTGAACCTGTGTGATACAGCCACCTGTCACCAGTTGGGCTGGAGTTGCGGTCTTTGATCCTGCCATCCAGCCTATTGCTGCTCTTTGACCCAGAAAACACAACTGGCTTTGAGTAAAAATGTTGCTCAGCTTGAAGCAGTTTGAGAGTTTTCTGTGCAATGAAATATCGATAAAGCTGCATTCAGGCTTCGTCAGGTGGCACCTGCATATTGACTGGAGTAATGTGCAACCTCATTCTATACAGAATTGTAGACCTGTTAAGAGGACTGGAGGCTGGCGGTGCTAAAAATGCTAACATTAGCTGCAGTGGGCCTTTCTGCATTTTTCTTTTTGATCTTTTTTTCCAAAAACAAACAAAAAAAATCATGCAGAAAAATCATGATAATACAAAACTTTTTGTCATTTTTTCATTTGAAAATATTCATTAATATCTTACCTTTTCGTCAATTTAGAAAAAGGATTCAACATGCTGGCATGTGACTGTTTCTTGTCAGTTTTTTCTATTAAAAACAGCATGCTCATTTCAGATTTCTTGGGGCATTTTTATACAGAAAACAATGCTCATACATGACATTTGGTACATTTACACCGAATTAAAGGACATGTTTACATATTACCTTTTGATCCATTTTTGCAAATAAAAATTAATGCTGACAAATTTCATAACAAAAAACAATGACTAATTTCAGACTTTGAGGGTAAATCTGCATGCAGGAAAACATGCCAGTAAATGACTTATGGTTATTTTCCACATAAAAAAATGACATATGAACAGTTTTCTTTTGGTGGATTTTGGAAAAAAACAGCATGCTTGCCTTTTTTTGTCACTTTTAAGGCCAAAAATGTTAAAGTGTGACTTTCTGTGCATGGTTCAGGCAGTAAAACATGTTGGTACATGATTTTGTTTATGTAATTTTTCTCTCACAGTACAACGTTCCAGTATTTTTCCTTTTTCCTCAATTAAAGAAAAAAAGTGATATGCTATCATATGACATTTTTGTCAGTTTTCATGACACTAACAACATGCTTAATTGTGACTTTTTGGACTTCTTCATGCATAAAAAGACATTTAAAAATGCATTTACATGTCTTTTGGTCATTTTCAGTTAAAAAAAAATATTAATAATTAACCCCTTGGTCAATTTTTGTAGTACATAGAAATACAAGACTTTTTGTCATTTTTTGTGACAAAAACTAATATGGATTCATTTGTCAGTGATTATTCTCTTCTTCATCTTGATACACAAATATCTGCACAGCTTGCAGCTTTCCCCTTTACGCACAGCAGACCTTTCTCACTTGAATTTATCACTGTTCCATATTAGTGTCGAACAAAACACTCTTAGTGAAGAAAAACATTCTTCATAGGGCTTTGTTTTGTGTTGGGTAAAGCACAAAAATAGGAAAAACCCTTTTTTATATTTGAAAATCATGTTATTTTGATTCATGGCTGCTGTCGTACTTCTGTATTTTGTGCATCTATGAACATAGAGCTTTGTCACAACATAGAACGCATCACACAAGGTTTTATTACACTGCAGGAATAGATTAATCTGTGAAATGATAAATCAATGTTCCATGCAGCGTGAGATTTTACCCTTTGCATATAAGTGTATTGATTTAAGCACCACGCCGTCTTCACAAAGGGATGTACATTTCTCCATGAAGTCTTGAATACATCCAGATTGTTTTTTTTGGGCTCTTTAAACAAAGCTTTGCTTTATTATGATCATAATGCTTGGACTGAGAAAACAAAACCCCTAAAACTAAATGGCAGTCATAGTTGCTCTGAGATTTTTGCTTTCTTCATAGACCAACTCATGATAAGTGGAGGAAGAGGGTAAGATCCTCTTAATTTATGTTCCATCAGTGTGGGGATCTCTGACTTACAGTGGTTTCTTTGGCAACAAAACAAATTGCAAACATACAAAGAAACTTTTTATCCTTTTAAAAACAAGTTTAGGGATCTGTTTTTTAAAAATAACCCCTTGAGTGCTTTATTTGCGATACATTTATTATGTTGGCCAACTGCGTGTTTGTGCTTGGCTGTGTGGGTTTTTGTGCATTAGGATGAAGGATATTACATTCACACCCTCACATGCAGTTATAAATAGGCAAGCAAGAATCCAGAAGAGAGTGAATAATAATTTGTTTGGCTGGCAGCTGTTCAAACTTACAGTCTGTCATGGAGGCGTTGTGCAAAACAAGCACAAAGAAGAATTTGACAGCAAATATTTGAGTATCTGCAGCAACAATTTTAATCTGAAACGGGTGCTGTTAATAGGAGAGAGGGAGAGGTCCAGATGCCACGGACGTTTTTATCTTGCGCATAGAAGTACTCTGTTATGCGAAGGAGGCATGTTAAACACACCAAAGGGCATCTACAGCCTGAAAAAGCATAAAATGGCCTCTTTAAAAAAAAAAAAAATCTGTCAGAAAGTGAGGGTAAAGGTGATGGACTGGCCAAGCATGTCTCCACATCTGAACCCTATTGAGCAACTGTGGGGCATCCTCAAACGAAAGGAGGAGGAGTGCAATATCTCTAACATCCACCAGCTCCATGATGTCATGGTGGGGGAGTGGAAAAGATTCCAGTGGCAACCTGTGAAGCTCTGGTGAACTCCATGCTCAAGAAGGTTAAGGCAGAGCTGAAAAATATTAGTGGCCACAGAAATATGGACACTTTGGGCCCAATTTGGACACTTTCACTTAGGGATGTGCTCACTTTTGTTGCCAGCAGTTTAGGCACTAAGGGCTGTGTGCTGAGTTATTTTGAGAGGAAAATAAATTTACACTGTTATACAAGCTGGACACTCACTACTTTACATTGTATCAAAGTGTCATTTCTTTAGTGTTGTCCCATGAAAAGATATAATAAAATATTTGTAGGAATGTGAGCGGTGTACTCACTTTTGTGAGATACTATCCCAGGGCTGGGGGATATTACCTAATCTCAGTTTCACGATTAATTGAAGCTCTTACCTTGATTACAATTAATGAACGATCGTTTTATGCTACGCTGGAACAAATTGGCGGTGTTACCGATGGTCATCGAAATGGCCTTCCTGCAGTATTTACACTTAACTTCTTTCTGCTCGATGTCCTCTGCACAGAATCCAAAATGTGCCCAAAAAACAAAGATGGCATTTTTCTAGGCTACATGGTCCTCTGATAGATTGGCGCTTGTCTCCTTCATGTTGGCAGCGTGTCCTTCGCTCTTGGCGAACGTGAACGTAGACTGTATGGAGGGGGTGCGGTCAAGTGACTTACACAGGGAAAATAATCAAAATAATCAACACGAGTAAAATTACTTCAATTAGAGGGTCTAAATGTTGGTTTCAATTAATTTTTGATAATTGCTCAGCCCTAGTATTTCCCATAAATTTGCTGCAATATAGGCACAATACACAAATGTATCATAATGCTTTAGCTTGTCGTCACTGAATGGGTACACTTAGGACTCAGCAGTATCACTTCTTGATTTTCTTTCAGTTCTTGTATTGCATTTACTCCTTACACAAATAGAAAGCAACAAGTCAGTTTTTGTAAAAAATATTTTTGTATTATCAATAATGAAATATCAGCATATTTGATAGCGGCAAAAATCCAATATTGTGCTGCCCTAGTTAAATCCTCTCAATTGCTTACAACAGTGTTTCCTGTTTCTCTACAAAGACAACTTTATCTCTCTCCCTCTCTCTTTGTCCCAAATGCTTACTAAATGCTTACTCACTTTTGCGTTTTTGGACTCTTTCCTGCACGACTCTATTATTATCATGGATCACCCAATCCATGTTTGTCACTGATTATACCAAATTAATAATAACTAAGAGAAGAGGAGGACCCTCTTGAAAACGAGTATTTGCACACCCAATGTGATTTTTTTCAACAACTAATTTGCATGTTTATTTTTTTAACCTATAACCAGATGATGTAATCTTACACACCGGCAACGTTAAGTCACAGAGTGAAATGGCGGCTTTTATGTTTTTTTGATTGCAACTGATTTCTTCATTCGTGAGCCCACATCTGATCAGTGAAAGCTCTTGTTGTTGGAACCTACATCAAAGTTAGTGAAAGCATTAAACATGGCAGCCCACTTGATTGTGTGTTGGCATCATTATTTTGAAAAGACAAGGATAATGAATTTAAAAATAATCAATGGAGGTAGATAGTGTTAGAGCTGCAGTATAAAGATGGTGTGTGTTTACTCAAGGTTCTACTGTTGTGAGTGGTTAGTCCCGAAGCAGCTGTGTGACAGTCTTAGCTCCTCAATTAAACCATGAAACCTGCAAAGTTCTCCTCTCTTTTACAAAACTAGATGCACCCATTTAGCTTCTGTTTAATCAAAATGAGTCATTATCACTTGATACTGAGCCTGTTTTGACTTCCCTGGCACAATCATTTTAAAATGCACACCACATAGAAAGGCTTGTCAAAATTCCCTCCGAAATATTCACAATTTTTGCTGTTTAATTGCATCACCCTTTGTGTGTAAAGGCCTTTAGACTGAAATTCAAGAAGACTGGATATCTTAAAAGGTCACTAACAACAAGACTACAACTAGATTTTATGTATTCAAGACATATTCTTGTCCTTCATTGTAAGACTCTGCCTGTTTCCTTTGAAAATATTATCATTATTACAGCTTCTATAACAGTAATCGTAGCAACCGTCAATACTTGTATGTTTTATCACATCAAATTCATAGTGTAGTTGCAGTATACTTGTAGGAAGCTGAACCACGTTCTAATGAGATGAATTTGAGGTGCTTTTGTTGCATAACAGGTTGTGTTTTTTTCATACTGAATAAGATGAAACACTTGTGTTGAACTGTATTCTAAGTTTTGGGTGTTAACCCCCAAAGAAGAGATGTTTCCACTCAAGTGGCTGTTTATCAATTGATCAAGTAAATCTACTTTGACTTGTCATTCGCTTTAAGCCACAGAAGCGTAGTGAAGCAAAACATGAGGACAGAAATTGTCTCAGCTCCCAAAAACCTCATTTGGTATACTACAACTAGCTAGCCAAGAAGCTAACCGCTGTCCTGAATGGGGCACTGATGTTTAGCCATCCCATAAAACTTGGTCTGTGCAGATCACGGATCAGCTGTGTCCCAATGCAATAAAAGGAAACTTTGGTGCACAATTGCTGGTTTCTGTGTGTGTGTGTTTGTCACCTCATGGCAGCCTTATCTTTTCCTCATTCAAGTCGTGTCACAGGCCAGACACCATTGTCAGGAGAGGCTTTCATCGGCTGACTTCAGATGTGCCTGTCATCCAGTCCAATTATACAGAGAGAAATAGGTATTGTTACACTCTGGGGACTGATTCAAGACAAAATAGAAAAGTGAAGATAAGACGACACACTTATCTACAGCCACACGGGCAGACTTGGAGTCGTACACACACTCTCTGGCACGCACAGATTCGAAATCACATGGACGAGTAACTTCAATAACTCGCTGATAACAAATCCTTACAAGCTAACACAGCCTCACTCCTGTCTGCTGTGGAGAAAGTCTGGCAGGTAGGTTACGCTGATTTGAAAAAAAAAAAAAAAAGTGGCAGATGGACTGCTATGCAACTGACTTGGCCGCACTGGCAGGCAGATAGACAGGCTTTTTATGGAGATAACTTCAGGCTGATGGAGCAACTGAGCTTAAGACGACTTCAACCTGCTGCTGAGAGGCGTTCAGAGCCACTCAGGCGTCAGTCTGCAGCTCTGACACTAGCAGCCTCTTTTCAACATTTTTTGAAGTTTTTTTTTTGCACTGCTCTTTTGGCTCTTCTTCCCTTCTCTCTGAAAAAAAAAGAAACATGTCAAGAAGAACCACTTACCTGCAAGCACTCGGGGGGAACAGCTCCAATTTATTTAATACCAGGCTGTCATTGCGCTCAGATCATGTTTGGCTGCCATGTTAGTCATTGTTGAGCTCTCAGACAGAGTAGAGAGGAGCTACAGCACAGAAAAGGTTGAGAGAGTCTGTACTTTCAGAAAAGTTTGGAGGGGCCCTTTCAGGTTAGTAAATAAAAGAAGACCTGGTAATTCAATAAAAATGTGGAGTTCAAGTTTGTTACAAAACCTGAGACTCATATTTCAACCACGAAAGCAACTTTAAGTGATGAGAAGATTCAAACTGGAGAAAACTATTTTTTCAAAATATTGCTCTAGGACAGAGGTGGGCAACTGGTGGCTTGGTGGCCACATGACGCCCTCCTGCTCCCCCAGTGTGGCCCTCAAGTTAAATTCAATTTTCAAAAGATGCATAGAAATGAAGAAAATGTGATAAAATTGACCAAAAAAAACATTAAAAATTGCAGTAATCCCAATCTATAGCTTTATGAGCTATGATTGACTGTAATTGTTTCTGTCGAACGCATGTTTGTGCATTACTAAATGCATTTGCCAAATACAAAGCAAACCTGTTACTAAAACATACTTTAAAAAACATAAAATACAGTCAAGAGTATCACATTCAAATTTTGACAATTTGGCCCTCCATGGTATAAATGAATGTGCCCCTCTTGGTTATCTAAAGTTGTTTATACCTGCTCTAGGAGGATGTGAATGTGTCTATCAAGTGCTCTGAAACTCTGCCCACTGCCCAGGAGAGGTCATCCTCTAATGTTGTTTCCTTCTGTTTTTCAACAAGTTACTTTTGTTATGAACATAATTTATTTTTTCTAACTCCAAATTGCACTCAGGTGTTAGATTTTGCATGCCTGTAAACCCCTCTGTTTCAACCCTGCTCAGAACGTTCTGTTTCAGTGTAAACCCACTTGAGAGACCACATCCCTCTCAAAGAGTAGACGTGACTCTTGCTTTTTGACCTGTTCTCTGTTTTCTGTTGCTGCACTTGCATGCCTTGATATGTCCTTTCACTGAAGTCTCCTGTGGGATTCAGTCCATGGTATTATCCATCACATTTACTCTTTTGTGGTACAGTACACCTTTTATGTATATATATATATGATAACACTAAAAGCTGCATTACTCTGACTACGTCTGACAGTGCGCTTGGTCAGCATTCAGGACATTGCGGGTTCGAGCCCAGCCCCGGCTGTCACATGGCGATCTGGCAAGACACTTCACCCCAGTTTGCTCCCACTGTTGCATTAGTTGCGTGTAAATGGGTATGAAAGGGTGTAAATGTGTTAGTTGATACTGAAGGACAACTGACAGAAACTCTTACCATCAGTTTTTAGTGAATGCTGGCCATAGCACAAGGAAGACATGATTTGATTTTCATGGTGATGTGAATACGCATGCAGATCCAGGATTATTTTTTAAGATTTGTTAGAAGTGTGGGTTAGGACAATCTTCACATTTTTGACAATAATTTGCTTGACAGTGTTGAAAATGCCTTTGCAGAGGTTTGTGCTCTTGGAACACTTACAGTTGTGTATCTGTTGGGAAGTTTTTAACTTAGGATGCCTGGGTTGAGCAAAATGAGCAATGAAGTAAGTCTGGAAACAATGGCTTGATTTTTTTTTCATCTTTTGCTACAAAAAATGATGGAATTGATTCATCTGATATATTCCCCAGCCTTACTAAAAATCAAAGACATATATACTAAGTCTGGAATGAGTGTTTAGTTAGCAAGCAAAACAACAGACTACACATTTGTAAATAAGCAGCAGGTTACAGATAAGGAACCCAAGTAAAAAGTCGCACATTTTGTTTATTTTTAACAAGTTAAACTGGCCCCAATCTGAAACATAATTTTAAAGTTTCTTGTCCAGAAATGTTCTTAGATAACAAATTTTACATGCCTTTAGATCCCTCTAAAAATCCTCTCAGAATCAGCCCTCTCAAGAAATGACTTCAGTCCTTCAGTGTTGTGTTCTAGTGTTTACAGTGGATGCAGAGACATGCCTGCACGTGCTGAAGTTGGTTGATTTATAGTGTCTCTTATCTGGGTGGAGCGCCATCAAGGTTTTTTTTATTTAATCAGACTGTTTGAGCATATATTCTCTGCAAGGTGGGTCTTTCTTAATTTCCCTGAAGGGGTCTTCCTAAGGGATTAATAAAGTTATCTAATCTAATCTAATCTCTAATAACAGGAGCTACAGTCTCGTATTGCTATAGTCTCTTACTTGTAAATTAAACCATTAAAGAAAGTATTTTGCATACAATTGGACCTTTAAGTCATTGAGTCTCTATTTAAATCCACTCAAAACAGCCTTGACCTGAAAGAGATGATTCCCTTAGTCAGACAAACACAGATCTCAGTCATTTTACACGTAGCAACAACTTTACTCCTACATATATGGTGTTTTTAAGAGACAAATTTCAGGCTTTGCTATGCAGTGACTTTAAGAAGGGAGATGTAGCCGCCCTTCTTCACATCCCATTTACCTCATCTGCCATTTCATTAACTTTGTCAGGTGTATCCTTGTTTACACTCAAGGAGTTGTGACAGCTCAAGATGGCAGACGTCTAGGTTCGAACAATCCCCTTATGTGCAGTCGACCTGGTGTCTCCAGTGTCCTCGCTTCCGAAACTGATTCACTGATGTGGAACGCAGTTTCTCTAAGATGCTGGAGGGCATGTGGAGGAGGGATTTGCTCCTCGGCAGAGTCTTTTGTCTGTGCAGAGTCACACCAGGCCACAGGAGATTTTAACTTGTATATATGGACTTTCAAATGGTCAGCAAAGACGCATATACACCTAAAAACTTAACACACAAATCTCTTCCTCATCATCAATCTCCTGAGTACACCCAGGTTGTTTTGAAAGTGATAAATTCAGCCACTTAATATCCATAATTAATAATTCATTACACACAGAGCGCCACAGGTTTAGATTAGGTAGTATTTTATCTGGCTAATAGTTGTACCCTGAAGGTCGTTCTAGATGTTTTTCATTATTGCCTTTATAGTTTATATGCAGCACAACAGAGCAATAACTTGCAGCTAATATGACAGAATTATTTTACTGGGAAGAAAACTCAGAAAAAACAAACTAAGAGATAAAAAAGGATCCTCAACTGACTTGTTGTTTTCTTCAGTAAGTTGTTTGATCATATTTCTCTCATAATTTTTTTTTTTCTTATCGTTTTCAAGTTGTTGCTTTGATTTGGATGAGGCAGCAAATATCAAAAGATACTGAGAAGAGGGATGGAGAATGATGTGCAGAAAGGTCAATCAGTCAAAATTAGTATGGCGCCAAATCATTAAAGTTATCTCAAGATGCTTAATAAAAGGGTAGGTTAATGCCATTTTAGAAATATTTTTACTTTCTTTTTTAATAAGGTTAAATTTTTATTCAAAACTCAACATGAGTCCACCATGAGTACAGCACTTTGCCATATTGGCAACAGTGACAGTGGCAAAGAAAAACCTTTTGTTAAGCAGTAGGAAATCTTGAGCAGAACCAGATGCTAAGATGCGGTATCTTGTTTTCAAGAGGGTTCTTCTCTCTGTATGGTTGTAAAGGTAGTTATCAGCCACAGGCTGCCCACTATGGCCTCAGCACATAGGGAATTACCTTGCCATAAAGACATTTGTTAAACACGTTCACAATTATTTTGAAATAGACTAACCTTATTTTTTATAAATAAAAAAAAAACTGCAGTTCCTTCCGTGGCCACTTGAGTCTGCCAGCAAAAGTTTCTGAAGTCTGATCAACACCAATGAAAAAAAGAGCTTTTGACTGCAGAATAAATGTGTTTGGTTGGTTCAGGCATTACAGTCTGAATAGATAACACCTTTTTAGATCCATTTAGAGATATCATATTTACATTATCACATCTGTGCATGCTTAGTAGTGTGCTAAGTGTTAGGAGCAACTGTGGAAATAAAATGTTATTTGAAATAAAAACAAATAATATAATAATGAATTAAATAATAATAATGAATATTATTTAATAATAATAATAATAACAATAATAATGAATTAAAAATGCAGTTATAAAATGAAAAATGTGGCTCTGATGTACTCTTTTGCAAAAATATCTTGAGATAGCATAGCATACAAATAAAGATTGATTGATTGATTGATTGATTGATTGATTGAAAAACGGAAAATTAGCTATTTACGATTAAAAGTATTTTGATTAAAATTGTTTTGTTGTTGTTGTTGTTGTTGTTGTTGTTGTTATTGTTATTTTCATGTTGAGGTAAAAATAGTCATACAACTGCATAGGGAGGAGGGCCCGCTAATTAATTTATATTTGACTGGGATATATGATAAGGACAAATGTATTAACTGGGCATCCATAAATGTATCACTTTTATAAAATTCTAGTTTAGTCCAGTTGTCTCTACCTGCCTCTCCATCTTTCTAGATCTCAAGATAAAATAAAATGAATTAAAATAAAGAAAAAAATGATGACTAAAAAACAGAGTAGGGCATTGATCTACTCTTTTGTGAAGTGTCTTGAAATAACATTTGTTATAAATGTATAGGTATAGTGTTGTCTATATTTACATCCATTGAAAGTAAAGTATTGCACACATGTGGTAAAAGTATTACCTCCTGCTCAAGTCTGAGTCTTTCATCAAAAGCAACTTTAAGTTATTGGTTTGCGTTACAGAGCATCTTTGTCAGTCTGTGGCTCTCACACAGGCCTAGGGGTGTTGGTGGCCTGGTCTGGTAGTACACCCTACCATCAAGCAGAAGGCTGTGGGTTCAAGTCCAGCTATGGCTGTCACATGCCATTGTGTCTTTTGGCAAAGTACTCATACCCAAGCTGCTCCCACTGCTGTGTCAGTGTCATGTAAATGGGCATGAAAGCATGATGATGTGTTTGCAAAAGCTGATGGAAAACACTGATCCTCTAACCATCAGTGGCTACATTTACATGCAGTCAATAACCCTTTCATAACCGGAATATTAGCAATAACCTGGTTCTGCACAGCCATGTAAATACCCATAACCCTTTTGAAAACCGGAATATGCTCATATTCCGGTTTTCAAAAAACCCGAAAATCATCCCTGGGTTACTCCTTTTCTAACCCGAATATTTGGTCATGTTTACGCCTATCAGGATATCCCCATCAGAGGAACATTAATTTGTGTTCTGCGCATGTTCATTTCGCAAGGAATCTTGTTCTTTTGAGTACAGGAAGTAGCCTACTTGTTGTAGCATGGCACAGCTCCGGCTCCATTTCCTATTTCTTCATGTTCTCGCCTTCCATTAATGAAGAAACTGACAAAGAATAGTGTCAGGTACTGGTGGTGGGTCAGCACCAGCACCAAAGCGCAAACGAAGGTGACTGCTACCTGCTCCTGGGTGTTCATTATCCTCCGTGCTGCTGCTGTTGTGGTCGTTGCTATTGGATACAGGAAGAAGAAGTGGAAATGACGCACATTGCATCATGATGTTCTCAGTGCGTCGAGATGTTGTCCGTGCGTCGCTGTTTTGATCGGGATAACATGTATGCTGTTTGCTGTTTGCTCATGCATGTAAACGGGTTATTACCAATGTTTCAGAAACTGGAATATTGACCTTAACCCCAATATTGACTGCATAAAAATGTAGCCAGTGAGTCTCTGTGAGAGTGAATGAGTGTGAATGGGTATGGACCTCATGTGACCTGCAGTGTAAAAGTCCTTTGAGTAGTCAGAATGTCTAGAAAAGCACAAAAAGCTTGAAACAGAATCAGAATCAGAATGGCTTTTATTGTCATTATACAGAATGCACAATGATTGGAGAGCTTCTCCTTTTCAGTGCAATAGATAGATAGTTAAGTTAAAAAGAAAGGTATACAAAAATAGTATAAGAAAAAAAAACCCTTTCCCGTTCACAAACATTGTTTTCTTTATACGACAAAACTATTTAAGAAACAGCATGAAGAAATGCTGCTCTAAACACTTTCAGTCACTAAAACATGTTAAGCCTAAAGATTAACATAATGATTTCTTACAAGTTTCTTCATAATGCAAGTTGTAATCACGAACATGTGCTTTTATTTTGAACTAACTAAACAGGGACAAAAGGGGTTTTCCTCCCAGCTAAACATTACTCAGACACACATCCAATTAAAGCTGCAACAAACAGAGAAAAAAATAAGAAAGATATTAAAAGTCTCATCTGGTTTTTTACACACATACGTACATTGTTCAGCTTATCAAAGGCTTATATAATGAACAGAAGGGGGTTAAAGCACTCGCACAAGCATATAAAAAAGTTCTGCTGTCACAAATTATATTCTCTCTTGACATTTGACAAGCAGCTGTTGTCTTTATTACCCGGGTGACAAGATACAACATGAAAGCAATGATCCACCCTGCCTTGTATTAATGTCTCAAGCTGCTGCTGGTGGTGTAATGTGTTGAGGATAACTCTGTGGCACATTTTGGCCCCTTGATACCAATTTAGCACAGTTTTAACACAACAGCCTACCCAAGTATTGTTGCTGAGCATGCCCATCCATTTATGACCATAGTGTACCCATCTTCCAGTGTTAATTTTGTTGACTAATTATTTTCATCATAGTTTTTGTCAACAGTCTTTTTTCCTTTGACGAAAATGAAGCAGGAACTAATAAAAACAAGTGCACATGAACAAAAACTAAAATGGAATTAACTGACATTTTCTTCAACAAATAAAAACGAGATAAAAATGTTTGACAAAGACTTAATCCAATCAGACCTAATATCGTCATGTAGAAATTGGGGACAAGTTAGGAATGTATTTACTTTGGATGTGTGGAAAGGTTTGATGAATTAAGAGGGATATCCAATCACAGCTGCTTTAGCTGCTTGGTGGCGGGAGTGTCATGATTTTGCCTGTTCTGTTTTATTTTGTTTTTTTTTCCTTGTTCCCCATTTTGACCTCTTGTGTCTGGTGTTTTCTGTGTTACTGCTTTGATCCTGTTCCTGGTCCTTGTCAAGTTACCCATTTTGTTCACGTTCAGATCTTGTCTTTGTGTTTCCTGTTTTATTTTGAAAGTTCTCCCGTTTCCCCGTATTGTCGTTGGTTTTGCTTCCTGTCTTGTCCCGTCACACCTGATCCTGATCGTTCTTCCCCAGCTGTTTCTTGTTTACCCCAATCACCTCATGTATTTAACCCTCGTGTTTTCCCCTTGTCTTCGTGGGCTCATTACGTTCTCTTCATCCTCCTCGTCTTCCCTGTGCCACTACATGTGCTTCTCTTCAGAGTCCTCGGTGTTTCCTCGTGTTCTTCGGCATTTTGTCAGTTTTTGGTTGAACTTTCTTGAAACTTTAATTTGTACTTTGTTTGCTGGATTTGAATTGTTACTTTGTTAAGAGACTCTTGTTTGTTACTTTGTATTGGATTAGTTTTGGTTTTGGATCCCTGTTTTTCTGTTAGTTTAACTAAATCATTTTTGTAATCTGCATTTGGGTCATCTTTTGTTTTTTCCTGGTTTTCCCTGCTGACAAATCGTGACAGGGAGAGATCCAATCAGAGCTACTCTCTGAAGAGGTGGTGTCAGTACTACACACACATCTCACATTCTGCTACAAGAATCATGCTGACACCTGGGAGAAAAAGGAGAGTAGACATATGGAAGCATTTCACATTTGACACTGTGGAGGACAAGTTGCTGTGTAAACTGTGTGGCATGATTATGACCGGTAAAAAATCAAAATAAACTCGAAGCAGCATCTCCTGGCAAGTCATCCTGACATCTATGCAACAAATGTTACCATAAGGCCTATTGGTGTGTTTTTACTGGGCTTCAACATGTAGCTAATGAGACACAATGCTAACGAGGTGGAAAAAATAATGACAGGTCTCAGAAAACGGGTTGATGAGAAGCGTAAATAAATTTATCTAAGTGTTAAGCATGAAATCAGAAATTCGAGGAAACCTTAAAAAAATGCTTTACCCTTTACACTTCATATTTTAGTTGACTGAATTTACAGTAGATTTCATCGACTAAAATGTTGTGAAATTTAATCAAATAAAACGAGACTAAAATTGACTAAAAGATGTTTTACGCAAAAGACATAACTAAAACTAAATTAAAAAGTGCCGTCAAGATGAACACTGCCATCTTCTGATGTCAAATTATAGTTATTTTATCTTGTAATAATAATAATCACTGCAGTAGAGCACAGTTTGGACATGGTGTAATGGAAGATTAGAATCTTGAATGTGTTGCCGACAATATGTAGCAATTGTGTGATGCAGTAATCGCAATATGAACCAAAATCTCTGAGAAATGTTTCCTGCACCCTGCTGAATCTATGCTATAAAGAATTAAGGCAGTTCTGAAGACAAAAGGGAGTGCAAACCTGTGCTAGCAGAGTCTCCCCAATGAAGTGGCTGCTGAGTGCATGTGGTGAAAGATGTGTCTACCAGTTTGAGTACCAATGATAGAGCCTTTTTGTTGGGTAAAAAATGAGTGCATGTTTTGTTGGATGAAACTGTTCAAGTTTTCCAGTTTTCTAAATCCATGGGGAATATTTTTAGCAGCCCTTCCAGTTGGCTTGTATGGCATGGTGTTTAATCAATTACAAACTCCCACAGAAACAATATTCTGGAAAGAAACCCACAGGTGCAGAATTAACACTCTCAATTGTTGCTATATCACACTTTAAGTAAAAACAGTTTTTAATTTCTGCCAGCTGTTGTGGAGCCATTAGTCAAAAGAAGTGAGATAACTCCATCCAATGAAAAGTGAACAAAGGAAGCAGAAAAAACATTTTTTTAACCTTTTCATTTTGTAGTGCATAAATGTAAGTGAACCAAGTTATCTCACTGTCACCCCCACACCTCCCCCCTCCTGCCCTCCCTCTCTCCCTACGCCTGTCTTTCTCCTCTCGGTGTGTCTCTGAAATACACACGAACACAGACTCACACAAAGGAGGGAAAGTGTCACTATGGAAACAAGGAGGCGAGATTCTAAAAGCTACCTCTTGAGGCGAGAGTTAAGACAACAAAAAGGAGTCCGCGGTGTGAGTGGCAGAAAAAGCAGCGGCTTGACTTCTCCTTCCTGTTTGTGCTGCTGTGAATGTCATCATCAAGCTACTCGTGGGCCCTTTAGCTTACAGTTTTTTTTTTTTTTTTTACCTTTGAGCACACCGTGTACATCCGTGTGTGTAGCCAGAGGATTTTACTACACCCTGCTGCACTGGTGTGTAAAGACAAAGGGTTGTGCTGTATGTGTGTGTAGGTCGGGGTGTAATATACACCACACATTTCTTTAATAGGGCTAATCCATTTTAATCCTACCTGCCACTGGTACCTTACAATGATGAATGTAAGCTTAAATGAGTTGAGACACAGAGAAATGCCCGTGGGAGACGCAGGAAAAGGAAGCTGGGAGGTGGATGTAAGTCTGTATATACTTGTGTTAGTGTTGTGTTAGTGTTGTGTACTTATGTGTGCCTATTCATCAAGATTTTCTGCTGCAGGAGAAACTGTTTTCCCCCCTTCTCTATTCTCCTCAAGGCTGTTTTCTTTAAGTCTGCAGGGTCACTGCTGTCTTTAGTGATGTCTCCTTTAGCTGTAATCAGCACCATGGACAGCAACACACCGTCTCCACATGCACCGCCACAGCAGGCATCCATCTCAATAGACTCACAGAGGCTCCTTCTGCTTTCCTTTTTCATCCCCTCTGATCTGAAAGAAGTGGATAGACTGCCCTTGATTTGGTTTCACTCTCAGTCCTTGATCTTAAACTGGATTGGAGGGGTGTGTAGCAGAAACGCTGGGCAGTTTATCAAGTCTTTGTTTCAATTATGATTCAGTTTCTGGATAATTGTAAAAATAAGATAACCAAGACTAAACAGTTACTGTGCAGCACTGCTGTGCAGCATGTTGTTTTGTCCACTGATTTATTCATGTACAGTCAATGAAGAGCACTCTCCATTCTTCTACAGTGGTGTGTCATTTAGAACAAAACATGGTAACAAAAGCTGGCTCTTGAATGGGAACAGCAGTTCTAGTTTGAGATACAATTACATGTTCATCTTTTTAAGAAAAGGTACATCATGAGCAGGAGGTGCTCCAAGTGTACAAACATCCACCGAGGCATTTTTGACATTCTTAGCCAAGTTATTATCTAAAATGGGGAAAGTCCCCTATCTCACAGTGTTAACAAATCATTAAAATTCTTTGTTCTGCATCCAGATTTGAACCAAAATCCATTCACTTCTTCTTTGTGCCATGACTAGCATATCCTGGCATCCCCCACCCCAAGGAGGTCATGTTTTTGCTGGAAAAACTACTGTGTTTGTCTGTTAGCAAGATAATTGGAAAAGTTATGAATGGATTTTGAACGAAACGTCAAGGCATATTAGTCATAGCACAAGATTTTTCAGGAATTCAGTAATTTTTTCAAGGATTTGTTAACATTGCAAGATTGGTTAAATAGTGTCAGATGCCTTTGCAGAAGGTTCTGCTTTCGGTGCACTTCTAGTCAGCAATGTGGATTCAGATCACCCCTGGAATCTAATCACGCTTTCCTTTTGCCATGACCAACATTTACAGAAAGTTTCAGCAAAATCAGATGGGAGCCTTTTAAATTATCTTGTTCACAGAAGGACAGACAGACCGAAAACAAAAAGACAGACAAAAGCTGGCTAAAACACAACCTCCTTGGCAAAGGTAACTATGGATTTGTGCTTGATGGTAACACAAATTTTCTACTGACAATGTTCAGAGATGTGAATGATATGACTTGCTACACTCCACCGTTGTCAATTGCCTACAGTGCGTTTTAGCCAAAATCACATCTACAGTGTGTTCTAGAGCCATAAAAATGGCATTTAAAAATAAACTTGTCAGCGAATTAATCATATTCTCAAGGGATATGGAGATAGAGAGATGTTTTTCTGTACCTAAGCACTGGTACGAAAGCATACAAAAGTCTCAGAGCTCTCATACATAATGATATTTACTACTGCATACTCCTATGCACAAGACAAAGTCTGTGGCATTGGGACTTTGCCCACACAACAGCACCAGTAGCCTGAAACAGCACAGTCCCCAAGCCCCCCTAAATAGACCTGTTATGTCCTGCCACTGTTTAGTCATCAGTTTAATGTTGTTTTCATTTAGGAAAGTTGTTCCGGTACAAGTGAGTGTTCCGATCTCAGCATGGTTTGTTCAAATCAATATCCCACATCAACTGATCCCTATTTTTGATACCAACAACTGCACTTGGCTCGCCTGAAAGAGGTGGTCGACACCAATGCAAACAGCATGACGGGTTAACTGATCACACTGCTGTAATAGTAAGTAGCAGTAGTAATGGTAATAATTGTATTATGGCTACCAGGCAACCAGGCTGATGAGGAAGTACAACTTGATAATAATGTTTTGGATTCCACAGTCACTTTCTGTGCTGAGGCACAACGTACCATGAACATTGATTAACATTAACATTGCAACACATTAACATCGCTGACAGTTTCACTTCAGACACTTCTACAGGTGTTACATTGTAATAAGTTACCATGATATCTGGTGTGGTCTGCTGTAGACACTGGCAAGTGTTAAAAGCCCCTCTTCTTCATATACTGTTTTTTTACTTACATTATAAGGCATGTCACACAATAATAAATAAGCTGATCTGTATAACCTTACATGGGACGACTAATAATTGTTACCCAGTGAGTCAGTTTGTGGGCAGCTAAGCGTACTAGCTTTCTCCCCATAATGAACAGAGCGATATCTGATTTATTTAGTTATATTTCAAAACGCGCTACTGCTGATACTGATATTTTTCTTCAGGAACAGAGAGTCTTTCCATAATAAAAACTGGCTTTTAGCATTTAATGTGAGAGTATATTAGAGTAAGGAACAGATTGTAAAATAAGAAAAAACAACATTAAACTCATGAATAATGCGCATCTTGCTTTTAAAATGTACCCATACAGTGATAATGAGGTAAAGCGGTTTACTATATTTGTGTATTTTCACAATATAATCGCGACTATATGAGATACATTTGGCTGATACCTTGGCAGTAAATATCGACAATGTCAATATTGGACAATACTGATATCGTAATAATATATATAGTGCATCCCTACTAATTAACAGCTAGTAAACTACAAATGAGCATGCTAATAAGCACCTAGTTTGTGGTGAAAATAGTGATCTTAAAATAAAGTGTTGCCAATATTTCACCTTGTTTTGATACTAAACTTCTTACTTTATTTTTTTGTTACTGATGCTGTTTGGATACCAATCATATCGTAAAAGATCAATGAGACGAAACACATACACTACTAACCATCAAATCAGCAAAGTGAGTTTAATCCAAAGTCTTTCTGTAAAAAAATTGGATGAAGTTATTTTCCCATATTTAATATTGATGTGTCGGGTATTTTTTGAGAAATTATTGTTCTATTAATACAAATACAAAAAACAGTTTCTTTACTAATACAAATTTGTGCTTATTTCATCTTAAGTGCCCAGTGTAAGCTTGCAGGCGAAGCTGAAGCTGGATGTTTTTGATGAATGGTACTGCAAGAGAAGATTAAAAACAGTTTGGAGAGGATCACAGCGATATTTTAATTAGAGTACTCTTTGGTATCAACGTTTTATGGTACTCAATACCAAAAGAGAACTTGTAAAAGTATCAATACTCAGTGGTGGCTGACAGGGGGCAAACGTCCCCTTTACAATGATAACAGTTTCATCAGATACAAATGGAATTTTTTTTTTATTTTAATATCTGACCAAAAGGGCTCAAAATAAATTGCGTCATGAATTCATTGACCATTATTTGGTACAATATTATTACACATTCTGCTAATTCAGGTTGAGAAAAAAGGCATCTTAGAGCCAATGCTAAGGCAAGACTTCTATATTTAACTCCATTGATGTTAAAAGGAACAAAGGAACATGATAGTCCAGCCTGTCTGTCGTCCCCCTCTCACTCGTTGACACGGATTATCTATCGTAAAGGTTTAAACACATGAGCACTTCAAATTTAGGAGTGGCTGATTTAACTGTGCAAAACAACAGTTGGCTTGACCACAGTTCCTCTCCTTCATCTCCCCCTGCCACAGAGACCCCTGCAGGCCTGGAGCACCTCTGTTGTTGTCCTTGGTTATTCTCTGTTTCTACTCTTGCAGGTGTTTTTTTTGGGGTTGGATTGTTCTGGGCTTTGATTCGTTTCTAACATGCAGTGCGTTTCTGCTTTTGCAGGTGTTTTCCTCTTATTGAACTGCATTGAGCTGTTGTAGGCCATTTGCCCTCGTCGACCACCGTAACACTACATTCAACGTTCGCCTGCTTGATTCGACCTGCGACAGCACAACTCTCTTAGCTACAATGCTCTAAAATGATCTTGTTTTGTGGCAAATATTTGAGCTTGAGAGAGAAGCAGAGGAAGCTATGGCAAAAAGCGAGTCACCTAAAAAGATGACAGGAAGGTAGCCGTTGTTAACAAAATAGACAAAATGACCTCAGTTGTATAGAAACTCAGAATAACCTGCTTGAATTTGCATGCAGATCATTTTTGTTATAACTAAGCAGCCCTAGTACGCAGAGAGAAAGACAGGGAGTGACAACATGGAGGAATCCCGTCTATTAATAAAAAACCTCTGATCGCACCTCAGTGGACTCAAATATTTCCTCTGGGACTCACAAGCTCCATTACAGAGAGTGAGAAAAAAACAGTGCAAGTCTAGACTACTGTGAATAGCACGAGTCCAAGTTTAGCACTTGTTACTGTGCATAGAAGCACAGATTGAGAGCCAGTGTCTCTCTCATGGGCTGGCTTTGAAAAATAGAAGCAATATGTGAGAGCAATCGGAAAAAAAAGGGAGACGAGGAGGAGCAGGGGAGGGAGAGAAAGGAGGAGAATACTACTGAACAGTCAGTGAGTGGCCAAGTTAGGGCGAGGGAGAGAGAGGGAGAGAGAGAGGGAGATAGGGAAAGCGACACACACATACACACACAGAGGGTGCAGATAGCGGGAGGGGAAAACCTCTTCTCTCTGAAAGGGATGATGTCAGTCTCTGCAGCTGAGCCCCGGTCCCTGACTCGACGGGGTGAGCACTGGCTCCTCCACAGAGAGGGAGACACCGAAAGGGAAAGGTGCAGGGGGGAGTGTGCTGAATGAAATCCTGCAGGTATGTATGTTTGTATGTATGTAAGTGTGCCACGTTATCATCCATCTCACACTTCATTCATCAGTGCCTTTTGTTGTGTGCTGCCTGCCTTCAGCGGCTCATTACTTCACTGATATCACTTTGCTCCTTTTTCAGCCCTGTGTCAAACCTCAGGAGTGTGTGTGCACAAGCCCGTTTCTGTGCAATTGTGTGGGTGTGTGTATTTTTGTGGGGGTGTGGGAGGGGAGAGGCTTCAGAGGAAAGTTTTTAATGAAGAGGAAACTGCTGTGTGGGGTCCTGTGGGGAGAGAAACAGCAGATTTATTTAAGCCTAAATCAGATGCAGGGACCCTCGGAGCAGAGAGCATGACAGAGAGCAGAGATTAGAGAGGGAGGGGGTCATTTTATATGAAGAAAAGGTGTGTGTGTGTCTGTGTATGTCTGTGTGTGTGTGGGGGGGGTCTTTTTGTCTGTTGCGTCATCTTTCTTTGCTTAGTCTGCATGGAGTAATTTCCCGGTTAAAGCAATGCCTTCTGGGTACTAGTGGTCAGACAGGTGACTAGGGCTGGGCATTAAATGAGTATCAAAGTTAAACTACAATCATTGCTTAGCTAAATAATGAAGATTAGTCAATTTATATAACATGTTAGGTTTTGCCATGAGTGGCAAATGGTCAGTGTTTGTTTTTGTATAATATTTTGAAGAAAAAAAACCCCATCAGTACAGCCTCAAACTTATAGTTCTTTCACTTATATGTTATAAATTAGGGCCTAATTATATTGGGTTAAAATTTGGGATGCACACTATTATAAGTGCAACATTGATATCGTTAGATATTGGCCTAAAAAGTTGAATATCTATATTGGCCATAAATCGACCATTTCTTCTTTTGTGCCCATTCCCTTGTCACCCATAATTACAGTCAATGTATCAATCGTAACATATCAATCATGAATATCCCATTTATCTGCTGTAACATTGGCAAAATACACAAATCTATCATAATCTTCACCTTATTAATTCATTTGTACATTTAAAATTTTTAATATTTCCATGAGGAAAATGTTCTTTTTTCTCGTATTTCAGCACAAAAAGATTGTTGGATTGAAAGCAACAAGTCCATTTTTGTAAAGTAAAGACTTTGTGCTCTTGACAGAAAACGTCAGTATTAGCTATAATGGCTTTGGAAATATTGGCAAAAATTAAGTACTGTGCATTCCTTGTTATAATGATATGGCAAAACTTCTCTAACTGCAATATATAATGTGTTTTTTAAGGGCATTTTCCACATAAATGTTTCTTTTCTATTATTTTCTCAATGTCTGAATGAATGTCTCTTCTTTAGATGTTCACTGAAGAGGCATATAATAGCAACTTTTAAAATTATGGTAAATAGGGAGGCTAAAGACTTTAAAAATATCATCTGAAAGTCTATTTCTTACATGTCACTCTTTTCATCAGTGCCAGGTGTTAACTGAAGCTTGTACATTTTACATGTTGGCAACGCAAAGACTATGCATGCACTGTGGCTTTGTAAAAAACTAAAGTAAAATTGACGGAGAAAACACACAAAATTTCATGCATAACATATTGAGAGGAAACGTTAAATTTAGAATTGATTATGTCTAATTTAGAAAGATTTAAGAATCAGTGCAACATGAGCCTACATGTTATAGTTTCATTTGTATTTTTATTTAGGGAATAATTATCATTTCATCCAAAACACATTTCAATCTTTAATGGTGGAATATTACTAAAATGCATTTTCTTTGGATTAAGACTTTTAAACATCTTTAAAGATCTGATGGTCTAGAGTAAACAAAATGCTTCATTTACGTGTTTTGTCAATGAAAAACATTAAACCCATACATCAGTATGGATGTATTAAAAATGGTTGGTATCTGTATCACTATTGGTAATCGAAAAATCGCTGCAAAATGTATCCCTGCCATATCCATTTGAAAAAACTCTGGTAACGCCCATCACTTCAACATGCAAATGGCAGCATGAGGTGCCTTGAGTCACATGACTTCAGCTGCATGTGTTGAGATGTGACCATGCATGTGCACACATTTCAGTTGAAATCTTAAAACCATTTACTGTTCAGCCAGAGAGCGCATTTTTTCTCATGGTATCTTATTTTCACTTCTAGCCTTGACAGAGTTAAAGTGTTATGGGTGTTAAAGAATGTGATGCAGATGAACTAGAATCAATGAGCAATCCTGCTTTAGAATCGTGATCTCTCTCTAAATATAAATAATCTCAATTCTGATTTTAGCCACACTGGAGCAGCCCTTCAGGTGACATATCTGTGGTGAGTCATCCTAGAGTTTGAGAAGGGGCACAATGACACTGTCAGACATCCGGGCTCTTATTTAACCAGTTCAGTCTGTACAGTAGGATGTGCTGTATACAGCAAGTATTGATTTTCTATTGCTGAGATTATTTATGAATGTCACAGCAGCCAGATGGCAACAACGAGAGCTGACATTGACAGAAGACAAAATGTGCGCCTGTATGGGAGAATCCTTCACAGCCTGGGCTCATGTGCATGTTTGTGTGTCCTCTCCTTTCTCTGTCTAATGAACTCACAGGCCATCGAGAGAGAGAGAGAGAGAGAGGGAAAATAGAGGAGCAGGTCACAGACAGATTTCAGCAGCGGCCATCCATTTACACACTCGGGCTGTTGGCATGCCACTCAATTAGTCACAGCGTGGATTACACTCCACCAGGGGCTTGGGGAGAGAATCACACTGGAAATCCAATTTTGTGCCACATCAAATGTCAGGGTAGATCCTTCAGCTTCTCTGTGATAACCACAGAGACGGCAGGGGAGGTGAAGCCCAGGGACAGCACTGTGTGGGAGGAGGAGGAGGAGGAGGATGAAGGTTGGAGGAGAGGTAATGAGGGGTGGTGAAGGAAGGGTGGAGGGTCTCATGGGGTATGAGAGGCATCCCTACTGGCCTGCGGGTCATGCTTTGTTAAAAAGGGTTATTTGTGGTCGACGTCAGTCCCAGTGATATACTGGGAATTCTATTTATTTGTGCATGGATTAAGGCTGAAAAATACTGGAAACAACTTACAGTGCATTTTTTTCCCTTTTGAAATATATTTTGCAATATTTCTTGGTAAAAAAGGGAACAGAACGAGGAAATTGGCCTCTGAGAGCTGAAAGACACACCACGTTTTAGAACATACAACTTAAAATGGTCCTTTTATTTTAGAGTTGACCTACATAAATAAGCCCTAACCAGAGCCACCTTTTTTAAACTCAAGTAATGCTGATAAGTACCTTTACACAAATGGCCCGGCAAACCTGCTGTTTGTGTCTTTGTAAAAGAATGAACTGAAGGTTTTTGCCTTTTTTATTAAACAAGGAACAAAACATGCTGAAAGCTGATATTAGAAAGATGAAGAAAGTATGAGTGTAATGAAGATTATGTAGATTTCAAGGATTTATTAATAGTGGAAACATTTTTGTCCAATCATTTTTATCTGTTTTACATTTTAAATTTACACTCACTGGCTGCTTTCTTAGGTACTACTTGCTAGAAGGAGGTTAGACCCCTTCTTATCTTCCAAACTTCCTTAATTCTTGTGGCATAGATTCAACAAGGTGGTCAAAACATTTCTGAGCTTTTGGTCCAAACTGAGATGAAAGCATCATGTATTTGCTGCAGGTTTGTGTATATAGAAATGGTCTTCTGCATGCCATATTCGTAATGGGTGGTTATTTGAGCTACTGTTGCTGTTCTATCATGTTGAACCACTCTGGCCATTCTTTCATTTTTGCTGCTCTCTGGATACTCTTTGTTAAACCCTTTTCTTTAAATCCTAAGTGTGGTTATGTGAGAAAATCCTAGAAGACCAGTCCAACTAGCACAAAAAAAACATGCTACATTTTGATCACTTTATCACCTTTCTTCCCCATTTTAGACAACTGTTTAACCCTAGCATGGATGAGTCCACTTGTTTTTTTATGGACTTTCTCTTTTCTAACCTCCCTAAAAACCTATTTAATCACCTCAATAGACAAAACCTTCCCCTAAATAAGACAGCCATCAAAGGGATTGAAGCTGTACTTATCAGGCTCCCTTAATGTCATGAACTAGCCAAAAAAGATACAAACTGTGCAACAGAAACAACATTCTGAATCAGAAAACTTCAATCTTAGCAAACAATTGTCTAATTTATTATTAAAAATCTTACTGCACTTATTATGGGCCAAATTCACCAGACAAGCCCAAATAAAATGGCTTTCCAATGAAGCAAATCTGCATGTAAGGCCTTAAATGCTACTACTGTTCATCAGTTAAAGGATTTTTAGTTAATAAACGTTATTTATAACATTTAGAAATCACTGCATGACAGAAAGACCTGTTGCTTTACCTTGTTTCTAGATAGTCTTTACAATCTCTCTAATTTAATATACATGGATTCCTTACACCCCCGCCTCCCCCAAAAAAATAAAAAATAAAAAAATAAAATAAAATAAAATAAAAGTAAAAATAAAAATAAAAATAAAAAAATAAATAGGGATGGGAATCAGCAAAATGCTGAAACATCGCACTCTTTTAGTTAACAACATTATTTATCATGGGGTGATGCTCAGTCACTCCCTCCCCCCTCAGTCCCCCATGTGTTTAATGTTGTTGATACAAAAAGCCTGCATGGGCCAACTCTTTCACATTGAAAATGGATTGGATTTGATAAAGTATTGGATAAATAGGTAGAACATAGAATGGTATTGATATCAATGAATTTTAACAAAGTCAAAGGTCATTTCAAAAACTACTTTAATCCAATCAAGTTGGTGCCCTTCAGTCCTCCTTCCCTCAAGATCAAAAGCAGATCGTCCACTGATCAATTCATGTCAGATGGTGTTGACCTTCTATTAATTAATACTAATTAAGGATAATTAGAATAAAACTAATTGACAGTACTGTGATTGATGGACAGATCTTCCAATATGCTTTTGAAAGGTTCTGCCTTCCCCATCACTTTCTATGGTCTGTTCCCCAGATGGACCAGTGAAATATATTCTGTATGGTACTGAACGGTCTATTTGACATGTCAGGTTATGTGTCTCTCATAAAGGGGAGATGGAATATTTATAGTTTTTAAATGGTCTCGATATCCACACACGAAAGTTGAGGTAGGCAACAGAGAAAGAGACAGAGGGATTCTTTTTATGTCAGGGTTTTTTTTTTGTTTGATAAAGAGTGTTTTTCATAATATGTGACCTCTTAACCTTAAAGCTAGATTTGTGTCTGGACTTTCCAGATGAATGTGGCTTGAAATAGGAGTATATATATATATATATAATAGAGATATTTTTCATTGAAACTTAGACAAATATACTAGCTTGTTTTTAGATTTTTCTGCTGTGCAGTTCATGTCACGAGGCTCTGAAGACACCTGCTGTTGGCTGCAGTACTCTGCTCACTCCAGGCTCTCATTTGTTTGCGTAGCCCCTGTGGAGCAACCCCATTTATTCGTGTAAACCTGGAACATCAAACAGGTACCTTTAGCTATTGTGCACATCCTGTTCCCTCTCTCGCTCTCTCTGTCTGCTGCTGGCTGCAGTGACAAATAGAGTAGATAAAGGCTCTGCTGGCAGGGAGGAAACTCAACTTTGTTTTTAGTGATTAATGAGGATATCCCATAGAGTGTTTGATTTTACTTTAAGGTTGCATCTCTATGTTAACATCCGATCACTGTGATTTAATTTGATCCGCTTGTTTGGTGGGTAATTTATTTGGATGGTGTGACTAGTGCACCGGTTGCTTTGCCTCCTATTTCAGGTGCCAGCCTTATGGGAGTCCCTTTGCGATTTTCTCACAACCAGAAATCCCATTTGAGGGTTTTATGGGTGTACAAGGGGTGTGATTGTCAGAGGAAAAATTGGTTTGATGTCTTGATTTCAAAGATTTCTTTGTCATCTTTGTTCACACCAGGGGAACGTGTTTATATTGAATTATTCATACACATTCTCACTGTCGAACACAAATGATTTCAGATACCATCCTGTTGGAAATTCATCACGATCCCCCCCTCTGAGAATGTGTGCACAGAGACACGTTCAGTGTCTCCTTCTCCTTTCCATGCGACAAATCTGCCCCCATCCATCCATCCATCCATCCATCTATTTATGTCTATCTGTGATAGCTGTAGCCTCACATTCCCAACAGAGGTGACCTGCACGGCCTCTCAGCCTGTGTGTCATTACTGCTGACCAGTAGCCCGTCTCTATCTGCCCCTGATCCCCTCCAACCCCCTCCTCTGAGGCAGCCATCAAGCATGCCCCACAGCCACTGGGGAGGGGGGTGAGAGAGCGGAGGGGAGGGACTGATGGAGAGGTTAGAGGGCAATGAGAAGAGATGGAAGAAGGAAAATTGAGGGTGAGCAAAAAATGGGGGGGTGAAACAAAAACTGCTGCTTTGTATTTCTGACTCCAAAAGTTATAAATTTTAGAGGTACAGCAAGAGAGAGGGCTGTGTTACTTTCTTTGGTAATGTAATACATAGAAATACTACGTGTAAGGAAAGAACACGAGGCTTAAAAAAATGAAAACAAAATCTGTTCAGTTCACTGTTCAGTATTAGAGGACTCATTTTTAAATTGCCGTAGACATACATACAAGGTTTAAAGAAAATCCCTTGAGGCATTCATAAGATCTGACATTTAAAAACAAGGGATGAACATGAGACATAAGCAAAATTAACCATCAGCTCCTTTTGAAACTGGAGTGGACATGTATGCAAAGTTCAATGAAAATCATTCAAGGAATTTCCAAAGCCTTACATTTTAAAGTGAGGTATTAACACAAGACACAACAAACCTATGATCTCAAGTTTCTATGCAGTTCATTCTCAAATCTCACAGGCCAAATGCGCAAAGTTGGAAGAAAATCCCTTAAAGTCTTCTTGAGATAACACCATCAGTAGTGAAGGATGAACATTGGACCTGCTTACCTAAAGCTCTGACCTATGACCTTTAAATTCTCATCTACTCAACCTTAAACTCAACCTGAAACTGGAGTGGACATATCCACACTGGAGGCCTTATTTTGATGGCTTGAAGTGTGTTGTCTTAAAGCTAATGGCACACAGCAGTTCGGTGTGTGTTGGTCTACGTTTTGTTACTTTGACAACGCAAATTTTTGCCTTAAGGTTAGACACGGGGCGCAAAGAGGACGGATTATTTGTCTCTTTGGAGTTACAGAGATCAAACCAATCTGTGTTAGCTCTTATTTACTTTAAATCAGTGCACGCCAGCTGGCTAATGTTTTGCTATTTAGGTCCTGTCCACACAGAGCCAAAAATGTTTTCATATTGAAAACGTTCTCTGTAAAAACAGCATCATTTCAAGAAATGTGTCCGTCCATTTGAAAACACTGAAAGCATATGCAGACATTGAGCAGGTGCATACATTGTGAGAAATGTAAACAGACAGAGGCACATGCTGTTCGCCATGTCCTCTTGTTGCTCGAAGATTTTGCTGTAAAAGCCCAAAACGCTCAGTGTCTTCTGCAGCATGAATCCAACACTGTATTCTGCCATTGTTTCTGTTGTTATAAGGGTTAATGCGTGTGATTTAAGGGAGAGGTGGCGCTATGACATCATTATATCTGAAGATATCTGCATTTGTTGTACACACAGAAACGCAAAGCTGGTGTTTTCAGATATCTGGGACCCGTTTTCGAAAATGTGCATTTTCAGGCACTCGAAAAAACGTGTGAGGATATGCCTGAATTTGTCTCTGTGTGGACATCCCCTGACATGATGGATTTCATTGTGTGTGACTGTGACACTCCACTCAAAAAAACAGACAAAAAAAAAAAAAAAAAAAAACGAACACTGTATGAAATATATTAATACTCAGATTTAGTTTTTATTTTATTGAAGAATCCAGAATATAAGAAATGATCAAAAAGACAAATCAGATGATTATGTATGAGTGTAAAAGTGAGCTTATGAATAATGAAAATCTCCAGATAAAACCAAGATCAGTTTTTTTTTCTGATAGGCTCATTTACTGAACACCAAATACCTGCAGGCTGTAAAAAATATATTTTTTCATCTTCTCTACTGCAACCAGGTATGGACTGGCCATCGGGCGTACTAGGCAATGCCCGACGCACATTTTGGGCTGGCCCGGGGCGCAATTATTGGTTTTAAGCTCTACTGCATGAATAAAACACACTGGACAGCCTGTATAAACACTTCTGAGCACATTAGGCAGGCAAAGAAGGCAAAGAAAGTATTCTTTACTAAGTATACAGATATCATAAATGTAGCCCAGTGTTATGTGAAAATCATTAATTTTTGCGTGTATTTTTCTTGTTTCTGGGAGTATTTTGATCAGAAGCGCTGCTGTCACTCAGCTCTTTTTTCAGTTCAAAACGTAAACTGAAATTATTAACAAATGCTCCGACTTTTACAGTAGAGGCATGCTGTTGTGCATGCTATGCGAGTGAAACAAGCTTCATTGAGTTTTGATCTTGTAGATGTAAGTCTCCCTCTCTTAAGCACCCTCAAAAGAGCAGAAACACAGATTTTGAGATATAGTGCTCACAAGCAAGGGATAAACAATAAACAATTAAATCAACCTCAGACCTATGATCTTGAAAGTCTAAAAAACGTACAATTTCCAACACTTAAACAAAACCCTTTTAAGCATTCTTTTAATTTCATATTTTGCATGCAAGGGATGAACATCAGGCTGATTACATTTCCTATTGATCTATAATCTTTCAAATCTGATCATTTCCCCCTAAAGTGAGTGATGACCATTGTGCAAACTTTGAAGAAAGTCCTTGAAAACTTTCTTGAAATGAAACACTCACTGGCACCAGGATCGATGACCTAAACCTTGACTTGTGATCTTAGAAAAAATATCATTTCATTTTTGTGTCAGAGAAGACATTTGTGTAATTTGGGGGCAATCCCTAAAATTGTTGTTGAGGTTCATAAGCAAGGGATGTACGTAAGGTCAGTTAAAACAAACTTTCAATCTATGATGTTTAAATTAAATGAGTTTACCCCTATATTATTGTGAACATTATTAAAAAAAAACTGTGAATATAAGCCTCAGGACATTCTTGAGATATCACATTTAAGCAAGTAATGACGTGATAGCTTAACTTTTAAATTCATGCCTCGGAAATGTAATTACTTTATCCTTCAAAGTGGACTTCAGCGCTAAATTTAAAGAGAAACTATTAAAACATATTCAATTCACAAGCAACAGATGAAAATGAGATTAAATTACCTTAACTTTCGAGGCACTCAGTACATCCTTGAGTTGTAGTGGGCATAAAAACAAGTTTTGAAATAATTTGCCCTTAGTTTTACAAGGCTGTCCTAAAGGGACCGATGGACCGTAATACCTCCATCCTCAGCTGTCACTGGTGCAAGGCATAGAAACTCAGTTAAGCAATGTGAGGGAGGAAGACAACTGGCGAGCAAAAATTAAAGAAAAGGGTGAGTCACTGAGACTGATTGAAAAGACGGAAGAAAAGCAGGAGAAAAGGACAAGTGTGCTTCGGTGAGGGAAAGTAGACAAGGGTGAGGAAAGTGAGATGAGACAGGAAAAGGGGAGACACAGAAAATGGAGACAAAGAGATGCTATTTCAAGACCGTACTCACTGATAATGTCACTCTACTTCAAAGTGCAAAGCGCTGGTGTCGTGCTCCTGCATGACTGTGCCTCTGGAGAATCTGCTCACAGATTGGATGATAAAAGGTGTCTGACAGGACGATGTGTTAGCCCCCCCCCCCCCCCCCCCCCCCCACACACACACACACTGTGCCATGTTTTAAAACTGGGACAAAACACACTGAGACCTTTGCTTTCATTTTGTTTTAATCAGCCGCTGACCTGGTAGACCCGAAGGAGAGAGAAGGAAGACGGAGTACATCCACAGGATCAGGTAAAATCAGATAAACTGAATTTTTTTTGGTAACACTTTTTGGGTCATAATTTCAACCATTACTAGCTACATATTAGCACCAAAATACTTATTGCATATTAATAAAACCACCAAGAGCTTATTAGTACCAAATTCTATATTACTACAATAAATAGCATATAAGATGAAGCAAGGGGTTCCCCTCAGACTCTTATTGCTTATTACAGGTAGGTCAAAAGTTGTTGTGTATTATATATGATCTCCATTAGCCTTAGTTCAGTTCGGCCCTTATAAGGTAGTTGTATCTAAAGAACAGGTCCACCCCCTCGATAACTGTCAAAAAAATTGTCTGTGTTCAAGAAACATAGCATAAACTGCTCGTCTTAGGCCCTGTCCACGCAGGGACTGAAACGTTTACTTTCATTTATGTCCTTTGTAAAGAAGGCATGGTTTCAAGAAATGTGTCCATCCACATGAAAACACTGAGAACTCTGCAGCATATACGTACTGTATGTCAGGTCTGTAAGTGGTGCTGTGTCCCTGCTGCAGACATGCACCAAAACCAGCAAAGACATGGAGCGTGTGCATACATCATGAGACATAAACAAACACTAGAGTATGCTGTTTTCCATCTACTTTACTCATGGTTGTAGTAGAGGAGTAAAACATTTTGCTGTAAAAGCCATAACAAGCTCAGTAGCTCCTGCAGCGTGAATACAACACTGTATTCCGCCATTGTTTCTATTGTTGTCAGGGTTCATGCATGTGGTTTTAGGGAGAGGTGGGGCTATGACATCACTGTTCCTGAAAATATCTGGCCTTGCATTTCCCCTCACATGGAAATGCAAGGCCGATGCAGTCAGATTAATCCACTCTGGGTTCTGTTTTCAGAAATGTGTGTTTTAGGCTTCCAAAACATCATATCCAATACTATTAAAAGCTTTCACAGATACACCTGAATACACCTTATTAATGTCTAAACTGGGGATTCCCTACCTTTTTTTATATAAGTCCAGTAGAATGCCAGTAAATATATCAATAGCATGCTAATATGTATTGGTAACACTTCATTTTAAAGTCACCATATTCACCACTAACTAGATGCTTATTATGATTAGTAGTTTACTAGCTGCTCACCAATGCTGAGGGCATATTAGTACCTAATTCTGCATGACCATAACATACAGTTAGTAGGCTATTAACTAAGAGTTTTTCCTTGTTAACATCCTAATTGGCCCTTTGTCAAGCCCTGCCCTCCTCAGCAAGTGTTACTAGGTTAGACAAACTCTGTTAATGATAGCCTTTCTCCCATTGGAAACAATTAAAAGTTACTCACTCTCCAATCAGCTTTTATTCATATTCATTTGATTCTTTTTCCAAAAAAAAAACAAAACAAAAAAAAAATCAATGGAAAGAATAAAGACAAAACTACAGTAGTGTGTATAAAGAAAAATCTAAATCTTTATTAACCTCCCAAATAATTAAAAATATAACTGCATTCATTTAGACTCTGCCTACACAGAAAAGGTTTGACTATGTAACCCAACATCTGCTGCTTTGATTCTCTGATTCTGATTGGTTGGTCAGTTAACCAATCAGAGAGCTATCAAAGGGTCAGGGTAAGCAATTAAGAAGTTGTATATAATGATGACCTTGATTAATTTTTTTGTAAAGCATTTACAAGGTTGTATTACAAGAATAGTTATTCTCCCTTAGTTACTCTTAGTTAGTTTAGTCTACTCCTTAAAACAAATCACAAACTTCTGTTACTAGTTAAATTCAAATAACTCAATATTTTATATTTGTTACATACAATATGTTCCCTTAAATAAAGTGAGGCTATGTTCATACCTAACTTAGTTACAGTTTTAAACCTAATAACTAGTATTTGCTCCTGAACAGATAACTTATGCAGTTTGTGGCGCATATTTTTTAAGAATATGGAGCACATGTTAACTTTAAAGGTCCCATGTTCTGGTGTGCTTGACTATTTACATCGTATCTTGAGTGTCTATCAATCAAGGATTTTATTCAAGTCTAATGAAAATATGACAAAATTCATCTATGTAGAGGAACAGATGCAGCTCTTTTCCCCTCCCCTTTGGAAACGTTCGGATTTGAGGGGATGGGGAGGCTACGGGAGGCTAAGATAATGAGGTCTGCCCTGATTGGCTGCCCAAAGGATGTCTGATGGGAGGGTTACAGGCTGCAGAGCAAACTTTCAAAGCAGTCAGGGTTTCTGCCTGTGACAAGCAGAAAAACACATGTAGGTGGAGGCTGTATAGCTATGACATTAAAAAAAAAACAGAGGTGAAAAAAAAAAAAAAAAAGTAAATGTTTTAAGAAGCATTTTCTTAAAAGGATGGCCTATTTTTTTTTGTGAACTGAGAGTTTTGTGAAAGGTGTCATTTTCTTCTGCTCCCTAAGACCCTTTTGACAACATTGAAAGAATGTAAAACTGATTTTACAGGACTTGGGACCTTTAACATTTATCACTTAAGAAAAATATGTAACCAAAATAAGATATGATTTGATATAAATTTTAACGAAACTCAGAAGGAGTATATATATATAAAAAAATACTAAAATTCAATAAAACTCAGGAGACTAAAATATTTGTTTTGAAAAATTCAATTTAAAAAAAAAAACACAACAAAATATATAAACACTAAATATTTCTCAAAAACCACATACAAAATAATTTAGTTAAATCACCATATGTGTTTCAGGGCTTTTTTCCCCAGTAAGTACAACTTCAATTCAGTTAAATAAAATAATGTCTACATTAAATTCAAAGTCAGTATTTTTTGTTCTGTCCATTCAAAATAAATGTTTGATTCAGTTTGTTCAATAGTCTTTAAAGGGACAGAAAAGTCCAGGGCCCGTATTCACAAAGATTCTTAGAGTCCTCTCAGAGAGCTCCTAACTTAGCCTAAAAGCTCCGAGCAAGGAGTCTTAGCTTAGGAGTGATTCAGGAAGTTTCTAAGAGCAACTCTGAGCAAGGAGGAGACAGAAAATTTGATCTCAGTGAGGAGGTGTGGCTGACCCCGTTGCTAGGTATGACGCAGTCTTCTAAAGGCTGTGATTGGTTGATACATAAAGGGGGAAAAAAACACACACACACAATGCGATCTGCGCTCCCAGTAGTGAATGGACAGTAAAATAAACTGATCATATAACTTGAACTGTATTAAAAAATACCCAGGTGTTACATTACTTTTAAGTCATGATGATGAAACTCAGCAAAATTAAGTTAATTGTGACACAGCTTTGTTTGAACGTAGCCTATCTCATATGTTCAAGCTGGTCGTTTTACTACTTTGCTATTTTACTTTATTTGATATTGATGGTGGACGCAGACTCAGCTGTCAGCACTTACTGTAATTGGCGTCCTTATAAAAAGCAGGTTGATTTGGCAGAATGACAAAAATACGAAATGGATAAAAAAAGAAGGTCAACCACAAACATAATCCCTGCACGATCAAGCCGGTATCGACTAATTAAATCATTGTCATCCAGGGTACGGAGAATATCTCTCCTTCCTCTCTGTATTTCAGCCAATTTTTCCCGTTTAAGACACTCTTAGGCTTCTTAAAAGTCCTCCGCCCTCCTCCTAACAGTTTCTCACCTTAGGAGCTCTCTTAAAGCCTAAGACGCTTTGTGAATAACTTTTATCTTACCAAGGGAAAATTCTAAGAAAACTCTTAGAATTCTAAGATTTTTCTAAGAATGACGTCACTAAGAGCTACTTTTAGCCTTAGGATTCTTTGTGAATACGGGCCCAGGTCTCCTACTGTATTTGTAGGTGATAATGGGTTGATTGTGCAGAGATGATAATATTAATGATGATGATGATGATGATAATAATGATGATTTTATTAGTCCTCAGCTCACCATCCAAAAAAGTCGAGATGGGGTAAAAAAAAAAAACAGTGCAGTTCAAATGATCAAGTAACAGTTTCTCAGTTGATCTGCACTGCCAAAGTTGCCATCAACATCCAATAATCACTTTGTGAATTTAGAAAGTGACAAAAACTGTTGATCACCACTGCAGCTCCATCTCGTGCTTCTCTCTCTGTTCTCTCTTCGAAACGCCATTCTTCCTGCTTAAGTCACTAAAGCAGCAGTGGTGATCGGCCACTGAGACTGCACGTGGTCAAACAGGAATGATCAAATCGTGGGATTTTGAAAAAGGCTGCTTGAATCCAAAGCTCTTTTACATTTTTTTTTATATTACATTAAACAGATAGGAAATTAAATACTTACGATAACCATCAAACTGAATGATATATATGTTTCCCTTTTAAAACAACATGAAGATATTATAATAATAAATTAAACATTTTAAATGATTTCATGCCCTGGTTTGCAAACAGTGGCGAAAATCCCTCTTCAATGTTGGGGGGGACAATAAACAGTAAAATTTAAGAGAGTGGGGGACATTAAAATAAATGCTATATTTTTGCTGTGTTGTTTTGATACTTTCTCAAATGTCTTGCATAGTTATATTACACAGGAGTTGAAATTTTGCTTTTTATGTTGTGCTTGTTGAACAAGTGGAGTGATAAACAACTTATCAACCATTCTGTGTTTTAATACACTTACTTCGTCTGATCACCACCACTTTGTCCGCCTGCCTCTGTGTGTGCATGGCTCTGCAGCAGCAGCTACACTGGGAGAAACAGTTTGGACAAAACCATTGTGAGGGGAGGGGGGTTGTAATCTTTAACAGTTAAAATTGTCTGACAATGTGCTTTTAAGTAGCTTTACTTGTATTCTACTGTCAAAACATGTTACTGTACTGCTAGAAAAGTCTTATCTGAACCGGATTTTTGGGGGCGATAACTTTGTGGAAGGGGGGGACACGTCCCCTGCGTCCCCCCAGGGATTTGCGCCTATGTTTGAAAATAGATTAAAGAGTCAAAAAATAAAGTCTACTGCGTGCACTGGTTGGATTATATCACAGTGGGAAGCTACTCCAGAGATTTTCAAACATTAAAACTCGAGTTTATTTGAGGAAATGAATAAATGAACGGCCAAAACCTGCTGTACATTTTTCACTAAAGAAGTTGGTGGTCTTTGTAAAGGACCAACCATTTAAGGAATGAAATTTTGTGTAGTCAAAATAAAAGAAAAAAATTAATAAAAAATTAAATAGCCTTGAGGAGCATTTTGTATGCTTTACTTCGGCAGTTCAAATGTTATGAACAAGAGTTCACTTTAGTTAAGGAGCGCATAGTAGTAAATAAGTGTAACATTACAAGTGAATTTGATATGAACAGGACCTTACTTTAGCTGAAGTGTTTCCCATACACCTTATTTAATATATGAAAAGGTTTGGCAGCTGTTTATTAAATTTTACCAAAAATTTAAGGTTTGTACTCCACTTTTAAGCTAATCATTTCCAACGCCTTCGGTCAGTAGCCAGCAGTGAACTTACGTCACTTACTGGAAACTTTATCTTTATCCAATATGACAAACTTTAAAGGACATGCATCCATAAATTTGATTTACAGTTTTCAAATTATCAAGAATAAATGTCCATGTTTTCTCAAGACTTAAACCTACTTTTTCTGTTGTCTTGGAAAAACGACTCCTATTTTTTTAAATAGGAGAATAGGAGAATAAAAATTAAAAAAAGTATTGTGGGATTATGCAGGAAAACAAGAATGTTTTCCTGAAGTACCAACATAGACAAGTCAGCATATCAATAAAAAAATTTACTAATTAGTCCAGTAAATAGAGAATGAATTCATGCCCACTTCAGTCCTCTGTAGTAAATGGATTTGTGTTCAGCTGAACAGAAATGACAATCAGGAATCATGATTCAGAGAATTTAATCAGACATTTACAGATCATCAGTTTCATTACTATGTGTGGGGTGTTTCTACCTTAGTAAAAATGTCATGGTGACAGCTCCTCCTCTGCGTCATGAAGACTAAAGCTGAATTATAAATGTTTAATGTTCTCTTCCTGACTTTAACTGCAGTAACAAAGGTCAACATGTAACATGTGAGTCAGTGTGCCCTCGTGAATTTAAATTTTTCTTTGACACAGTAAGGGGTTAGAATTGAAAAGCAGAAAGAGAGTCAGAGCCATAATTCACTGATTTTAGTGCCAGTCTCAGTTTTTTGTTGTCATCAGGGAGTCCAAAAATACGCTCTATGTGGCTGCTGCCAAAACAAGTCTTCTCTCTAAATTAATTAGAGGAGTAATTTCAAAAACAACTCAGAGATTCTGTTTCCTCCACACTTCTCTGAATGCCCGCCATGGCCACTTAGCATGAAAACAGAGTAAACATACTAGTTCATTATTGTTGAAGACAGCATTGCATCATGTTGTTTTAAAGCTGTGATTCTCAACAGGACCTAAAACCACCTCCTCCTGAGAAATCACAATGTGTTTATGAAAAAAATCTAACTAATCCTATTTGATTAAAACAGAAAAAAGTTTTATTTAAAGGCTCCAACTGAATAGCACAGCATTACAAATGAATGAATATGGTATTGTCTTGACTGCAACCTATTTTTATTACTTTGATTTGATCAAAAGTTTTCCAAAACACACTCCTAAACATGATGGGTAAATAATAGCATAGTTTTATAAAAAAAAAATAATAATAATAATAATAATAGAAAATGGAGATAAGAGCTTTGTGCCTGGCAGCAGCAATATAGTATAATTTTTGATCTAAATATACTGTACATTTGCATGTATATATTTGTACAAGGTGTATCATTATTTCCCTGTGCCTTCTACATATGGCTTAATTAAAATGATAGGCAACTTTTGCCATTAAGAGCTGTTTGACATTCATTTATAAATATTCTGAACTTCACAAACGGACTTCACATGATCAGAATTTATCATACTAACAGCACTATTTTGCTGCGACAACAATTAAAAACAAACATTCAAATGTGACATGTTTGATTCGTGATCTTTAAAGGAACAGCTCAGAGTTTTTGAAGTACGGTTCAATGAAGTTCATTTCAGTTGCAAATACATTTGCCACTAAGCAACTGTGATTTTGCTCAGACCCGCCCCTGTAAGAAAAAAAAAGGTATAGAGATAAGCTATACTTGACATCACAGCACATGGGGCCAAGAGTTTCATGTTGTTTACTGAACTTGAGGTGAGAACTACCTAAATGCAAGCAAACAAATAAAAAGTCTGGGTGATTATTCACTGTTCTGAACACACTCTCCTTAGTCTTAAGCCGCCTACACACCGAACGCGACTTTGCGACCTCGGTGACCTCGGCGACCACTCTCCATGTAAAGTCAATGGACAGCCACGATGGGGTGGGGTTAACCCTCCTGCGATGCGACGGCTGCGATCAAGGCGACCTGGTCACTTGTCACTCCGTCGCCAAAGTTGAAAAAGCTGATCTTTTCAGGCGATGTCGTGTGTGGCTGTGCGGCAACAGTCAATCAGCGTTGTGTGGGTGTGTGACAATACCCGTGATAGAAACTTTTTATTCCGGTTCACAGAGTAACAATCTATGTTCATGTGGGAAGCATTAGTTAGTGAGGACATCAGTTCTGCCTAGATGGACCGTAGAGAACTCACAGACGATGCTGCTGCAGGGCCATCAGCTGCAGTGTTTTGTGGTAGGTAGATGAGTGAAAAGTTAAGGTTGGAATAATGTCAACTTATACATCCTATTATATGATATATGATATGATCGCGGTGAAACTCGAGCGGATGTGGCTTCACTGAACGACGTCAACGGTGACCAAAATGAGGTATTTATGGACACGTGACGCGACTTTGGTGGGCGATGCGATTATGGTCACAAAGTTGTTTTTCAGTGTGAACGCAGCTTTTTGCTACTAAACAGACAGGCTTACTACTGGAAAAGTCAAGCTTTGTAAATGGTGCATTGCAAACTCAGTAAATTACACATCTCTTGGCCCCATCTGCAGCAATAGACAGTCTAACTTTCAAGTTGGTTCTCTTACAATAAAGGTATAGTTTTACAATCTGTAAGAGAGGTAAATGAATATTTTCTCACAATGAATACAACTTAATATAACAGTACCAAAAAATTGTTATGGAAATATTTTAACATTTTATGTATTAATGGAAAATTCTTTTATCTCATGAAAATTAATTTTTACTGACAATAGTTGCATATTACTTAAGTATATACTTATACGGCAAGTAAACATATTTATTGAAGCATTTATTGATTATTATGAATCATACCTGTATTAATGAATATATTCTTTGAGATCCTAGGTATTGGATGATGGCCTTATAAGACTTCACTGGTACAGTTTGAATGTGCATCCTGTAGGTATTCAGAAGGTTGCAGGTTCAAGCCCAGCTTCGTCTTTTACATGGCGATGAGTCCTTAGGTGACAAACTGAACCCTAAGCTGTGAATGCTGCCTCAGTGGCATGTAAATGGTTATGAAAGGGTGCAAATGTGTTAGGTAATAATTATGGACTACATTGAAACTTTGAATCATCAGTGAGTGAACAGGCGTGGATAGATGTGAATGGGTAGATGTGACCTGTGGTGTAAAGCTACTTGAGTCGTCAATAGAGACTAGAAAAGTGCTATAAGATAAGCTCAGGTCTATTTATCAATCCCCATAGGACAATTACTTAAATATGCATCACTTAAGCAACTGAGAAGTGGCTAGAATTACAAGCTGAATAAATCCAACCCCTTTTATTTCAAGTCAGTTTTCATTGCTAACTCTCTTATTGAACTCAACATAAATATAAGCTACAATTAATGATGTCTTTGTGTATGTAAAGATACTCATGATTTCCTCACCAGTAAATCTACACGTACCAGAGTCTGTACAAAATTGACAGATATGCTGATTTCTTTGTTTTTGTAATGATACATCACAAAAAGGACAGCATTACTTCATGATCTCATCATGTTTGTGGACCCTCAGATAAAGCGGACCAGTGACTCTTCTGTTAAACATCATGAGCATCATTAATAACTCATTCATGAAGGCCTTAGTTAATACAAACATTTATGTTTGAATTCAGGCTCAATACATGTGTGTTACTCATATTTAATCATTGATACATGCATGAATTCAATAATGCATTGTTCTCATGATAACTGTGGACCCAGTACTCCTGTGTTATATATTTCTTCCTGCTCTTGTTATTATTCAGTGCATTAGAGCTCGTGCTATGATCAAAATCCCCTCCACAGCTTCAGAAGCCATTATTTTAAACGTAAAATATGTTCATAGTCAGCAGAAACAGAAAGTGTTTTAATTAAATTCTGTTTCTATGTTGTCCTTTTGTACAAATCTATAAATGCTGTCTGCTTTTTTCAATGTAGTAGAATAATTGAACAGCAGAAGCCTAGTAAAATAACCTTTCCTTTCTCTGTCCCTGCTCTCTTTTACCCTCCTCCTCTCTTTTATGCTCTCTTCTCTTCTCAGGTCATCTGTCTGAATCAATGCATAAAGAGAGAACATTCACCCCTGCGTGCGCCTCCATATATGCCACTGTGTCCTATGGCTTTTTATTCCTATGTGATGATGAAAAGTGTTCATGTAGGAATAGAAGCCATTTTACACGTGGCAAGAGGGCAACATGACAGCAGCGACACTTCCTCCGTGCCTGCCTGACAGTTCTGGTAGAGAATAACACAATGTTGGATGAATGTAACTGTCTCCTGTTCAATGTTCCCCCCGCTGTAAAGCTGCATTTATGCTCATTTTTTCACATCACAACCGAAGTGCTTCTCTAAATGGAGGAGAGGGAAAAAAGGAGTCAGACTTTGTTGTGTGTGCACCTGTTTTTGCCTCCAGGCACACGCAGCTTCCTCTGCTTCCCGTGTTTGATGCATGCGGTGACAGCTGCGGTCCACAGGGATGAAGTTGGCACATTTGCAAAAGTTACCATGAACAAAGGAAGGAAAAAAGAGCCAGAAGATACAGATTCATATCTTTATTTACGATCTATAAAAGAGGCACTTAGTGAACCACTTTACAATGTACAGAGGCACTGCATTTTTTTTTTCTTCCTCCTCATTCTGATTCTCTTTGCACATTATTAAAATAAAACTTTGACATGAAGCATTACACCAAATAATCCAATAGTCTACCTACACTTTTTATACAATATAAGATACATACAGTATAAACAAGATAAGCACCTTTGTTGTCCTAGTAAATACTCATCATTATTAAACAGTTGGAGTTAAAGACACAGATGATTGAGTTTGTGATTTGTGTGTGGTATTATCAGTGCATGGAAGGAACTCCGAATACAGGTCTATGGACTGTGATGTCCTTGGATGCACCTGAGTTTATACAACTTTCCTAATCTTCTGTAGGCCTACATATGAAGTACTTGGATGGTTTACACAGTATCTTAAAAAAATGAGAACCAGTAAAAAAAACAGTCGGATGATTGTACTGTAACTGCTACAGATCTCATGTTCCCTTCCGAGGACATTGGCATTCACATTAGAATAAAACACAATGTAGCACCAGGTAATGTTTATACAAAAGGCTAATATGATGAATGTCAATGCATTACAGTAAAAGTTAAAAAATAATACAAAATGAATATGTAGGAAGCATGTACGGAAGGTGCACAGACAAAAGTCCAGGTCAGGTTTGATGTCATTTGGTCCTTTAGCTGAGTCTTAAGGCCTTTGCACACCAAGATGGTTGATAAATGGCATGAAATTGTGACGATTTCAGAGGCACCTTTGTATTTACACGAGGAGAAACACTATTTTGAAACTTGAAAAATGATGTACCTTCTGCATAAAAATTGCACGATGTGAGTTAAAATGGACCAGACATCAACTGACTATGACCTGGTGCTGGTTTTAATTAATCTAGAAGAAAAAGAGGAACTAAAGGGGTATTCAATCCTGGAAGGAGAGGAGAACCTAGGCTATGTCGATGAATAGGTTTCACAATATCACTGTGTACACGAAAATGCAAAAATGCATAAACCCACTGTCAAACACTATAAGCATCCAACAATGTATGTGACACGCAATATTTTTTTTGCAAAACCTGGTTAATTTTCAAAACCTTTTCATCCATGAGTCTTACCGGTGTTATGGTTTAACCCGTGACCATGTTAGCTTAGTGTTAGCAGGCGCATTAAGTGTACAAGTTGGCATTGCCTGGCTATGGGCATGAAAAGACTAAGTGTATATTAAAAGAATTGTTGGGTGTGCAAAGGCCTTCAAACTTGTAAGATCATGTTATGAATGCAAAATAAACATGCATTTCTTAAACAAGATTATTTTCAAGTATTCTTTTTTCTTTCTTTAAGGTAAATGAACTATAATCTCTGAAATGGAAAGGAAAAAAAAAAACATGAAATTTCAATGATTTTTTTCCAACTAGCATATTCATCTTTGACCCATAAATTCATATCTGCCATTCGTCCTCACATTTGTGTCATCAAAACACACGTACAAAGAAGACATAAAGTGACTACGTTAAGTATTAAAAGATAGCATTTCACAGAAAAAAGCTGTGCAATCTCATTCACCATAATGAATCATTTAAAATATTAATAACTGTGAAATAAACAATCCCTTATTCACAGATCCATCTTGCCCCTACTCAGTTTATAGATTCTGATGTGTCCTTCCTTAGAGGAATCTTAAAGCTTGTGAGTTTTTGGCCAAACAGCTGGCTTAGGAGGTGGTTCTGGGACTCTGCTGTCCTGTAGGAATGGCTCTCCACCGTCCGAACCCCCATTTTTGGCCTCGATTTGTTCAAAGAATTGTTAATTGGAGCTGAAGTCACTTTAGAGATAGGGGGATGTAGAGGCCGCCCCAAAAGTCCCCTCTTGGCTTTGTAGTCCCCATTAAGAGGAGCCACGATGTCTGTTTTCTTGCAGCCATCAAGCAAGCTTCTTTTGGACTGTAAGCCAAGATTGGAAGTCTTGCACTTGGAGATGATTTTGTTGCTGACGACATCATCCCTCACTGAAGAAAGCACAGGATAGTCATTGGGCCCGTCCGACTTTCTTTGCAGAGAGGGATTTGCACACTTGCTTGGGCGGAATTTCTTCTTTGCCCTTGAGTCCACACCGAAGTTCTCTTGTGTTGCCGGAGAGGAGACCCTCTGAAGACCGTGGGGGGATTTTGTGTCTTTCCTCTTCTTCTGTTGTCTCAAAGGTTCTTTGTCCTCATTTGACACTGAAGCATTGTGGGAGCTCTTGGTGTGGAGGACAGGCGTTGATTCTGGAGCCTTCATGCTGGTCATTGTAGTGCTGTTTTTGATGTTGTCGGCTGTTTTTGCTGAGGCGGCTTTGTCTTTTATGTGGCTGCTACATTCCTGCTCAGCACCTGGAGATACAGACAGCTGTTTGCAGTCATTATTTGAAACTTTTGTCATGTGCTGCTCGTCCTCCCTCTGCTCTGTCACATCAGCAGATATTTCATGTTTCGCTGAGTCATTCCTCTTTGAGATGGTTTGGTTTTCTTTCAAGCTGACAGTACAGTCCTCACCGGGGGGTAATGAAGCAGTTTTTTCTATCTCTGCTGTGTCACTTTGATCGGTGTGTTCCTTAGCTTTAACAGTCTCCTCCCCCGCACAACTACTCTCTTTTGACGCTGACCATGAGGACGTCTCTGCTCTAATGCAGACTGACTCATCCTCCTCTTTCACATCACATGGCTCACCAATTGATTTTTCACAACCCTCTTTATCATGAGTAGGTGAGGTGTTTGGGTCAATTTCCTCTTTCTTTGGAGAAGCAGACTCTGAGGTGCCATTATGAATACATTTCTCCAGCTCTACAAGCAGTTCAGTGTAGTCCTCTGCCATATCCTCTGTCTTCACATTTGGACTGTTTGTATCACTCTGGTATTCATTGGCAATAGTCTGTGTAGAGTCATCCGTCGTGGACACTGAAGGTTTGGAAGGTTGTGTTTCAGAGTTTTGGCTTAGGTGCAGCGAGCTTACACTAGCAATGCCGCTGTCTGAGCTGTTTTCCTGCAGACTGTCGGAGAGAATTCTTCTCTTCTTACTTGCTGGAGAGTCACATTCATCGTCTTTGGGCACTGAGGCTTTCACTGGTCGAAGAACACCACGGAATTTGAAGATTTTGTTCCCACCAGACAGGTGTTTTTCCATGTGGCGATCAAATTGTTCTTTCTTGGAGAACGTGTAGTTGCAGGTGCTGCAGATGAAGGATTTTTTAATCACATGCATCACATCAGCGCAGAGCTCACAGGTGTAGAGCGTGGTGTGTTTGGAATCGAGCTCATCCACCTCCTCATGTGCTCTCTTTAGATGGCTCTTCAGCTCTTGGGCCTCCTGGTAAGAGACGGGGCATTTGTGGCACAGAAAAATCCTCTCCAAATTGTGAACCACTAAATGTCGCTGGAGTTTGAAAGGCTTGGGGAATTGTTTCCCACAGTGGTGACAGTCTCTGGAGGGGTCTTTGCAGTTGGGATGCATTTCAACACTTTTAGGCGTTTCAGTTTTGTGGAGTACCTCCAGTGGGGTTAATGTGCTTTGCTTCCCACCTGCTCCACTGCTACTTTTAACTTTGTGAACCTTTGGCTCAGGCCCCTCTGAGGTTTTCCCGCCTCTTGCTGTAAAGTCTGCAGCTACACCTTTCTCCTGCTCTTTAGTGGCTTTGCTGGACTCTCTGCTGGCTTTGCTGGGGCGGTGCTGCATGATCGAGGTGATAAAATTCTTGACGGCTGTCTCCTGCATGAAACAGCCTGAGATACCAAGCATTGAGCCTTGAGTCTGACCCCTCCGGGCAAACTGAGTGGCATGCTCTCGCAAATGCTCATTGTACATCCACACATCCGATATCTCCTTCAAACACATTCCACAGGTCCAGATACCTGTCTTGTTTTTGGCATGTTTCTCCCTCAGATGGTCTCTCAGCTGCTCCCTGGAGCTAAACTTGCGTTGGACACACATGTAGCAGGTTGGAGGTGGAGAGGGGTTGTGGGAGAGTTTATGAAAGTTCAGCTCACCAAGAGTAAGAAACCAAGTGAAACACACTTTGCATTTGTACTGCTTGTCTTTAACTTTGATCCTTCCATCTTGCCGTTTCTTGCCTCGCCGCTCACTTGCTTGATCAGACTTTTCTTCATCTTTGCTCTCCTCATCAACACCTACAGCAGGTGGGGCCACTGATATGTCTTTATTTGAGTCAAAGAACTGAATCTCTGGAAGTTGATATGTTGTATTAATGTTCTGGATGTCAATGCTGTTGAAGGTTTGGACGTTGTCTGTGATGCATGACTCTGCAGTATACGGGGTGGGGGGCTCGGGTGGTTCATTTGGCTCTTCCGGTTTACAGGTGCTGGGACTGGGGGGCATCAAAGAGCCTGCTTCAAAGCCACTGAAGTCACTGGAGCCACTCCATTCAATGGAAGATTTATCAATAGTGCTTTCAAGAGGATCCAAAACACTGCTGCCAAACTCTTTAGCATTCTCACAAACATCCTGCTGATCACTCTGCTGAACACCTGATAATGGCTTGTTATCAGACTTTGATGCAGTGTCATGACTCATATTCAACATAATGGCTTTGTTGATAGCTGTGCTCTCATATTCACAACACTTATTCTGATTGTCAGGGAATACTGGCTTGGGTTGGTTCTGAAAGTATTGATCTTCATTTGGCATGAACATTTCTGATGGAGTTCCTTGAGTTCCATTTGAATCAGGCGTTAGTTTTTGCCTTTTGCTTTTCTTGCCATACACCCTCGGGCACTTCTTCCTTTTTGACTCTTCGTCTCTGGGGAACAGCTGTGAAAAAGTGGTGTCGTCGTCGAGCAGGGACTTCAGATCAGGACTCAGCCTGGGAGGACTGAGAGAGGAAGGATTCAAACAGGAGAAAGGATGTCTCTCGACTGAGGTTCCGTTGCTGTTCTCACATTTTATCTCCACTGTCACTTCGCTGGGAATCTCCTGAGCGAGAACAGCTTCTGATCTTTTCGCTTCACACATCTCTTCCTCAGTGTGCTTAGCAATTTTAGACTCATCACACTCTTTAGTAACATCCTTGTCAACAGTTGTAGCACTTTCCAAATTTTTATCCATACGTACTGCCCTGTTTGTCATCTCTGTTATTTTAGTATCCACCCCACCTTGTGCATCAATAATTTGATCGGGCACCACAGATTCATTAAGTCCATTTTGTTCTGATGTTGGATCTTGGAGATTATTATCAAAGCTAGAATTCAAAGCACCGTGATGAGGGAATGTGTCTGTGTCAGTTACAGCTCTGTCAGCCATTTCCACCTGTTCCTCAAGGGCTTTCTGCTGCTCTTGTAGTCCACTGCATTTGAATTCAGGAGTTATAGCTTGAAGTATGTCTGTTTTTAATATATTCAGAAGCTCATCAGAGAAAGGGTCTGGCTTTATGTTTCCCTCACTATTTTTGTTCTTCCTAGCCTTGTTGTTCTTCTTTGCTTTAGTTGGCAGCAGAGGGTTTTGGTGGCCTGTTTCAACCACTGCCACTGCACTTGCCTCAGATACCATTTCCTCCAGGACTGACTCAGTCTCTGCTGCTTTAGATATGAATGTGCTTGTTGTCTCTGACAGCCTGTCTATTTTTGTTGGGTAACAGGTCTGTGAATCACCCTTACACTCTTTCTCTGTAGTTTCTGATGCCTCATACATAAGCACAGTCCCCTGGCTGTTAGGTGTTGCGCTCTGTGGGCCAAAATAGCTTTCAGTTCTGACCAGATGTTTCATGGCTTTATGTCTCTTTAACCCTGGCACAGTCCTGAAACACATATGACAGATTTCACACTCCACTTTCCCCTGTTGAGCATTATTTTGTGTCTTTTTGTGTGTTGCGTCTTTGGTAGCTTGAAGGGTGACTGAACATGCTGGGTTTTCTGACAGGTCTGGTGCAACAAGCATTGGTTCATTTTCACAGCTCATGAGTGGCGTAGGAGTGGGAATGTCTTTTCTGATAAGCAAGGTGTCCACAGCAGAAGCAGCAACAGAAACCAAAGTCTCTGCCTCAACCTCATTTGGGGTATGAGTATGCTGATGCTCAACAGAACTAGCTGAAGAGTCTTTGTCCTTGATTTCAGGAGGGAGATCCAATGAAAAACATGTAAAATCCAAACTCTGCTGGAGTACCAGAGGTTCATCTGTAAGAGCTAGTTTAGCTTCAGAGCTAAGAGATGTTGCTGTTTCTGTGTCCTCTTCACTTTTGTTAAATATCAGTGCAGGGTTGACCCGAAGGACACATGGTTCACATTCTTCTCTGGGATTCTGCTTGATGTTTGGATTCTCTTCAAGTTTACCGGCTGGTGAAATTGGTATGTAGTTGAACGGGTTCAGCTGTGGAGGGTTATCTGTGATGCTGTTATAGTTGAGGGGACTAAGCTTGAAATCATAAATTAAGTTGCTTTTTTCAAGCTCATTTGACACATGTTGTTCTGCTGATCTGGTTTCTGGCAATGTAGAGGGGACTGGGGGCTCAGAGCTAGGAGTTTTGCACTCTATTCCCAACTCCAGAGAAGGTGGACTTATCAAAGAAAACCCTATTCCTACTGTTGGGTTCAGTGCTTCAGAATTGTCTGAACCCTCCTTGCTGTCCTCCTTGCTTATTGGGGATCTCATTTCTTGAGCAGAGTTTTGGTCAACTGCCACATCATTGATATTAGTTTGGGTATGGCATGAATGCTCTTCTATACTCCATTTCTGCACAATCTTTTCATGAGAGCTTGATAAAAGAGGACTGGTTGGTGGTGCAGTGTGTGAAAATAGACAGTCTCTTCCTTCTGCCTCCTCTCTGCATGGTGAGTTTTGGTGACTTGCCATGAAATCAACAGGAAGATGCTCTTTAATATCCTGAACATTCAAAAGTTCCTCTTGTGTCTGAATGGTCTCAAAGGTCAGACTGGTGTCAGGTTTGAGTGAGGAGGTCAATGGAATCACTTTGTCTATAATAACGTCAGTCTCTGAAGCCATCAGCTGACTGGACTTAATGTCCAAAAAGGCCGAAGTACTCTCTGTGTCTGTTTCCACCAGTATTGGACTGCAAGGTCTGTCTGATGTGACCAACTCCACTGACATATCAGCTGTTGGACCTGTATTACAGCACTTAGTGGCAGATATTCCAAGTAAATTATCCTTTTCTATTGTTGCATCAGTTATTTCCTCCATTATGCTATCCGAGCACTCCACTCTCAGTTTTACCAGATTTGCTGAGTGATCTGCAGGATCATCGAAGTGTTCTTCCAGTGAGAGTTTGATGTCATCATGAGGGTTCTCTGTGCCTTGTGGTGATGGCGTTAAAGGATGGATAAAGGACTGACCGGTTATTCCCTTCACTGCCTCTACTACCTCATATGCATCTGTTGTTGAGTGATCTGGACTATCTCTGCTGTTACTGAATAGTTGCTTCACGTTGTCAGATGCATTACTGTCAGCCACTTGTGGGTCAGGTGCCACCACACTTAAACAATGAGCAGGCTCAATTAAATCCCAATTCTCAACCACATCCTCCTCTGATGTGACTTTTGCCTCTTCTTTGCTTTTATTGTTTTCTGTGGGCCCCCTTGGCTGCGATATACCTGGCTGGTTTCCATCGACCGTGGGGTCAGCACTGTTAGAGAGATACGGCTGTGACTCATTCAGAATGAATTTAATATCACCCTTCTGCTCATTGATATTTGGAGGTGATAATGTATTCTCCTTCCCAGTAATTGCTTCCCTTTCACTGCCCTCTTCTCTCTCAACTGCATCAGTTTCCTGACATTCAATTTCATCGTGTTGTTGACTTGTGAGAGGGGTGGCATTCGGCTCCTTGTGTTCTGATATAATGGGATCTTTTTTGAATATAGAGTCGGAAATCACCTCCAGGCTTTTCATAAGGTTTTCTGTGTATCTTTTCTGTTCCAAGATTTCCTCTTTTGTTTCACCATTAATCTTTATTTCAGCCTTTTGCTCTTCTGATTTCTGGTCATGGCGGATTTGTTGTGAGTCTACTGATGTACCCTGTCTGTTTTCAGTGAAATGTTCAAGGGCCCCTTGTTCATTGTGAATTGAATTATGGGGACTATTGTGCCCACCCATGAGCTCAAACTGGAACGGGCTGGCCCATGGCTCGGTAAAAGTCTCTGAGGGCAAACTGGCCACAGGAACATCCATTGTTTGCACAGGGCACCTCATATCCAGACCACTGCTTTCACTCCCAGACTCATCGCTGATGCGTAAAGGTGAAAATTTGCTCATCTGCAGCTGCTTGGGGACTTCCTGTGCTAGTAATGGTGGGCTTTCCAGCTTCGTCGTCTGCAGCTGGTTTTCAAGCTCATTCACGATTCTTTTAATCTCCAGCTCATCCTCTGATGCACAGCTGTTGAGATTTGCACCATAGTCAATTATTTTTTCTGGCAGAGACAAAGGAACATGATTGTAATCTGGTGTCTTTTCATTTGCTTTCTCAGAGTTGCCTTTGTACTGAGATATCTCATTTGGTAACACAGGGCTCACTATGAGGTTCCAGTCTCTTTGTTCCAGAAAGGGAGAGAAGGATGACACAAACTCTTCCTTTTTACTTTCTGTGCTCTCTAATGAATGGAAACTCTCTTTCTGAATGGGCATTTCTGAATAAATACCGCTGTCGAATCCTCCAAGGTCCCCGAACATTGATGATGTGTCAAAAGAAAGAGGGGACTTCATGAGCCCCTGTTCTTGATCCAGGGTGTAAGGCATGAGGTGGAGTGAATCTTTTTGTATCATCTGGCCTTGGTTTTCTGTTGGAGAGAGGCACACCTCATCCATTAAAGAAGTGCAAAGAGTTTCACGCTTTTGTGTATCTGGCTTGTTGCATAAAGTTATTAACTCTTTGACTACACAGGCACCGTTACTCTGTTTTCCTGATGTGGTATTGTTTGATAGTTCTGACTGTGCCATGTGGGGCCCATATCTTCTTTTACTTTTAGTGTTTCTATCAATGTTGCAATCACTTTCTTTGTTGATCATGAGAGTGTTTGAATCTAACTGCATCGACTTTTTATCTGAGCTGCCGCACACAGTTGGTTCCTCTCCAGGGTCTAGACTGTGTGTTCTCTGCATGATGTCTTTATCTGGGCTGACCGCTTCTTCCTTGTTAGACTCTTTTGATTTTACTCTGCTGCTTTTTTCAAGGTTTTTGTTAGCCTCCTTTGATTTTTGCGAGGATGAAGCCAGAACAGCCCCTTCTGGATTTGAAGGAAATTTCTTCGGATCCTCTGCAGTGCCTCTGCTTTCAGATAGAGTTGCTTTGTCAGTATTATACTTCTTGATGGATTTAGTGAATGTCAGTGCTAGCGTGCTTGATTCTTTGGATTGCTTCTGTGGGGAGGAACTTTCGTGGGTTCTACGCTCTGGAGACTCTTTCTTTTTGATTTCTGTCTTCTTCTCACAGTCCGAGTCAGTGCGGTCAGTGCTTTTGGGGCTGTTGATACAATCGCTTGAAACACTCACAGATGTGCTGAGTTCACTGCTTGTGGATGACCTGCTACCCCTCCTCCTGAGCCTCTGGTGTTTCTCTGGCGAGAGAGAAACCTCCTCGCTTTTCTTCAGCTCAAAACACTCCTTTGACTCATGCCTCCACGCTGCCTGGTCCCTCTCACTCCTTGCTCGCCACTTGCACTCTTTAGTGTATGTGTATTTACAGCGGCTGCTTTGACTCAGCCGCCCTTGGCTTGCTATCTTCACAGGCTCACATTCATCATCCGTGTCCGAGACATAGTCATACTCTCCGAAAGCAGGGTTCTGCACACTGGGAGTCAGTCTCTCCATCACTAAAGAAAACTGGAGGTTTTTGGTACCTTTAACGTGAAGTTTGTGCAGCTTATTTTTCTGTTGAACTATTTTGTGAATAAGTTCTTTGCTCCAGGTGCCCCCTCCACTGCTTTTTCTCTTGCTGTCTTTCACGGCAGTTCTTGAGGATGGAGATGCAGAGGGCTGCAAGGATGTTGACCCTCGAAGTGCAGCGTTTTCCTGAATGCTTTTAACACCACAACGCTCGGAAAACTTGCTAGATAAGAGAAACCTTTGTGTACTTGTAGTGTTCTCCTCCTCACCCTTGCACAATTTTCTCACCTCTTTCACTTTGCTGTCTTGTTCCCTCGTCTTCTCCCTTGAGGCGTTTCTTGAATTTTTATGAGAGACTTCCTTTTTGATGTTGATTTTCTCATCTTTTTCTAAATTCAGAGTTATTTTCTCAAGTTTGCTCTCTGTGTAGTGTTTATCCATCTCAGGGCTCTTGGCATCAGAGTCATAGAAATATTTCCCCTGTGTGAAGGACCTGGAATCCTCTGCTACTTGTTTATTTTTGCTCTCATAGACCAGAGACTCCTTGGTTTTCAGACACTGTTTGTTTGACGTTGCTTTAACAGTGGTGAGGTCATCATCAGCAAATGCATCAATAAAGCTGCTGTCAATCTCTGCATTTTCTGACTGATATGCCAGTCCATTTAATGCTTCTGTGATCAGGCTGTCTAATTTGGGATCCTCCATCTCCAGCTCAGGGAGAGGGACAGGCAGGTTACCCGGACCAGAGAACAAGTTGAGTTTCATCTGATCATCTTTACTGTCTCCTTTTGCTTCACTGTCGGATATCAGGTCACCGTTTTTATTGAGGCCCAATAGAGACAGGTGAAGGTCAGATGGGCACCTGGACATAGAAACATTTGACACAGAAGACACTGCTTTTGAGGTTTCTGCTTGAAACTTCCTGCTTTCCTCCATCTTTGTTATGTCCTTTAGGTCATTTTGTGCAAACGTGTGGTGAGTGCAGTATTGCTTGTGGCCTAAAAATGAAGCCAGGTTGTTGAAGTTCTGATCACACTGCTTGCATGTTAGGAGAACATCTAACTGGTCGAGATTTGCCGTGGCCAATGAGGTTGCTAGCAGCTGATGAGCGGAGTATGGTGGTGGAGGTTGGTGATGCTCCACCCCAAAACTGTCCATGTAGCCTTTGCTCCCATCCAGTGGAGTCTTTGGGTGTGTGCCATTTTGTAGGTAGCTCATCATGTTGTCTTTGGCTCGGTCTGGCGCGTAGGGAAGGCCTCGAGGAGGCTCAGCATGAAACTGGTGAGGGTGAGAGCTCAGGTGATCTGAGGGTATTTGTGTTTTGGGCTGGGATTGGTGATAAAAGGAGTGGGGGGTTGCTGACTTAGGCATTTGGCTGTCATCTGAGCTGATGTTAACTGGACTGGTGGACGCTGGAGAAAGTGAGGAGCAAGTACTACTTGATGCTGGATTATGGACTGGTGAAGGCAAAGGGGATTCATATGGTGACACCATCATGAGTCCCATGGGTGGGACTTGCAATGGAGGGTAATTGTAGTTCCTTGAAGATGCAGGTGGGAGAGGCTGGTTTAGTCCAAAATACACAGCCTTGCTTTTGGACTCACATACTTGTGCGTGGCTCATCTCGACTTTAAATGTTGAGACGGTGTTACTGCTGTGTTTTACAGTCTCCTGTCTTTTGTTTGAAAATCCATCACTCATTCTGCTATTCAGGAATGAATTTGGGTTTTTAAGAGAGCTTTGTTTATGTGGTTTACTATCATCCTGCCAGTCAGAAGGGGAGACCATGTAAGACAATTTTTGATTGCTTATTTGCCTTGATAACTCGATTCTGTTTTGGGTTGGCAGGGGAGCAGTCGGTCGTATCTGCTGCCAGGTCATTCTGTTGTTTTTTGAGGAATTTTGCCTTTGGTCAAGCTGCTGATTCTGAAACTGGAACTTGTCATTTATTTCAGTATACTGCATTGTACCTTGATCGGCTGTTGAATATGTCTTATTAGGCCCCTCCCAAGAATGAGGTAACCTGCTTAAAACCTTGTTATTGATGTTTTTCTCAAAGGGCATTGACCCTGTGTGGATGTTACTGACAGGAGTGTTGGTAAATGATTTGCTGGAAAAGTGCAATTGGGAGGCCGGACCTTGGGAAATATTCCTTGTGTGGTGCACACTTCCTTGAATGAGTGTTCTTTGGCTGGCAGCTGTGTCCTTAGTGTGACATTTCCTCTTATTCCCAGGGGTAATGGCTGCATCCCTACTGTCTCCCTGACCAATAGCTTCTGTGCTCTCAGGTAGACCAGGCTTTCCCTGCTCTGACTGCTGTGAGCTGGACCCGGAGCTGTCACTGCTTGCTGAATCCTCGCTCAGATTCCTTGGACACTGTATGGAGGATGCTACCCCTTGAATAAACTGAGACTGTGAGGGTGGAGGGTAAGTGTTCCTGTCCTCTGGCTGCTGTTCATTCATGAAATGAGAGCTGTTCTGAGCAATGTTTTGCCCTTCTCCCAGCGTAAATGAAAAGGAATTGTGGGACATGTGAACAGAACTAAGGGAAGAGTCTGTAAAGTCTTGGGATTGGGGGTTCTGTTCAGATGGGAAAGAGTCAGAGGTTGATTCTTCCAGGAAATGATATCCATATTGAAATTGAGCAGGCACAAACGCACTTGCCTTATTAGTGTCTGTAAGGGCAGTGGATTTTTTGGACGACACCCCATAGTTAGCACCATTAAAAGTCCTTTCAGGAGACTGCCATGTGTTAGAGCCACTGAGTTGAAAGTCAGTCAAAATCATCTGACTGCCAGGCTGTGAGCTGTTCTCCATGGATGCAGCCTGCTGCTGCTGCTGCTGTGACAGGGGTGGGTGAGGGTGGGACGATGTTCCACTTGAGGAACCCAGTGCCTGTGAGGTATAGCTTGGGGGATTGAGATTTGAAGGGGCCTCCTGGAAACACCGACTATAGTTGAGCTCTTCTTGTTGTAGTTCGGCCTCCCTCTCTGGTATACTGGGAACGTGGAATCTGTAGCTGCCCGAGACTGGCCCACGACTGGTCTCTGTTTTCTTGGGTGGCAAAACCTTCTGTTGTGGGTAGGCAATACCGATGTTGGGGTTGGAGCGTGGATTTGTAATGCTCAGTCTGTACAGCTGCTGGGGATTGCCACGCTCTGCTTTTCCTGACCTCTTTCCCTTCTCCCGACTACGGCCCTTTCCACTCGGGGACTGGGGGCTGCCTTTACCACTTGACCAAGTCCTGTCACTGGAAAACTTTGATCTGTTCTGAAGTGACCTGAAGTCAATCTTCCCTGCCTGCTGTGGCCGTATGACAGCTTCACGCTGCTGAGGACAGTTCCTCTGTTTCCCTAGTTTTTCAACTTTGGCGGCGCTGCTGGCTCTGGCCTCAGGTCCTGTGCTTTCAAAGTGCTCTGAAGACTCCTTTGTGGTTTTGTCACTCTGCTGTTCCAGCGCCGTCCCCACATCCTGCAGTTTGGACTCAGTGTCCAGCTCTTTGACAGCATGTAACTGCTGAGTCTCTCCTGCCATGGTGCACGATGCGTGCTATGAAGGCCTCGTCCTCAGAGGTGCTATCTAGGAGACTGGGACATCTTCTTTTGGGAGTGATAATCAGTTAAAGTCCAGAGGCAGGAACTGCAGGGACAGGGCTGCTTGCTGTGGGCTCATCTCTTCACTTTCATTTTAAGATGCTAATATGGCATCAGGAAGAAGCACACCTGTCAGAGAAAGAGAAAAGAGAGGATCAGGAGACAAGCTATAACAGTTATTTTGTTATTGCTGAAGTAGAATTATATTTTGTTCTTTTAAAATAGAACGTATAACAGAAAGCATAAATACAATCATTCCCATTTCAATATTTTAATAAAATAAACATATATCTAAAAGACAAAGTAATTTGTCCTTTTTCTTAGTTTCAGAAATCAAGTTAGATACGCTTATGTTAAGAATTTAAAAAAGTTTTAAACCATATATAACATTTGGTCCGAGTATTTTGTTTCCAGTTTCTGCCAGCAGAGGGCACTAGCGGAGCATTTTACAGCAGTACTGTCATTGTACAAAGAGCCAGTGTAATCAATGGGGAGTTCAAAAACACATCCAAACTCACACTCATGGTTCAAAACACTTCTAACACTTGAATTCCTCATTCTTTACAACAACAAAGGGACACTTTAAACAAGAAAAAACAGTTTAATCTGCACAGTCAATTATCCAGCAAAACAATAGATTGGAATATTGATGGCTGAACAAGTTTCACAGTCAAACTATTGGACATAAGCCAGCCCTAACAAAGAAATCCAGTTTGGTGAGGCTTTAAACAGCACAAAGAATGAGAAAAATATAGTTCATGGATCCAGAATGTGCTGCCAGTAAATGAATCACAGACTTTTTAAGAGCAGGGACACAATGCCACAGTGTTCTTTTTCTACATGGGGCTGCAGGTTTAGATCATGGAGGAATATCAGGGATTAGTCAGTCAGCAGTGAAACAGTGTGAGCTGTGGACAAGCTGACTTTAACTTGTTGCCTCTGTAAAGGCAGCGCAGACAGTTTCTTGATGCTAGTTGGTCACTTTGGCCCAACTTGATCCACTACTTCTGCTTTTTTCTTTTTTGGGTTGGAGTAGATTGAACTTAGAGTTAGATAAAAAAAAAAGAAAAAAAGAAATACTTACTAGCATGCTTGGCACATCTATCCCATTGTATCAAAATACTGGTGATACCTAAAGCAAATGTGTAGGTAGAGGTCATACCACAGAATGAAGAACCCCTCATATACCGACTAATGTCAGACACAGACTCACTGTGCAGATTTGAAATAGAGGCCATATTATGCTTATTTGGGATATATGCCCACTGGTGTTTCACATGCCATCTTGGTGTGATAGAGCACCTCTATGCACAAGACAACATTCTGCAGGATCAGAAATTATTTTTTCCCTCTCTTCACAGCACCAGTAGCTGCCTAAATGACACTCTGAATAGACCCACCAGTGAAATCATTGTTCCATTGGCAATTCAGACCCACTGGCTCTGAAGTGCAAGGCCAGTGCAGAGCGGAAACATTAGACCTAATGTAGAGTCATGAAAAACATGGCGCCGATAAGTGCTGAACTGTTCAGTTACCACAGAATAGATTAGTCAACCAGTCATAGTGGACTAGGCCCATATAGGGAAGGGGGTCTTTAAGTAGCAGGGGCTCTAACAGATCATCTGAGACAAAAAAATGGGCTCTTTAAATAATAACTCATGTACTATGTGGGTTTGGGTCTCTGATTTGCCTACAACTGACCCTGAGGGCTCTTTAAGACAGGACATGTCCTTTTCGTCAACTTAAAGAGATAAATCGTGTCTCTGTGCTACTACTACAGCAAGATTATATTAACAATCCTGACATTTTTTTCACTTTACAAAATAAACTGCATTAAGATTCACTTTCTTTTATGAATGTGTTTGATTATGGTTCAAACCCTTCAGTGTCTTATAGAACAACTACACTCAACTGCATACTCAGTCAAATTTTTGAGAATTTTCATGAATGTTTAGTTAATTCAGTAAAGTGACTTGTGCCACTTGTGGAACGACTTTTCTGCAAAACAAACAACAGCTCAGTCAGCTCTAATGAGCATCAACATTCCAGTAGTAATAATCTTATCTGATCATCTCAGCAGTGAAGTGATGATAAGATATTTTCTTAGATGACATGACTGATTAATTGTTTGATTTGTTGAGTGACTGGTATGTCCTTTGTCAGGGTGATGTTGATAAACTGCTTGCCGCTGAAATCTTTCTGAATCCTTGCTAGAATAACCAAAACACTTCAATAAAACACTGCCTTGCAAATAAGTCTGGAGTCAGCATGTTGCATTCCACATGGACAAGGACATGAGCAGAGGATGCTGAGATCAGATATGATGGCTTGGCCTGTGGCATTAAGTCTTAAGGGCAACAATAGTGTGACAGACCAGCAGCAAGTTGTACATATACAGCATGATAAATGTAACCATGAGACATGACTAGGGATGTGCACAGTTAAACAGCAAAACAATGAAAGTGGATTGGTTGACTGGTGTGCTCTCTGATAATTGGTCAGTTCGGCATTAATTCGGTGTCTATTCATCGTCTATTCAGCGTCATGTTGTCATCAACTCTGCATTCATTCTGTCTCTGCTCTACAATGGTCTTGCCAGTCCAAGCCAATGAGCTTAAATTGCTAATGATGCAATGGTAGGCTTACTTGGAAGGGGATGAGCTGTTCAAGCAGCTTCTGGTACTGTAAACAGGGAAAGAAGGGAATACCCTATCACACGAAGCAGACATGTAAAGCCCACCAAAAGGCATATAAAACTTGAAAAAGCATAACATGGACTCTTTAAGTGGTAATTTAACACAAAATTATGGTTATGTAAGCTTTCTGTATTTTTTATATTATGGATGTATTGTATAGCAGAATTATAGGGTTAATATAGGCTGTTGTAGTGGGGCATTCATTGATATCTTTTCTAGAGGCACACAATTGATAGAAATGCCACTGGTGCTAGCACTGATAATGTAAAACACCCTCAGATAATCTATTCATGCTGTTTACCACCAAACTCTGTGATCGCTTGCTCTGAGGGTATTTTGAGTGTGTTCTTCATGTAAGACTGATTAATAAAATAAATTTGTTTCATCAGAAATGGATTTAGCTGTCTGGAAGCACTCCTGAGTATGACCACTTTTAACCGAAGGAATCACTCTCTCCTATGTGCTTCCTTGTCTGATCCTCTGGTAAACCTCTCAGAGATATTTAACAAGTTGGGAGGGAGGCTCGAGGCTAAGACCTGGCTGAGTTTAGGCCTAGTTGTGAAAAATCACATCCCATTTACAGCTCCAGAAAACCTGAAAGCTGGAGTGTCTGCAGCTACCTCCGCCACAAGTTGGGGAATCTGGTGTGAATGGCCCTGCCATCATCTCCACCAGGAAGTGCTTGATCCAGACTCTGCAGAGTCAACAGTCACAATCATACATCATAGCCCCCATTGTATTTGCCCAGACTGGCTGTAGAGGTATGAGACTGAGGATAAATGCCTCCAGCAGCTAAAAAAGTAGCATGAGGATAGCAGGGGCCTTACAGAAGTAGCACCAAAGCCTCCGCTGTCAGCTTACAAAGAGTAAGGGTTCATTTATATCCTAACAAATGTCTTATCCACTTCCCCTTCAGCCCTGAGCGTCTCAATAACCCCCACTCCCACACACACACACACACACAAAACCGCATCCCCCACACAGGTCAGAATTACTTCACAGTTTTTATAAAAATCACTATGCCAATTTGGTGGCCTCTTTGGTTCGGCTTGCTCAGTTTTATCTTTCAGAGTATAAAACTGCACTTGGACTGCATATAAAGACAGTGTGGTGGTGACAGAATTGCAAGCTGGGCACAAGTTGATATCAAATCCTGTGTGACTAGTCTAAAATTTGTTCTATAAAAGTGTGTTTTAGTGAAATTTTACAAGTCAATTAAGGCAGCATGTGTGTGGATGTGCGTGTGTGTGTTCCCCAAGCCTCCTGTCAAATCACCAAGTTTCTCAAGCGGTGGCGCCCCATATAGCTCCACCACAACACCACCCTGATGCTGAAGACTGCTGAGCACTGTAGAAATGGTGTGTTTGTGGTGTAGGTGCACGTGCGTTTTAATGGGTGTGTGAGCACCTAACTAGACCAAAACTGAAGAAACTGGAGTTTTTCTTCATCTATGGGCGCATGTTTTGGTTTCTCTGCAAGTTGGGAAAGTAGGTGAAGGTGCTCAAATGAAACTCAATTTCCTGAAAGTCTTTTCCTGTCATTTGGGTGCAGGATGTATGTCGTGTTGGTCTGAGTGAAAATATGCTGTTAGTGCTGTGAAACTCTCCGTCCACTCGTGACATGAGTGTCTGAAGTGTTTAAATGCTTTTACGATTCCTGCATCCCAAGAGCCCAAAGCCCTGAATAAGCTTAAATTCACTCAAAGTCAGTTAACCTGAATGACTACATGCAGACTTAGGGTATTTTTCTACTGAGCTATTTAGCATACCTGTTGATGTGTGCACTGTAACAGGAGAGCACTCAAAGGTGGCTCAAAAGAAATGGTAAAAGCAGACTTTAGCTGGATGATCTGAACACTGCTGCTATGCCTACTATGCATTAGAGAGCTTTACAAAGACTTTTAAAGGACTGCAGTTCAATACCCTCTCACATATAAAGAAAATTTGTCAGTTTTAAGTCACACACTCAGATTCTTAAAAGTCTGAGAACCTTACATCACCAAGACTACAACTACATTTATTACATTCAAGCCTTTGTCTTCTTGTTCTTAAAAGAGAAATGCCTTTTCTTGTTTCTTTGATCATAGATTACCTATATTATTACTACAATTGTTGTCAATAAAAGTCATGTGTTATATGATGTCAAGTTCTTTTTTTCACTTTGTGGTTTTGGCATCATAATTGCAACAACCTGTGAATGTCTGGATGCTTGAGAGCTTTTAATTCATAATGAATATGTTTACATCAGTTTTATTGAATTTTGTTTAAAGTTTTGCATTTTAACCTCTAAAGGAGAGACGATTCAAGTCAGGGGCCTTATATTGATTGTTTTATTGAATTCATTTTCAATTGTCCTTCCTTCTACGCCATAACAGTTTTAAGAAGTAATGTTTAAGTACTAAAGTAGCCACAGTCCACCAAACTTACATTATGTTTGCAACAGCTAAATATCTATATCTGTATCTATATCTTTCCAGTGCTTAACAAATTTTATGAGACCACCTGCCATAAATATGAGAAAACAATCCAGCATCATGTAGTACTTTAATGTAGATTATTTCATTTCCAGTTAGCTCTTGACATTTAACCATTTTGAACAGGAACTAGGAATTTCAAACTTAAAGTATCTTTTTATACCCAAAGTTGAGGTGGCTCACTGGGCTTCTCTTAAGTCAGACATTAATAAGACATAACATTAAACCTCTAAAACCGTTTTTTTTTAAACTAGGATTTAAGGAGTGCAAGTAAATAACTTCAATTTATCATCTTAATCAAGAAATAATAATGTGCTTTGCTATTTTTTTTAATGTTTTTTTTGTAATACAGTACATTTGAAAATTCATTGATCAAAATAATATTTCTATTTTAAGATGAAAAATATCATTTTAGTTAAAGAGCCTGTACATACCGGTGTATTATCCATTCCAGAAACATAAAAACTGTCGTTTTTTTTTTATCATAACCAATGTTGTTTATTTAGGGCAGCTGTGGCATAAACCTTACATTTGGTGGTGGTCTAATAAATTTGTTCAGTACTATATATATACCTATCCATTCAGATTAAAGAAAAAGCAACAATATGTAATTGCAAAACATGATGCTTGTGACAGACATTTGACACACATTTCTAACAGCAAGCACAAACAACATCAGGATGTATCCTAGCTATAATAATGTATGCAACAATAAGGTGTGTGCAACAGCACGCTAATCTACTCTCTGTCACACTACTGCTCAGTCACAGTTTTTGATTTATAATCATGGTTTGCATTTAAAGGGACAATGTGAAGCATTTTAAGTAATTTATGAGCTAAAAGCGATATCTACATTCATAAATACGTCCTCATTTATGTCTTGACTTGTCCTTCTGAGTGAAGAATTTCTTATCTGTTTTTACATAGAACGGTTAAGTTCTATAGAGGCTTCCATGTCCTTTCAGTCTATTAAAACTATGAACAGCTGAGAGGGACATAAAGCACTACGTTGTACTACTGGCTAAGGCTAATTTTTTTTTTTGCTCAGAGCCAGCGAGACTAAAATAGAGAAGGAGCACAGCGATGTCGCTGCCCCGGCAAATTTGAAAGCCTGCACTGCACTTTTGTTCATAATGCAAGCTCATACTTATGCCATGTCACAGGAGAAGGAATCCTTGTTGGCAAAAAAGCGAAAAAGAGAAGACATAGCTTCTAAGCACATACCGGCTACCGAAGAGTTCAGCGATTGCAACGCACATTTGAAAAAGTGAGGTGCTAGAGAGCACTATTTGTTTGAATGCAAAATACAGTTTCACCACTAGATGGGAGAACAAACTACACAGTGTGACTTTAAGAAGAACATGATCTGAATGATGGTATGCTCTCTATCTGGTAATGATATTGGACCAATCAATGTCATCACCTGCTGTCGTCTCTTGAAAATCCATGCCGTAAATGCTTTATAATGTTATTTGCAACTTGCTGACTTCAAGCATAAAGAGTCATCACACAGTGGCAAAGCTGACCAGTTGACCAAGCTGTGCAGCGTCTAACACACACAAATCATTTTAAAATTACAATATTAAAGAGCCAACGTTTTGCCTTAAGTAGGGTTCATGTATTTGACCTGTTCAAATTCAGTGACTGCTAGAGTATGTTCACAATTGCTAATTTTCCAAACACTGTGTACCTTGATCCAGCTTTGTCTCCAGCTCTCGATCTGTCTGAGATGCTTTATTGGAGCTTCGGTTACTTTAAAGACCCCCTCCACTCCCCTCTTGGGCACAATTAGATCTGATTGGTTGACATGTTGACTCTGTGGTAGTTGTCACTGTAGTGCTGCTCAGCACCATGTTTTCAGGGACACGATGGTCTATGCTCTGCACTGGGTTTTTAAACTGCTGATTATACAATAGTAAGATGTAACACTGGTAGGGCCATTTAGGGGGGCCTGGGGAAGCAGCCACTTCGGGCAACTACTGACACTGTGAACAGGGAGTGATGGACAAGTCCTGATGCTGCATCCTTTTTCTTGTATCTAGATGTATGCTATCATGTGGAAAAGACATGTTTGACACACTAAACAAACACTAATGTAAAACATGAAAAAGAATAATATGTGTTCTTAAATAATCAGACTTTTATGACACCAGAGTTTAAAATTGAGATGTTTGCACTCAAAAATAGTAAATTGCATGGAATTTTCCCCATATGTACACTTTTTAATGTAGTGTACATGTGACCTCCAGTGCAGCCAGCCTCATGCGGACACGTGAGGAGCAGATTTTTTTAAATAATTTTTTACACTTTTGCATTAGCTTAATTTTCCAGCATCAGAACTTGCTGCTTCAGTAGACCACAAAGATAACCAGATCCAACACAATGACTCTCCAGAGAGAGACAAAGCATTACCAGAGCCAAGAAAAGGGCAGCAGCAGGCTGAGCCATCCGCTTCTACAAACAATGACTGTCTTTATAGTGAATGTAATCAATAACTAGCATTAGCAGAAATTTCCCCAACTTTTCAGTTTTTCCAGATGCTTTTACACTGAAATATCACCACACAGTCATCTCAAAGATCACTGAGAGAGAAGACAGATGAAGATGAGAGATGATGAGGTCAGAGGTGGTGAAGAGGAAAAAGAGTAGGAGAAAACAATCTGGATAAGGCCTTGTCCAAATGTAGGCGGTTCTTTTTGACAATGCAGCTTTTGATGTGCATTTTGGCCTTTTGTACACATACATTAAGTCACTGAGTATGAACTTCTTGGAAAGCTCCTTCCAGGTTGAAGATTTTCAGTAACCATGTTTACAGTGTTTATATGTAGACAAAGACTGGGTATTGAAACCCAGTACTGATGTGTAACTGGTACCAACACATCCAAATCACATTTCAGACTGGGCACCATTCACCACATTTCAGAGCCAAAGACGCAGGGCCTTGCTTCTGTTGGGGATTTGTCCAGCATTGTTCTCCAGCTGAGAAAATGAACATTACAGGTAACAGAGACATTATTTTCTGGACTGTGACAAGAATAAGTATTTCTTAATGCTCTTGAATTCTTGTACTTAAGGCCTCAACAATTATCCTTTAACTGATGCGTCGTGATCCATATGTAAATGATAATGGATTGATGCAGAGACAGCAAATTTAATCTTGCAAAAGCTGCTGCTAGACTGCAGACTCTAGACTGACTGACTGACTAAGTTATATTATATAAAATTTTTGATATTAATTACAGCTAATGGTGATCTGGGTACAATAAAAAAAATCAAAAATACAGAAAACTTCCCATTTGCCTGAAGATTTTTTATCCTCAAGGTATAAGGGGAAGGATTTTCCAATATTCCAACATTACTTTAAGTGACATTCTGACAAAGACAGTGTGGTTTGTAATGATGAATGTTCTGTGTGCTGTACAAGGGTTCATAGTGCTCAAAATGTAAAGTTTACATTTATGCCTACATTTATAGTTTTTTTATGGTTTCATTTGTTATAAACCAGGAAATAGATTGGAAAACTTGTATCACAATTCCACACAGTTGTCGATGTAATTTGACATTCTTTTCGCCCTTCAGTCCTCTGCCGCAGTCATGCAGCTGAGAGCTACCAATTGACAGCATACACCGGTTACTTTTTTGGATTTTTATTGGGATAAAGATTTTTTTGATACATGATTTGAACATGGGTGGCAGGATGAGTTTTCGAAACCTCTCTTCTAACAAAACTGGCTGTGGAGTACACCCTAGAGTGGCGGGGGAGGCTATTTAAGAGTGGTAAAATATTGGAGAGGGATAAGAGCCAGGACCTGAAGGGCTGTTTAATCAGAGGGATGCAGGGGGCAGGGGGATCAGGTGGCAGAGTTAAAGCTGTCTGACTGCTCTCCTCACACCTCTCCCAGCATGACTGGTCCAGCAGAGGGAATGCACAGTGAGAACGGCTGGCCCAGTCCCATGCTGGGGCGCGCCGCCAAAACCTCGGTCAGCGTGCCTGCCTACTCTTCTGTATTTTTGGAAACATCCATTATGCAAGCAATTTGCCTTTAAGATCTCTGTGTCCATTCAAAGGCACGCTGGGAGGAGAGATATGTCAGCAATGTGAGGGCTCGGCATGCTTTCACAACTCTGCCGCCACGCAGTTAATAACACAGAAGCTCTGGATGTGGATGTGTTAACAGTAGTGGGCTGTCAGTGGTTTACAAGCTTAATTTTTAATGTGTGATTTACAGAGAATAACTAATGAGTCATTTACTGTCCTTACTGCTGATGTTTTGTTTAAAGCCTGCAAAGACACAGTTTGGGAGACACAAGTGAAAAGAAAAGTTTGACCACTTCAAATGAGCTCTGTACTGAAGGAGGCTTGTTATATTTGTGCCTCCCTGTAACCCCTCACCCCGCCCTTTACCCAGTGTGGTTAGCTGCACAGTGGGGAAGATGCAAGAAGTAACTGTGTGTGGTGTTTGTGTCTGAGTGTCTCAGAATTTGTGTGTGTATGTGTGGAGAGAGGGGGTTTGGTGTGTAATTCCAGAGGCTCCCCTTACCCCCTCCCAAGTTTTTTCCTCCCTCTCAGACAAGTTTTCTTCTTTTATTTATTTTTTTTCTAACCGCTGGATTCTGGACTCTGTCTGTTTCCATACAGCAAACCACCGCATTCCACAAACATGATGGAATCTCTGTTTGAGAGTGTTTAAAGGTTATTTTTTCCTCTTTGACACACTTTCCCTTATTACTGAGGGTCAACGGAACATTACTTGTGTGGCTTTGCGCAAAAATAAGGTTGAGTGTTTGAGATAGGCTGAAAAAGTGATGGAGTTATACAGGATATTACTGAAAGGGCAAGCTAGACAAAATTTCCTGCGTCCCATTTAGAACCATGATAACTTGATCCTTAATGGACAAAATCTGTCTTTCGGGTTTAATTTGCCCTGCCTGCCTTTTTTTCTGAGTATCAATATTTGCTTGTCCCTTCTTCTGCCTCGGCCAAAGGATTTGGTAGCCACTCAAAGTCAGCAAAGCTTTATTAAATGTAAAAGACACTTTGAGACGGAATGGGACAAGGATTCATTAATGATGGCCCTCGGTGACCCCAAACTTAATTAATGTATTTATGCGAAACTGTTAGTTAACTTAACACTCTGACACCTCACCAACACATTTTTTATGCACACACCAGAGAGATTAGGATAGAAAACACTAACACTACTGCCAACAAATATCTACCTATTTATACAGTAAGAGGAACTTGATTATTTTTTCCCAAACCTGGCACCCTCAACTACCAGTAATTAAATGAAAATGACTTAGCAGGAGTGCCATTTTGAAGTGGCGCAAAATATTGAATCTGGATGTGGGGAATGGACCCCCCACACACAAAAACAAGAAGGATGAAACACTTCAGTCTTCCATTCAATTATTTTTACCACAAACTGGGGGGATTATAAATCTTCATGGTGATTGTACTACAACATGTTAACTGACAAAACACAACAAACAAAACAGTTCATACATAAAATTAGAAAAGCAAGAAATAAAGAGTTTAAATCAAGATAAATCACTATTTAGAAAAAAACTGCTTTAGTGGCCCTGGTTCTTCATGGTTAAGACCATGTTGAGGGGCTTTCGTCCTCTGAACAGACAGCCTTATTTCACTTTGACAAGTGGCTTCATGTTGAATGTTTTTCCCTATTCTCTTTAACTTAGAACCAACTGAATCCTTAGCACAGCTAAAAAAATAACAGCAAACAAAGGGAAATGTAAAAACATTGGTGACAATTTTTTATTTTATTATATTTTTTTCCTTTTTCATTTTTAATTTTCAGTTTTGAATGGACAGCAATGGAAGTGTTGATGTGTTCAATCCGAGATGCATATGACAACAGGCTATCAAAACTCTCATAAGCTTGATAGGTTTCGGTCACATGACCAGCACCAGGGGCTGGATGGCCAAGAAAAAAAAAAAGTCCCAGGTAGAATTGACAACTTTTTGGAGCTGCAGCACTGACTTTTTAAAATTTTCATGATATGAGATTTATGTATGTTTCATGTGTTTGGTTAAATAATTCTGCTGTTCGGAAAGTGAGGTACAGGAAGTTCTTCCCTGCTGAAACATTGGTCATTAATGGCAAACTGTATATGGACTTTAGCTTATTTAGCACTTTTCTAGTCTCTCTGACCTCTCAAAGCACTTTTCACCACAGGTCACATCCACTCATTCACACCTATTCCCTCTCATATTCACTCACTTGTGTTTCAGAGTTTCAATATAAGTTATTCATCAGTTTCAGCTAACACATCCATGGCCTTTCATACCCATTTACATGCCACTGACTCAGCAGTGGAAGCAATTTGGGGTTGCCTTGCCCAAGGACACATTGACGTGTGACTGCCAGAGCTGGGCTATAACCTGCAACCTTCTGATTACTAATAGAACATCAGTCTGAACCACTGACGCCAAGATTTGCTTATTTATGTTATTTCTTGATGGTACTGGGTCACAGTCATCTGTCACTTTCAGTAACTGTGTCGGGCTCTTATTATATCAAAGGACTTAATATTCTGATCAAGTGGAAAAAAAGAAATGTCAGTATGAGGAGAAGTTTATCTGTCTATGCAACTTACAGACACAGTGGAGTTCTGACAGCATTGATCCACTATTTACTCCTCTCTGTGTTTTCTCTCTGAGATGGTTCTCTGTAAAAGAATAATCCAGGCTGGTCCCTCATCTGTTAATACATCTATTTAGAAAATAATCGTCTTTCATTCAAACCATAAAAATATCCCATTGATATCACATTTAACTGGCAACCAAGACTGTCTATTAAAAAAAGCAAGGGAGTATTTCATGATTATAAGACATCCTGTGAAAGCTATTAATTGTAGAATTTAGCTACAAAATATTTTTCTTAAATTTTTTGGTAGTTTAACAGATTTCCAGTTGTCAGGAAGTTTCTCCCGTTATTCTTCCACAGTTTTCGAATGGTTGTGGCTGTTTTAAGTGCGTACTACAGAGGAAGCGTTTTATTTCTCCAGGAACTGCATGTTTAGCTCCATTAACATCCACATATCCTCCACCTCAAGGAGGCCAGAGGCAGTGAGAGGACACGCCAGCACATAGGTGAAAGTCCAGAGAGGGGACTGGGCCTGCAGAGGCAGAGTTACAGCCTAAGTATCAGCAGCCTCAGGGGACTCAGCCCCTTCTAAGTGACCCGTCACCATTCCTCCCATGAATCAATGAGCAAACTCACCAGAGACGAACACGCACAGGCAGGCATGGCTGTAGATAACTGTCCTCATGCCACAAGCCTTGTGTGTTTTGACGGGAGCTCATTTATTCTCATGTATAATGCATGATTTAGAAGAAGTAATTTAGAAGAGCACATCCTTCCATTTGTTCAGAGTTAGCAGAGTCCAGTGTCACACAGGTCTGATAATGGTTTTTACAGGTGGCATGATGCTGGCGCTTCACAGTGAGGGCTAATGCTTTGAGCAGCCAGGAAATTCTATATTTCCCTGCAAAAGAGGAAAATGCAAACCCACTACCATCTGGAATTTGTAGCATTTCATTTGTTCTTGTGAAATAAATAAGTTACAAGTACAGTAAAGTGCATATGAAGTTTAGTCTTATTTAAATAAACATGTCATCCTGGTGGATGTGTTGCTCTCGTGCACATCTGTGACTCTAAGAGCCTAAGGGATGATCAGCCTCCACACTTTCACCTTCTGCTAAGCAGCTTTTATGACAAAAACTGAAGAAAATGAAAGATAGGCTTGTTGGCTTCTGAGGCGACATTTTGACAGTCATTTCAAAGAGTTACTCCAGCAGGCTGAGAGAGAGAGATATCCATCCAAGAATGTCAGGATAAAGTTTGTGCAGTTTAAACCCTCGTGTACCTGCAGGCCACACTTATAACCTTTCACCTTCAGCTAAGACCCTTGCTTGTAAGACTTAGACTGAGCTTTCTCTGTATTTATACCTCCAGACATGAGGACAGATAGTCAAGTTACAACATGCAACTGTGAAAGGGGTTTTCCTCAAAACCTGAGAAAGTAAGCTTCATAAATGCACTTTATATCAATGCCAAATGAAACAGACTAATTCCTCATGAAATACAGTTTCACTGTGCGAGTGCAGAGCCGGCGGATATAAAAAAGCACTATTTGTGAATGAACCTTTGGTCTCAGTTCATGTTTGCAATTAGGAAAAAAGGAGAGTGTTTCAGGTTTTACACGAATGCACTGAGTGCATGTGAGTAGATTTGAACACTCAATTGGCTATAATTGTATATATGTGCGTCTATGACTGCGGGTGTGCAGCACTTAAGCGTGCAAGTGCTTTCATGTATAATTCCAGTATACATTGTGTGAATGACATGCAGTTTGTTAGACAGAGTTTTATGGAGCAGCAGGTATGTTACTTTCTAAGCTTACACGGATGAATAAAAGTGATTCAGTCAAATTTAACGCTGTCTTGCTGAGGTCACAGACTGGCACACAGATACTAAATCAAAGTGAGAGCAAACTTTTGACAGGCTGTGATTCCTTTTTTATAAACTTGGCACAAGATTGTGTGTGATTTCAAAAGAGGTCATAAATAAAACCAAGCGGGTGGTCCGCACAAAAGAATAGGGTCTGAAAGTTATCATCACTGACTCACAAAAACAGTGGTAGCAGCTCTGAATATCTTTAGTCAAATTTCAGAGCTAACATGTCTTGGTGTCAGCTGTCAATGAACAGTTTAAATCATTTTTATTAAATCACTCCATACTTCACTACAGTCTGTGTTCAGCACCACAACATTTCTGTCACCTGTCCTCTTATTTATAACATAATTTAAGCTCCAGGAAAAACAGTATGCAGTGCTGTTGAGGGATCATTTGGCAAAGGTGACCACTGTTTGATTGAACTGAAACAAATGGATAATAGTTTTCAGGATAGTGGATACTTAATTTTACTTCCTTCCTCCATAAGAGGAACTTTACAAGGTTAAGTGGAAGGACCAATGTTTTGTAGCATTAATATGAGACATTGCCAACTCATAACACATTTGCATAACCAGCTTTAAGGATGACACAGTCCTATCTATATACTGCATCCGCCACCAGTCATGAGGCCACTCAAAATGTGCAGATAGCTTCCAATGTTCTGCAAAGCTATCAACACATGTTGGGCAGATGACAACAATGATGACAAACAAACACAAATATTGTGCATTGTCTAACTCACTATGTAATGGAATCAGAGGGAAGTATTGGCTTGTTTTTAAACCCCAATAAAGAGGCATTCATGAAGACTCATTGTTTTTAATTAGCTGCCTAACAACTGACATTTAGGAACATACTGTAGCTGGTTTAAAGTCACCAGTTGACACAGCACACTAGTTAACCCACAGCACCTTCTGAGTGCAAAGCAAAATGCTGTGAAAATGTCATTACGTCAGTCTGAGCTGATATGATGTTTCTATTGATTACCAATGGGTATTTTATTAGTTCTTACCTATGGATTGAATCCTTACACATCAGGAAGTTGAGTGCTATTCTGTGCCTCGGCTGTCCTTCAGTTACACACATTGAGCAGAGTCAAATATTTGTACAACTACATCCAAAGCACAAGTGGAAGAGTGCATGAGCACAAAGTATCTCATAACCTGACACACCAGATGGACCACTCAATATATTTCACTAGTCCATCTGGGAAATAATCCATAGAAATTGTTTGGGAATGGGCAGACATTTTCAAAAGCATTTCAGGTAGGTGATTGGATGACTGTTCCGTCAATCACATTCACTGTGGACCAATCACATACTGTAGTAAGTGGATGCTACTGTTGCAGCATAAAATACAAAATGTAAGCCACTTGGTAGAACAAACTATTGTCAAAACATGTTAGAAGTGGAACAAAAATGTCCTCCCTATCCAGAAGTTCTTTCAGTGTTTTTATTTGTTTTTCATTTGATTGAAAAAATGTCATCAAGATCTGACAAAACTGCTACTGAAGCTTTTAGCATCTATGCTAATCTCTGTACTAACAGTCACTTCCTGCTGCTGCCTCACTTGTGGCGCCTTCCTCTTCCTTCTCTAAAGGATGCTGATTGGGCCTTGCTGCTTTGGGCTGCTCACAGTCTTTGTAGATTAGAGCTCGGCAAGATGGATCTGCCAGAACAGACACTGAATCAGCCAAGTCTAGCTGCTGCGCAAGGTTAAGAATCTCAGGTTGTACTTGTCATTCATTGTAGTGGTAAGAGACACAGAGCCTCTGTATAAATTCTGTCCATTCAAGCTACACAGGCGGATATGCAAGAATCTGGTCATCCTTTCAAAATAAAGCAACCTTTGGTCTCAGTTATTCAAATAAAGATAATGATTTTTTTTTCTCTGCATCCTGGTACCTGTTAAACTACTATGGCCTGACACCAGTCCATGGCCCAGTGGTTGGGGACCTTTGATCTAAATTTACTGAGCTTAAAGGGATAGTTTGGGTTTTTTTAAGTGGGGTTGTTTGAGGTACATTGCATGAGCCTGATTGTGTGCTGCCGAGTCACAGCTAAGTTCTCTCTCTTTTCAGAAAAAATCAGGACAGACGCTAATGCTATTAATTGCTGTACATGGTGCCAGATTCTCCACTTAATTAAAAGAATTAAGGGACAAAACAAGCCACTAAAACAATGTGTGGTCATCACACGCTACAAACAGTTTACTCTTATCCACTTAATTTTCCACTACACAGCCGCTTGGATTAGGCACTTTATTGAGACATAGCACAACCTACGTGTCTCTGAAAAGAGAGAGAACTGAGCTGTGACACTGTAAAACATATCAAGGCTCATGCCATGGACCTCACAAAACCCCACTTTAAAAAACACGAAGTATCTCTTCAAGCAAAGACACAAAACCCATTGTTCATTAATAGCACAGCAAGAGGATAGAGCTAGCACACAAACATGGACTAAATGCCCTTTAAAATTGAATTTATGGAACAAACACATATATCATATTAACCCATCTAAAAATTGCTCAAATAAAGTGTGGAAGTATTAAAATAATATAAAGAAAATATATATGGACACTTAAAATGTCAAATAAACTACAGCTGTAACTAAGCTAGATTCAGACAAATTAACCTCTTTAGTGACAAACTGTGGCGCAATATTGATAAAGAGTGTTTTTGGCAGCTTAACTAGATATAGGTATTTCAAAATGCATGCCTCTTTCAATTATAAAGCATTGGAAATAAAGAATTAACTAATTCAAAAGTCATTTGAATGCCATACATCCTCAACAGATTCTCCCTTTCTTTTCTTCTGTCCATCTTGCTCTAAATCTCTCCATTTTGGCAGTAAGTAACAGAAACAGAGGTGCAGGTGGGTTTTTCTGTAGAGGGGAGGAAACAAAAACATTTGCAGAAGATTTAGGATGGACATTTGAGGAGGAAGTGCCCGGCTGGCAGCCACAGCGTAATGCTATAAGTAACAAAGGCAACTTAAAGAATACGACAATGAGCTAGGGTAATTTGGAGCAAAGTGTTCCTTGGCAAAATTGAACCATTTCACTCTAAAGAGCTGTTCCTGTAAGTGTGATGAGAGAACAGTGGAAAGGGCAGCAATGAAAAAAAAAAACATTGAGTAATATTTTTCTCTTTTTTCAATTTTGGTCCAATTTGCATTAAAGCCAAAATCACTAGTCCCCTAGCCAGTGGTTAAGAGGGAATTCCAGTGTCAGTGTGTGTGAGTCAGTACCAGCATTTTCCTAAGTCACCCAGCCGGCCCCCTTTCAAATAGTGCTAGGAAATGTCCAAATGACCTAATTACAACTCAGGCTTTCCTAAGTAGCCCATGTCAACACATGACATGGTATTCAAAAATATATAAAGTCAGAAAACAGCAGGGCTTTGGTGGCAGCGCAACATGTTTTTCTTCTGTTCAGCTTTATTAGCGTTATGGTGGGACAGTGAGCTGAACTCAGTCTGCGTCTGTATGCTCCTCTTTGTTGTGTCTCAGATTTTTCCCAGGCCCAGTCAGACCTTCAAAGGCTCAACACGGTTGAACGATGTACCAGAGCCGAAGATTCAACTGGATCGGTTCATCACACTTTCATCTATCCCTCAATGATACATACCACAGTCTGAGTCTCAGCCTGCATCACTGAGTTTCAGCCAAGCTGCAACTCCAGTCCTTACTGTGGCATTTATGGGCACTTGGACACAAAGGCTGCCTTGCCTGAACAAACAACATTAAATAATTGTTTCTGCTTTGAGGCCCTGGCACTTCAGCCCACTTCAGCAGCTTAGATGTTCTTAAAGTAATGCTCAGAAACAATAACAATAAACTCTGTTCAGACAAAGCCTCATTCATACCAAGTAAAGCTCAGTTGAGCTGACATTTGGTGACATTTCAGCAGGACTCTAACTTTATCCTTTTATTGTGTTTGTTTGCTTAGCACAGTGGGAGACACTGTGGTATACATCCTGCAGAAAAACCACTTTATGGTAATGGTTTGGATATAACCGAGACAATTATAGCAAAATGAAGGGAGAGCTGATGGACAAGTTGGAGTGCCTCAAATTCCTGGGTAGTGTTTAAACCAAGTGTTTTCTCAATGACCCCCCTTTGTGAGCGAGGCCCTTTATTTGAAGCTGTAAAAATCTGTCCATAAACACTTGGGATGTGTGTGAGTATGCTGGGGTGTGGGTGGGGGGCTCTATCAAACACAGTTCTTCAATGAAATACAATTGTCAAATTCATTTAAGAAATTGCCAATAATTGGCAGGACATTCTGCTTCAGTGTTAAGTCCACCTCTCATCTTATGAGGCACTTTAGTCAACAAGGCCTCTGGTGAGAGTGGGGTGGGCTAGTGAGATAGCTGGTTGAGGCACCTCCTCAGCCTGAATTTATAATAGAGATGTACCTATAGGTGGAGGCTGATTATTTTCATTACCCATCCGACTCATCTTGCTTTCTTTTACAGGTGTGTAAATTCATTTTGAGCTCTGAGGTGAATTGCAATGCATCATTAGTTCTAATTAGTACCCCTTTAATTTCAGTGTTAGCCATTGCTTTCTAGCATTTCATAAAACTGTCATTGGTCTGCTACTGTAACATTACCAAGGACTGCAAACAATACGTGTCTACACCCAAAACACCATTTTGAAGTGGCTATTCTTGTTAACTGTACCATGTAGTGTCAGACAAAGACAAGACATTCAGTGAAAGCAGAAGCAGGGATGAAATGCATCCTCACTGGAGACAAGAATTTACTTAATTAGGAGAATTCAAGGAAAAAGTGGGGCAAGCCAGTTGCTTTTCTAATTGCATCAAAAAGTATTAAAACATTAATATTGAACTTAAATAGACTGTGAGTATGTTTATTTGAAGAAGACACATGAATCTTCAAGAATTAGACATTGAGCATCCCCATATAACTGAAAATGAATTATCTTAGGACGATGAGATTAACGGTCATAAAAACCCCTTTGGAAGAAATCACTGAAGTCATCCCTAACAACTCACAGGCAGTCAGGACAGCTCAATGACCTCTGGCCTCTTGTTAAATTACATGAAGTTAAACATTTTTGTTCATCACTTCAGGTAAGTCCACATGAGAAATCAGAAAAATTAGAGCAGGACAGAAGGAAATACACAATGTAAAGCAATGGAAGTCAAACATAGGTGACAAAGTTTGAACCTTCTGGAGTTAAAAGAGCCCATATTATGCTTCTTTAGGTTTTATGTAGACTACAGCGTGTTTTACATATCTCTTCTACATGAGAAGACATGAGAGTTGTTTTGTCAGCTGGACAGCCAAGTCCACATCATCAGAACTTCTTTCTCCCTCTCGTAAACAGTGGCAGTAGCTGCCTGAAATGGCCTTACTCAGCCTTCAACAGACCTATCATTGTGACATTCTACCACTATTTCGTCTGTGGTTCGTGCTGCTCTGATTCAGGGTGGTAAGGTCAGTGCTATGAAGCAACTGTGGAATGAATGCAGAGCCATTGAAAACATGGCTCTGAACCCCACTTAACTGACCAATTGCCACAGAGTATACCAGCTAAACAATAAGAGTAGACTTGACTTATGTGGGAACGCAAGCCTTTAAGTGATGGGAGCTCTAACAGAACATGCAGACAAACCGAGAATACAGGTGGATCAGGGGTGTTCGCAATGTGAAAATTGGCAGGTTCTTTTTTTGCCACAATAGCAATTGTAGACATATTCTAACAGACATCAGAATCAAATATATTTAAAGTGCTAGCTGTCATTTTGCAGGCATGGCTTAAATACACTCTTTTCTGTGCTAAACACAGATAGTGCTCAACAAGTTTCTACGTTATATTTTATGAATAACCCAACCTGCCTTGCACCAAGAACTTTAGAACTCACACCTCTGATTTCATTACAGGACGCACATTGTCTCTCTTTTTTTAAAAATAATGGAAAATAGTTAGGGCTGGGCATATGGACAAAATATTACAATATCATTCAACTCCAAAACAAGATATATAGATGTATACAATTTTCACATTACTGTTAGTAGCCCCTATTGTTAACAATGTTTTTGGTGATCATGAGGCCTCACATCTGTTTGTTTTCTTCTTAATAACAATGTCAACACTCACTTTATTGGTATTACAAAATTGTTTCACCAGATATCTGGTTTAAAGATATATCCATCTATCTTAAAAATGTATCCCGCTGTCCAGCTCACAAAACAAAACAAGCTGTTGTCTAGAGTTTTAACATTTTGGCAGAGACCACTGTAGCACTCTGTTGAGACATCTTTCCCTATCTGATCAGTGACTTAAGAAGACCAAACTTGAGCCCCAATTTGTTCTGCACTCCATCCCTTTTCTGCTTCATTCCAAATTTATTTCCCCTTTTCTATCTTGTCCTCTCATCTCTCCTCTAACTCCGCTTTTAGCTCCCAAGTGGCCCTGGCCTGCATCCAGCTGTGCCTGCAGCAGGAGGACTACCTGATGTGTCGCTGTGCAGAAAGAGACCGAGGGGTCTGCTGTTGAAAAGCGTCTCTGTGCTGCATCTGCGGATCGCCTTACACAACCACTTCCTGCTTCCGACCCACTCCGTAAAGGCGGCCCTGTGTGCCAAGGATGAAAAAAGTGCAAACAGAGGGGTTCAGTCCAACCGGGGGCTGAGTACAGGACCCTATTCATCCTCTCTATGATGCTCCTCCCTGCATCTCCCCTACCAGCTTCAGGATGGTTTTATTTTAAATTTCACAAATATTCCCCTCTGAGGAATTCAGATCAACTGGAAGCTGCTTGCTTCCATTTAGTCTGGCTTGAGGGATAAGATGTTTTAGCACAAACTGAGAGAGTGAAGAGTGCTGGTGTTAAGTATTTCTGTTAAAGCTGAACAATACTGGAGAAAAAACAGATGATGCAAAGTCTAGTCCTTTTGGGACATCTATTGGGATTTTTGACAGCAAAAAAGGAACCTCTTAATGCAGTTTATATTGCAAAATCTTTTTTTTTTTTTTTTAAGACTTTCTGATAAATAATCAATATTCTTCTGATCTGGGACACTTTTAATTGGTTATTAAATGCAATCTTATTCAAAATCTAAATTCTCTCCCTTTCCCCATTTAAATAAAGCACCCTGACAGTCAAACAGTCCCTCAATATGGCAGTAAGCTAAAACAATACAAAAGCTCACTGTGACACTGGTGTGACTGCCACACAAGTGCGCGTCTACATAAATGAACAAACAACCACAGTGACAAGTTTGAGACATCAATAGGTAAAATTTGTTGTCAGAAGATTGACAAGCAGTAGGACAAGGAGTTATGAAGATTCTACAGGCCCATAATTAAGAGGGACCACAAAAATATTGTTGTATGTGTAAGATTGTTTCAAGACTGATTATCGCTTCATATTTTTGTTTTAATTGACAAAAAAGTAATACTCAGGCATTTGCGAGGCTAAACTTCCATTGAAAGGCCCTCTAGAACATATATAATTAGTTGAATTAATGCATTTTGCTTTGTGTCTAAATGTCTAAATTGGATGTAAAAGTATTAAGGTCTTGAGATAACAGACGATGGAGTAAAATATAATCTGCAGAAGTGTTAAATATTTGACAGGGACTAAATATTGAAGATTACTGAGGATGGATTAAATGATAAAAAAAGAATACTTTAAAGGTCCAAATGCCAGGATGTTACTGCTGTATACTCGAGTTTTATTTCTGATTTACTGTCAGAGTTTATATAATAATGATTTTTCTCCACAGTTCACAGCCTACTTGAGTCTTTAAACAGAACAAGTTAATTGTAATGATTACAAGTGGTCTGTTATTTTTTCCTTTTTCCCCTTTCTTTTTTATGTTTTATATTTGTTTGTTTTCTATTGGCTTGATAGATGCTTAGTTTGAGACTTTGCAGAGTTAGATTGGGGTGGTGCCCAATGTGACATCTTTTCAGGAGGCCCAACATTTCTTGCAATGCCCCTGCTTCTTGCTGCATCTCTGCTGCCATGGCTCTATCCTTCTTTTTCTTTTAATTTCCTTACATAAAGGGATGGGCTAAAAGCCACGTGTTCAACAGAAAGTTTAGGAAGAACCACAGTTAAGCACTTCCACAAATTACTTAAATCATTGTATAACACTACCTTAAAAACTTCAAAATTAAAGGAGTTTGGGTTTCTTTCCACAGAACTGTCAAACTGAGCCTTAATTTTGAAAAATGAAAATTAGGAATAACAGCACCGGTACCATGGTTTATACATATAGTCTTCTAATTTGGACCCACACATATACTGAAAAGAAGGGAAACTATGGCTACGTATACATTTTATTATTCTGTTAATTAATTTGAGATGAAGAAAGCAAGGCAAGCTTCCTACCCTTGCGTGAGAACAGTGCCACATACATCAGCAGCATCAGTGTTCTGACTTGATAGCATGCTGATGGAAATGAAAATCGACATGCTTCACTGCTGTCATGCAACTAAAATGAATCCAGTATGAAGCAGCTGCTACTGATGGGGGTGATAATTAACACAGTTTCAGTCAGTATTTGTCATTACAACAGAAAGCTGGTAGTTCAGCTATCTCCATTTATCATCAAAAACGTTGCTGCAAGATAAGCTTCAGGTCATATGACTAACATCACACATCTCGCGTATTGCAATCACCAAAACAATAACAATATTTTGTTCAGATCTTATTTTATTCGACCAGACGCATCTTGTTTAAAGAGAGGAGCAAAAGTCAGGCTAACTTTACTAAGCCAGAATTCAATTGATGCTTAAAAGGCAAATGAGCCCTGAATTTTACTGCAGAAGATCTGTAGGCCAATGGGAAGAATTGAAGAAGTAGAAAAGAGCAGGGTGTGTTTAAATCCCCATGTTAGGGGGAGGGGAGCAGGTGAATTTGGGTGTTGGAGTCGTGTTGCTATTCCTGGAATGCTCACTTTGTCCCATCTAGACTTGGCAACAGAGGGAGGACAGAAGCTTTGGGGCAGCAACCTCCCCCTGAGTCTGACTGTTCAAGCAGGGACCCTATGTAGGCCGAGGGGGCTGGGGTATTTAAGATTCCTGGGGAAATGGCAAAGTGGGCAAATAACTCTTAACACAAACATACCCTGAGCATTAATGATGAGTCTGTAGCTGGACTGGATGTTTTTGCTTTGCTCCCGGTACACTGTGAGGGGAGGGCACACTGAGCCACAGGCTGTTTTCACTACTGTCCTTGTCGTTTCTACCTTGGGTCATTGGACACTGCCTTGTTTTTCTACTTTAAACGCATTAAAACAGCACCCGATACGTCCATTCCTACCAGGGGGATAGAAAAACATTTAGCCGGCTGCTGGCTCCCTGGGCTTCCCCCCTCGGATGTCAACCTCAGATGAGGGTGAGAAGAATGACGCTCTGTACGGCCGCTGCAAGAAGCCATTCATAAAGCCACAGCTCGACCACAGAGAGTGTGTAGCGCTGACCCATGGTGGCTGGAACAGCACCAGTACTGATCCAGTCACTGCTGTCCCAACACCTAACAACACCAGTATTGATCTCATCTATACTGGACAGGACAGCACTACTACAGGAACAACATATGCACTGATTCAGCAGGATTGCTGCCGGGTTTGAGGAGCCTGGAGAGCGCAGCCTCTGATTCACTGAGGCAGACAGGCTGCTGCAGGGTCAAAGTGGCTCAGTCAACACTCGTGTGGATGAAAAGGTAAATGGTAAACTCTGCACTCTTTAATACCATCAGTGGTTTATCATTTTTACTTTCAACTTGATATAAGAGCAAAAACAGATAAAAGACTGAAAAGTACCAAACCTGTATTTACAAGACTAATCATGGTTCATAAACAATCTCAGTGGACTTGGACTACTGTAAATTATTTTCCACTTTCTCCAGTGCCTATGCCATGTTGAACAGGAAGTCTCGTTATACAGAAGGTCAGTGGCTGACTCGGGCTAAGAAACAAACCAAAGCCCCTGGCAGAGCTCACGTTGTTCCCCTCAGACCTGCTTCGGCTCACTGGAGACCACTGCTGGAGGCTCAGATAGAGAAAGTGGCTTCTGTGCTTTGACCATGCCCGATCTCTCTGGATTCATATGCCTGTGTGAGAGGCAGGGCCAAGCCAAAGAGTGTGCTATGTGCTATGGAATATTTTTCTCAACCCAGGTCTTGTGGAAAATATACCAGTTCTGGAGCACTTAATACACAAAATTTACTATCATAACATTGCCCTTCCCCTGCTGTGATATGCAAACTTTTTTTTAATGGAGCACATGAATGAGCATGATTATTCCACGTACGTCAGATGATGCTCCAAACAGGGCCCAAAACATACCTAAGGCACAGGCATGCCTCAGACACATGTGTGGGCTCTTTTTGACCATGAAGTTTTTGCTTCAGGAGCTTCCACCCAAGTAGTTGCATAGATCTTGTGGTCCATTGTTGACTGCATTATCACAGAGGCTTAAAGTACAAATCAGAACATGATATATGGAGAAAGTAGAAGTTCTTGCCCTTGATGTTGTAAATTTGAGGCGTAGGCCTTCACTTTGTCATTGTTCTGTCAAAAAAGGGAAATAAATAAAATAAAACTCTGTAGAGCTAGACACAAAATGATCCACACAGCCCAGTACTGGTCAGCAGCCGAGTGGATGGATACTCCTGATCTAACAGAAAGAACAAAAGGATGATCTTTTCGCCACACAGACACACCACACACTGAGAGTTCATGCTTGATGATATGTCATTAAATTAAAGACAAGGGGTGTCATACAACCAAGTCAGTGAGAAGATTCCATCCATCCCACAAGGCACTTCGGGGATGCAAACTTAAAATGATTGAATAAGCAATCAAAAGGAGCCATTTGGGGCTCCGAAAGTTGGCAGCTATTTCTGAGCTGTGCCAAATGAACCAGATCACCAAAAAGAGCTGGAATTCCTATTCCTGTAATGTTAATATATCACAAGTAGATGATTAGAAGGTCTCCAATCTCCAGGCCAACAAAATTTACAGGGATGTTGACCTGCTGCCACCAGGCTGAACAGAAATGACAATAAATCATTTTATTTTATTATCATTTTTTATTTTTCTCAACAGAGCATTTGGAGTGTTTTGTTTGGACTCTCACATACCCATCTGGCTCGACAGTGCAGACTTAATAAAAAGGCTCTCTGTCTTAGTCACATGCTGGTTGACCAAAAGTAAGGTCCAGGATAAGCTCACTTTTAACCGTGTGCTCACACATTTGTCTACTTGTGCCATGAACAAAGTTGTGAGTATATTTGACACAGGAGAGCGTTCAGGCTGTATACAACCTACTGATGTGAAGGGAGACAACTCAGAGAGCTAATGAATTTATTAGTCCCCAACAGAAGCATCATATCAGCTCAGACTGATGATCAGTAAACAGAGCATGAACAGTCAGCACCACATGCACATTTTGTCAGAAGACTTTCCCTAATGCTCGGAAAAAATATTCCAGTGTTGAGGTTTATTTGTTACTGTGTTAACTGTTGACCCTCAGCCAACTGTGATATACAGTGTTGTTAAAACAGAGAAAGTCATCATTGAATTCCCCTTGTTAAAAGAAGTATTTCATTATTTTTGAAGTTGGGTTGTATCAGGTACTTGACTCCAGTCAGTTATGAGGCTGACTGGACTAATAGCAGTGCTAAAACTTTCACAAGAGCAAACTCAGACTGCTGAAAATGTACAATGCTGTTTGCGGGTACAGTTATCTTGCTTAACTGTGTGAGTTTTAAGTAAAAATTAGCCACAAATCCATATTCAGTTGAATGTATGATTCAGCAGAAGAATTTGCAGGTACTTTATTTTTCCTCCAGGAAGGGTTTGGCACTATTTTAGGATCCAACAGCACCTGAAAAAGCAGACTGGTGGAATCAATGTGCACAGGCAGAAGACCACAGACCATTTGCTACATCCTAGAACAGTGCCAATCATAGGAACTCCCTGGAGGAATAAGAAAAAGCTCTGAATTTTTTTTTTCAGGTTTATTTTTACATAAAACTTACACAGTTTTGTAAAATAACTGTACCCGCCCACAGCCAACAGCCACTTCACTCACTATTGTCAAATGCCTAATACAGCCCAACTTCAAAGATACCAAAATAGCCCTTTAACCACATGATTATAATGCCAGAATATTCTAATTAGGTATGTATTTAATGAAACACTGAACTAAACAATCATCCCTGCACACCCCACAAACGTACACTCTCAGAGTCACCAGATAACACTGTCACTAGTTGAATCAATACACCAATGCAGTTTATCAGGTAAAAAAGTTGATTGCTCCCATCTTGTGTGGTAAATAAAATCTATTGGACACAACATGTGTGTTTGTTTGTTACCCACCCACCACCACCCCCTCATTGTTTGTCTTTGCCAATATTGTAAATCATACAACTAGGTGTGGAACAAAAAGGTTGGGGACTGCTGAGCTAGACAGTGTTTAATGTATTTGCGGAAAAAGTAAAGAGTGAATGAATGTAATGTACAGAGCTGTGTTTGCTATATACAAAGTTTAGCAAACAAAAAGATTGCAGTTTGGAAACTTTGTCACAAGGTAGATGACCTAATAGTAAAAAGCAAAACGGGGGCATAATGCCACCAGGCATATTGGAATCTGATATACTTTCTTCTCAACTGCTTCACTGGAATGAAGACAGTGGTTCAATTAAATGGTTTGGTTAAGTTTTAACTGCAGTTTGGCTTGGCCTTGCACGTAAACATACAGAATAAAAAACAAAACTGCTTCCAAGCCTCATCAGCATACCTTACATCACAGCTGCCCTTTCTCAAAATGATCTTCTCTTAGATCTTTTTAAACCTCTGTGAGAGCTCAATGATACAACCCGACTATAGCACAATATTTGAACCCTCCACACGCTGCAGCAAAACAGAATATGCAAGCTGGAGTAATCCCATCCTCCATCTCATGAATCATACTTTCCTTCTCCTTCCTATTTTTACAGCTGCCGTGCATCTAAATCTGCTCAAACACTTTACTCTTTGGTGACTGAGAAAGACAAGAGAGCCAGAGTGTTGGAGACTCAGGTTCCCACAGTCACTCTGCTTCCTTGCACTCTCTGCATAAACAACCAGCAACGATTCCCTCCTGACCTTCAAACGCATGCCGGCGTTCATGCCCACAAATGTCTGTGGGTGAATGTGCATGTGAGCATAATGATCCATGCACATGCATTTCAGGAAACCCTATCAGAGAATGATTGAAGATTTATAGGCTGCATCCCCCTTTTTTGATTCAGCCAATTGACTCTAAATGGCAGAAAGTAAAATTTAAAGAATGTGATGCTGCCTTGGCATGTCATAAAAAAAATCACCACTTCAAGAACACTAATTTACTGCTATGACAGAGGCCAGTATACGAGGCACAAGAGAAATGCACAGTTGTGGATCAGCAAAAGTTTTAGTTTCTTGAATCTGAAGCAATAAAGTTAACAACATCTTGAGTAAAGAAAAAAAAAGCAGGACTTGATTCAAAATACTGTTAGTTTAATGAACAAAAATATTACTTAAAATGGTTTTTGATGGTTTTTTTTTTGCTGGAAACAGGAGACAATAACTAGTTAAAATACATAATTGATGAAAAAAATAAAAACTATGTAGAAAAATGCTTCCTTTTTATCTCTTATCAAGAAGATACTAAAATGCTGGGGGTGGACTGCTGGACGAAAAAACCTTAGACATTTTGGCTGTTTTGGGGAGAAATAGGTTTGCTTTCCAAGCAAAACAAAATAGATATAAAAGCATCGTCAGACACTTACTGCCTCATCATTCAACCAAATACAAGAAACATATTGACAGTGTAAAAGATAGAAACTTGCTTGTAAAGAAGCATTAATGAGGATACAGACCCTTTTCATGCTTATAAATAGTGTGACGTTTTTAAGTGAGAGAGTCTTAATTAGCGGTAAAACATTCCATTAGACCTAAGGCCAGTGCTAGCACTCAAGTTGATTTTGGCTAGTTTACAACAATTACAGAAGAAAATGTTGGCCTGATTTCCTCAGAAATTCCCAAACCAAAAGATTAAATTGACAGATTTTCCTGTGGTGTGATATGTGTTAAAAGTGATTTTACCCCCTTAACTGGCTCAAAGTATAAGCAGGGCTCCCCTAAAGTAAGACAGAATATATAAAGAGATCATATTTGCCTAAACCTAGGTTAACTTGCTTTAATTCAGTCACTGATAGAATTCACAATTGTCAATGCTCAAAAGGCCTGCCAAGTTGTATAAACTGAGTAACCCTGATTCTGTTGGAAATCCTGTCACTTCAAGATCCTCCTCCCCACGTTGACTCATTCTGTCCTGATAGGCTAACCAGTCTACTCTTTAAAAATCTGTAAGTTCAGCTGGGTTCAGTTCCATGGTTTTGGTGCCATGTTTTTAATGGCTCTACATTCTTCCTGCAGCCTTTGCCCTGCAATAGGCTTGCTACCCGTGGCCAATGGGCTTCAACTACTGAGGAAACAGTTGTAGGACATCACATGTTACAATTCAACTAATTTAATTCTACAAGGACAATACTCATTTCGGTATAAGTTCTTTGATTGACTAAAAGTGGACAGACATATTTTTGAGTTTTATCAATTAAAACTAGACCAAAACTACGGAGGGCAAAAAGGTCTTAAATGTGTCTAAATCTACCGCACAGACCACCTGAAATAGCTGTCAAAGTTCAAATTGGTTTGAGCTTGGAACTCCTGCTCTTTACTGGCTATAATTTGAATTAGTTGAGTTGTTCATTAGTTTTTCATTAAGGACTACATACTGTAATAATACAAAAATGACTGGTCTACATTGTTATTCTGCACCTTTGGTGTATTTAAGTCAAGAAATCTGGGGTAGCAAATCAGATTCAGAGGCCCTGAGAACCCCCTCCTGGTCAATACAAAAAAGCACTCCATATCCCAGAAAGGGGCAACGCTAACAGCACTTTTCTACATTCAGATACAAAACAAAAGCAAACTGTGTCAATTGTTTAAAGTGATGAGCACTATTTATTTATTTATTTATTTTTATTGAAACTTGTAATTTAGCAGAATTCTGGGCAAAAGAGCATAATTCAAACTAGTTGCAATGCCAATTCATCAGTTAGGTACAAACATAATATTTTAATGTAAGGTACATTTTAATTTAACCTTTGTGGAGGTTGCTGAGGGTTGATTGTAAATGCACCACAGACGACAATTCTTCCTCAGGCCATTGTTTGGACACCTCCATTTCAAGCCCTTTGTCCTGCTGTGACACATTTCTAACTACTGTCTAGAATGAGTAACACAAATGAAAGGACTGAAGTAAAAGTCTCTGTATAGCTTAGCAGCTTACTCTGCTTTCAGAGCAAGGCATATCAATCTAATGAAAACATCACCATTTGCACAGACTGATATAAGGATAGCACACTGTAATTTAGGTGTCAACTTTTATATGCACGAAATGAGCTAGTGTTGCACCCAAGAGTGACTGTGATGAATAAACCATTTGGCCGAGCTGTTGGGATCGGAAGCTCTGTCTCGGTCAATTGAAAAGGCTGAGACAGAGAGACAAGCTGGGGTCTGCAACCCTCCGCCTTTGACCTCTCAGAGCAGTTTTAATGCTGCAGCTCCACTAAAAAATAACCACTAGCCTGGTCTGTGGTCTCTCTTCTGTCCTTTTGCCCCTGCTTCAATTTGTCATGCCAGCATCGCATGCCTGACCATTTGTGTTGGCACAGCTCAAATAGCTGGGCCAGCAGGAAGGCCATTAATCTAAGGCTATTGGGTCTTTAGGGACTCTGAGAGGGCCATTGGTCGCTGAAACACACCCTGATCTTGGTCAGAGATGCAGTCAGAAATAGGAGCCATAATTTAGGAAATGTGAATAAATATTTAAAAATGTAGAAAAATAAATATGAACCTTTCATATTTAAAATGAACGTTGCACGTCTTTGATCATTTTTCTCTGCCCTGTTTCCACGCAATATGGACTATGCCTACATGCATTGGTTATCCCTGCATTGCTTGGAAGGACTGCACTCACTGACTTTGTCTGCATTAAAATGAATTAAAAGATTCAAAAGTAATGATTAAAAAAGACAGTTTTAGTGCATTTCTCAGTTTATGTAAAACTTAAATGGTCGTAGTACCTGCAATGTTTAAAGAAGACATGAAAAACCCACTTTTTGTTTTTTTGCACATAGGAGTTTGGGTTTTGATTTTTATGCTTCAGTTTTGATTGTGTTCACTGAGTTCAGCCAATAACACTTAACGACAATGCCAAGACAGTTAACTTTGTTGGCTTTTTTAACTCATCAATATGCTGTAGCGCAACAGCTTAATGGATGCTGGTCAAGGAAAGCCATGTGGTGAGGTATAAACAAAAATGTTCGTAATTCTACACTCACAGCCCCCATGGCACAGGAAAACTTCACACTTATTAGGGTAGCTTAGGAAAAATTTCCATGTTAAGCTTAAGTTAGAAAAATTAGGCTAATAGTTTTGTTCTGTTGTGATGGTCACAGTATTAGATTAAGTATTTGCAGAGCTGTAAAATACCAAATTGACTTATCAAACAGACATGAGGTCTACTTATTAACACATTTGGACTGACACAGTGATACTGGAGGGAGGGCAACACCAATGACAGCACACAAACATACAATACTTTAATAGTTTGCCTTTTAATTGTTATGATGAATCATATGCTAGCTTGATGCTAATGCTAATCACAGTTACTCACCAAGTTGCTGTTTCTCACTATAACTTCTTACTTTTTCCAGCCTTTCATGATAGTTCCTTTACAATGCATCATACGGGCAGAGGTGTTGTCAGAGCTTGACAAGCTATTCCTCCATTTTATAGTTCCATCTGCAGGTAACAGCTCCATTATCCTTCCTCGATCACGCTGTGACTGCTGAACGTGCAAAGTGTGCTCTCATCAGTCAGTGTCTCTGATGAGACTGAACAGATTAAACAAATCAAGAAGGCAGGACAGGTATCAAATGTGCAAGACTTTTTGTTAGGAAGTCATTGGATGTTTCAGATGGAGTCTTTGTTGTTCTGCGAGACACACATTACACAAATTGAAAGGATTAATTTTAAGGACAGATACCGAAACCCTACAATTGTTAGGCCAGGCTGTGATAGTGTCTAAATAGTGTCTGATCCAGGCATTATATGCATCACAGGTGTCCTATAGCTAGGCTGTATTTTTTAGCTGTGTTAAGTGTAACAGAGTAACACTGCCTCTCATCTGGTATTTTCACCTTTATATATATGCCCATGACCATGGGAGCACACAGCTGTAATCCTGTGCACCTCTACAAACACGTAAGAAGTGGATTATGCATAGTCAGAAACTTCCTTTGCTTGATCATTATCATATTTTGACACAAGCACAAGAGTTTCCTTTGTAACACTGAGGACAGTTAAAAGTGGAAAAGTGTTTTGAAATGCCAGCTCTTTGCCTTTTAAAACACAAAATGTATGCTCAAGTCCTGTTTTATTAGTTTTATAGTGCAAATAATAAAAACCTATCACATAATATTTTGTGTTTTCAAGAGATGTTATTTAGGTTGTCTCGTTTGTTAGATAGAGTTTTATAGTGTGTGTGAGACATTAAAAAAATCATTTGTTCAATCTGGCCTCACATTGGTAAAGTGTCCCATAGAAAGTGTTTAGGAATTCACAGAACCTTTCAAAAGCAAATCTCGCAGGTGATTGGAGGATCGTTCTGTCAATCACATTCATTAAAGGCCAATCTGATAATGTAGTCAGCAGGCGCCACAGCCACAATAAAGGACAGAATGTCAGCCACTTAGTTAAAAACAAACTCTCGCCAAAACAAGTCTGAAGTGGAGCCAAAATGTTTTTTTTTTTTTTTTAACTTAATATAGAAATGTGATCCAGATCTGACAAAACTGCGACTGAAGACTTTAGAGGACAGTGATTGGGCCATACTGCTTTCGGCTGTACACAATCATTGTAGATTTGAACTTGGCTAGATGGATCTGTCTAGGCTGATCCATCTGCACTGCATGGTTACTAAAGTACTCTAAAAATTGTATCTAAAGAATAAAAGGGAAAAAAGGGGAAAAAAAAATCAGAAGGTTTCAAAATGTTTTTAATAAAATGCTTCTAATAATTCACAAATGAAATGCATCTTCCCTGTATCACAGCTGAATTTCTCCCCATTTAAATGGTTAAAGGATTAGAGCACATACTCAAAGCACTGGCACAGTACACCTATTCACCCACACATTTATGCACAAAAGGCAGAGGCAGCGAGATTAAATGTCCATCAGTAAAAACCAAACACATTCACACACTGTTGTTAAATAACAGCTGCAGCAGCAATTTAGAGTTTAGTGTCTTGCTCATAGACACTTCAACATGTGACTGCAGAAGCTGGGGATTGAACCCACAGCGCTCCTTAAGAGGAGGGAGACTCTACCACTGATCACTTCATGGAGACACTAAGCAGCCCTATTTATTAAAATGGAAGAATGTTTTCATGTCTAGTAGCCGGGAAAGAAAAAAAAAAACATTTATGCATTTATATTTGCAGTTAATCATTTATAACACTAGAAATACGTAAGATTGTAGATCCACACTTGACATTTACCTTTAGTTTTTTTTTTTTTTTTAACTCAGTGATCACTATGACATTTTGTTTGTGTTTCACTCAAAGCTCTTCCTGCACTAAAACATTGAGTTCATGCACTGAAAACTATGTGGAGGAGTAAATCTGTGCAACAGGTTCAGGGAAAGAATAACAACTGAGCATTTCCCTTCTGAACCACATTTTTTAAAATCTAGAAAGCAGATCTCAGCATCCATTTTCCTCCTTGCATATTAATCACACACACAGAGGAATTGAGAATTATTAAAGCAAAATGGGAGGTTGTCATTAAGTATGTAAAGGAAAAGCATTTCCAACTTGAAACTTGAGAACATATTTGATTTCTTGTTCAAATTTGATGACTAAACAAGTGAACTCTTGTAACTTATCAATCTTGGAACCCCCATCAGCAATCTCTTTCCATCTTCATCTGATAGGTGCTTTATATCTCTGCAAATGGACATGAATTTCTCAGTAATTCAATGAAGCCAGGGTAAGGGTAATACGACCTCCAGGAAAGAGCTGTATTCCCGAATAGTATATCCATCTGTAATGTACACTGTTGGTTCTACATCCAAACCATCCAAGAGAAAATCTGTTCACCTTTTGAGTCTCAGTTCAGAGGTGGAATGTAGTTCGAGTTATAAATAGGCTTTTGTCACACTCACTTAAGCAGTATGAGCCCAAAAAAGAAACTAATTTCAACATGAGTTTCTCACATTTAAGGGGATTCAAATTAGCTAAAATAACAACATGATGAGTCAGAGTAGTGAGAGGTCAAAAATCAAGCTTAACTAGGTCTGTTGTTAAGAGGAGGAGAAATCCATCCATCCATTATCTGTACTGCTTATTCCTTGTAGGGTTGCGGGGTCTGGGGCCTATCCAAGCTGACAAACTTTCATGGATTCCCCCCCCCCCCCCCAAAAAAAAAAAAAAAGAAATTGCAATAAAAAAACTGGAGCACACCAGTCATTTAGACATCTTCTTCAGGTGCAAATACCCTAACCTGTCAATACACCATGCATCTCTATCATAGTCAAAGCCACAGGGCGTATCTAAACAGTGTGTGCTCCAACTGTTTCTTTGGAATTGCCTTATTTTCTGGGGAAGTCCATTGAAGTTTTTCTAATGTTTTGGTCCTATTCTGAGAGCACCAACCTCTATCTTTGCAGTGCCTAAAGCGCAAGAGACTCCTACCTGACCTACTCCTGCTGATGAGATTGCATTGGATGAGAGGTTGGGTACATCCTGGACTGATCCAAAGCCAATAACATGGCCATGTAGCAAGACGGACAACACAGTCACACTTATGCCTCATTTCACTGAGTGGTCTGGTTTGGTTCAGTACAGTTTGGCATGGCTTGGAGCAGTAAACTCTGATCTTGTTTGCACTGCCACAGCCAGCTGTATCTTCACTTGAGGGCGGGATTGTGAGCCAGGAAATGAGGGTCATGCCAGCTACACACAGTGCAGCGGCCTGGTGTTGATTGTAAACAAAGAGCAAAAATGAAGGTTCTCCATAGACAGCAACAACAACAGCAGTGAAATAATCACTCTAAATCCATGGCTTATTTGAACATGGAGAGGTATGTATTTTCATTTCACTGGTGTCACATGAGAGTTGATGATTTTTATGACCAATCAACTGACTGCTGCACTTTTAGCTTCACCTTTTAAAGTCAGTTTGGTACAGCACGGGTCAGTTATTTGGGTACCTTTTCTCCTTATCCAACATTGGAAAAACAAATAAATGCATGCTGTTCTGAGGCGAGCTGAACCGGACTGCTTAGTGGAAATGCAGTTCTACCAGTTAACCTAATGAGCATGGTTTTGGTCTGTGCGAAGAATCCTGAGTGCCTTAGAAAAACAGGAATGGAGATAACATGCAAACTTCACATGAAGGATCAGACTGACTTGGGGAGCTGAACCAACAACCTTCTTGCTGTGAGGCATGACCACCTGCTGCACCACCATGCAGGCCTTTTCTGGTCATTCTACCAAGCTGAAATAAACACGTCATTATGTTTAATACGGGATCCTAGACACATTACAAAATACCACTGTCAGCGTGTTTAGTCAGCTAACTAACTTGTTACCTGCCTGTCTCTGAATGGATTTTAACACAATTTCAACAATGGATTTATATAGTCTACAAGTGGATGACCAAACCAGCTACCAGCTGCAACAACTGCTCAAATTTCTTTTGCAAGCTTAAAGTCCAGCATGGATTTTCACAATTGATCATATAAGTGACTGGACATATTATTTCTGAAAAGCTTATCATGTATTTTCAGTTAATGCTGGCCAATGACAATTTGTGATGAATGACGGGGTCACTTCTGATGAAAGATGTTGCAGTTTAGGCCTTGGATGGAACAAGACATCCAACAGGACAAAAATAAATAAATAACAATAAAAAAGGTAAAAAATGTAATTTCTCTCTGTTTCATTAGAAATCATGCAACTTTCCCTCTTGTAGATCTTTAAACATTAACACATTATAATAGTAAACCAGATTTAACAATAGTAATGAGATGAAGAAGACAAGATTTCAAGAAAACAACTTAAATTAATTTGTTATACTGGGAAAACAGAGTAAAATCAAATATATGGGTGTGTGTACACTTAGGGCTTCAGTACATTGCAGAACCATTGCAACTTTTTTCTTTCCTTTCTGGCTCATATTGATGATCTACTAAAACAACTCTACACAGCAAAAACTGACAAGTTGAAATATCAGAGTTAGGGATGGGAAATGAAAACCAATTCCAGTTGATAATAACTCCCTTAACAAATCGATGTTATTAGTCATTTTCCTGATCAATTCCCTGATCAATTCCTTTGACCGACAGAAGTCAGAAGCTGTCAAAATTGTGTCCTAACTTTTTGACAAAAAAGTTGCTTACTGCACGACTTTCAGTAAGTGGAAAAAAACAGCTATTTGAAGAAGCATTTATCCACACAGCACATTGAATCAGCAGGGTCATGTGTTTGACACTGTTGCCTCTGAAAACCTTCAGGTCAACTTTTGTCCGTACAGAATTTATAAGGCAATCAGAATCTGATCAGTAAGCAGAATTGTTAATGGCACTGGTATAAAAAAAAACTCAGAGAGAAACATTTCAAATTAATTTTGACTCCAAAAGACTTTTTTTTCCATCTCAGTCTTAATTAAACATAATTATGTCAGTGTCATTTTGACTCTATAAAGTGTGGTTCTATACAAACCAAGGAAAGTGTTAAAATGAACTCTGGTGTTATCTCCAGACTACATTTTGATCTGCATGACCCACTTTTGGGTCCTGATCCACAAGTTGAGAGTCACTGATGTAGCCATTTACAAAAGATACAAAGGTGTGTTTGTTTGTATGACTACAGAGTCAGACGCACATATCTGCAGGTCTTGTGGCGACAGTCTTAAGAATGTGTGAATGGGCTTGGTTGGTCGGAGGCTTAGCTGCTTTTGAGCTGTTTTGTTTCATTCTGCTGCTGCTGCTCGTGCAGACTTGAATAACCTCAGTGATGTAATCTCTCCTCAGACGCCCAGCTGATGTTCCATTGTTAAACAGAAGAAAAAAAGTGGTGCTAGTAGGGGGTTAGTGCCCCTGTTTTAAGGGGGAAAATGACATCATGAGACCCAGATATGACTTCAGAAAGGCCCATGTGTTTATCAGCTATGTGGGGGAATTGAAGCGCACTTGGAAGCCAAAACTTTGATTGTCCTCTCAGTGAATATCTGGATAACGTCTAATTGTCGCAATCACAGCCTGTGTGATAGCGTGTATATAAAGAATGTGGCTGCTGACAGGATGACAAGATGTTTTTGCTAACCTCTGCTAGGGCTGGAATATAAAAATTATATATACTGAGGTTTGGGTTTCAAATGTAGGTCAATGGAGGGTACAGGAGATTCAACACCTGGTTCAGACTGTGCCAGATCTGCTCTGAAGCGTTTAGAAAGACAAAACTTTGGGTGTGTGTAGTCTAGAGGAGTCTCCCTCTTTTGAGCAGATGGTTGTCATAGAATAAGAACAAATAAGACCTGAAGTTTCCAAGGGAGGATCAAGAAGTCCTGGAGACAGCATCTAATATTTTAAGAACCTCTTTGTCCTCTCAAAGGTCTGTGGCACAATCGCCCAAAGTCAAGGTCTACAACACTCACCTGTTCCATTCACCTCCCTGGGAGCTTGGGAAAAAAGAAAGAACAAGGTAAGAGCAGCAGAGATGAGGATGACACATCAGTCTGGGCGTGCGGCTGAACTGCTACAGTAGTCAGTTGTGAGTCAGAGGTTGAGACTGGAAAGCGAGCTAAGTATCTGAAGAATGGCTGACTATGTGCTGTGTGATTCACTACTTGTGTGGTGAACCTTTCAGAAAAGTGCTGTGCCACTAGGCCCTGTAAAGCTGCTCTGTTATTCTACCTTTAGGTGCGTTTACTGCTGCTCCAAGACTCACAAAAAGCTTCACAGCCAAATAGGTGTATTAACGGCATCGCATTGAGCCGGCAGAGAGGAAACAGTTGACAATGAAGGAGTCTGATCCACTAGGAGAGCTTCATGAACTCATTCTCACACTCTTAAAGCTCCGTCTGTCCCAAATCTTTCCCACCACACTTCCCTCTGTTGCTCTTCGTTTTTTACCCTCCCACTTGTGCTCCATTTTCCATCTGAATCCCTCCCTTTCTGCTTCTTTTTTGTTGGGTCCTCTGCAGCTCTTTGACTCCCTCTCTGTGGAGACAGACTCTTTAACAAGCCTGCCCCAGTGGGCAGTAGACAGAGAGGGGAGGGTTATTTTTAAGTTGCACCCAGATTAAAAGTGGAACATTCTCCTTTTTTCTTCTCCTTCTGCATCCTTGTAAAGAGTCCTCTCCTCTCTCTTTAGTGTGTAATGGAGTTTTGCATCTCTGTGGGGGATCTCGTGTTTCCTCCCCCACATGTACCCTCCCCTTCTCCTCGGCTAGACTCATCTCACCCTCACCCCCCCACCACCACCACCACCATGGACACACTCATCCTCTCCAAGCTCTGACATCATTGGACAGACTGAACTCCTTTCTCTGCCATTGGGATTGTGCTCTTCTGTCTGTGCACGGTGAAGTGGGTGAGTTTCACAACTGAGACTCAATTAGAGAATGGGAGAAGAAAAAAAAAGCTATCAGAAAACACACATCCGCTGCAAGAAACCAACCCTGATATATCATTATATCATCAGAGCAGTTCTCCTCGTATGACCTTTTCCCTTAGCAGCGCCACCATATTGGACTGGCAGTGACTTAAACTCACAAATACACGCTGTTAAAAGGGGCCTTAAAGAATAAATCACACATCAGGGTTGGGTGAAATTAGGCCAGCGCTGTACCCAGGAGTCTGGGAAGTGGCTGGTGAGCTTACTTCAGCGTTTTCCTGTTCTTGGATTGAACCCAAAGTCTGACTTTTTCCTTCTGTTACACACTTCCCACATCATGTGGATCACCTCATCTCTGGCCCTGAACTGGTGAAGCAAGAGGGGGTGACATGGCCCTCTTAGTTTTACAGGTCCTACTTTTGCTGACCCATGCCGGGGTCTAGATGTGTGCACAGCTCCTGTTACTTTCTTTGAAAATGCTCCCTTTCCCGGTAAAAGAATTCTGTTTTTAGCTTGTAAGATTTTCTCTCAGTCTTAATTTGAAGGATGGAGCTCTAAAGGAGGGTGAGATATTGCGTGGTAGAGGGCCTGGCAAGCTGAAAGCAGGAAATCTTTCATTAAAACTCACTCAGAGTCAATCATGTCTTATAACTCTGTGTCAGATACAAAATATTAAAGGACATAGAGCAGCTCTGTTAAAGGTTTTAAGCTAAGAGGAGTTAGTTTAAATTAAAAGCCAAGAAGTCATGACAAAAGGCTTTTTTTCCGACAGCATGTCTCAAGTTATACACTCAAACTGTAAAAAGTATAGGGTGATGTCAGCCATTTGGTGACTGAATCCCTCTTTTGAAGCCAGTCTGGGGCTGTTGCCATGTTAAAAACATTGTCACAAACAAACTTTTGGTTGACCAAACAACACACAAAGAAATGTAGCTATGGCTGGATCCATGTCTTCCATAAGGCTGATTCATCATGCAACATACCAATTTAAGTGTTTTGGTCCTGATTGCAAATATTTTTTGTACATTTATTCATTTAAACATGTATAAAACACACTTAACCACCATGAAAAGTGGCCAATAGCACTGAGTTTGTGCCTGACATAGGAGGATGTTGCTTTAAAAAACAATGTTAATCTATGCAGTAAGTATGTAACTTTTGTTACTGAAGTCAGCCTCAAGCAGACACTCGAGGAACATCCGTTTTTGCACATCTCCACTGTCTTCATAATCCAGCTCTGGAGGTTGCTGCTTCCTTGTTCTCAGGCCTGTTTGCACCTGATCAAAGATTTCTTTTTTCAGCCTGTAAACTTTCATGATAACTTCTCAATGAACAGTACAAAGCCCAAAGAGTGCAAACAGTTTGCTGTAAAAGAAGAGAGCAAAATGAAGAGGGAAAGTGATAAAGACAAACCAAAGGAGAAAATGAAGTCTAATCACAGAGCACTCTGTAGAGTTACAGCACATCAAACCACTTCAAATTGCTCCTTCTCCAGCACATTTTATTGATGCTTTGGGAGCCTCAGTCTGAAAACAAGGAACACATTTGGGCTAATTGTCGATCACACGTACAAATATCTATGTGGGACATGTTATCTAAAACACATGTCAGGACTGAAAGACAAAGATCTGACTGATTTACCAAAACACCACCACCCCCACTCTCGATCTTATCCTTCCCTCCATCAAACTCATGGAAAACAGGACGTCAGCAGAAATGGTGAACTTCTACCGTGTAATAAAATAGCCCAGGCAAAGCGTGTTATTTCATAAGCAGACTGCGCACAATTGCCTTTTGGGAATATGAGGAGCCCTATGGCAGCTCTGGATCAGGCCCATGTCGTTTCTGCTGTATTAGAGGGGGAAACCTGATAATAAAACCTCTGCGCTCTCTCCTGCTGCTCTTTTCTCGGACAGTCATTGAAGCTGCAGGAGGTGCCCAGACCACAGTGGCAGCCAAGCAGGAACGCTTGACGGTTTGAAAGTGATGATCTTTTCCTGCTTTGCTCTCCCTGCTGCATCAGAGACTGAGGGTCTGTGTTTACGTCTGGAGACAGGAGAAAGAGTGGCACAGCTGAAAAGAAGGAGGGAGAGCATGAGAAGATAACATCAGAGCTCTCTGCTGATAGTGAGACAGTGCAGAGGGGGATTCCCTTGCCTCTCTCCTCAGTGTGCATTTGTGTCTATAAGACAGCTAAGCCCTTTAGATGTGTTTAAGCTTCTCAAATAAAAAGTAGCTGAGAAACAGAGGCATTTGTGGTGCGGGCGATGATCTGCCCATTAGGGTTTCTATTGTTAGAAAAAATCTAAAGGCCCAAGGTTTCCTTTTTCAGACGTGCAACAGGAAAAGCCTTTCTTCTCCAGGGCTGCAGAGTGTTTATGTTGTTAGCATACCTGAAGCTGTGCCTCCTGCAGAAAACATTCACTTTTGGCTACAAGAAATTATAGGCTGAGGTATTCTTCAGTGAGCATGGCTGCCACATACAATGACTTCTGGATTTCGATCTGCTTGATTCAACAATATTAATGGCCTTTATCCTTTTAAAAAAGTGCTACTCAGCATATGTGGCAAAAAACAAAATATAAATCTTTTAATCTGTTTAATCCCACTCCATTCTCACAAAAGATAATTCTTAAATCCTGCATTGTTTACCTAAGCTGCTTAGTCACAAATATGCATTAGAGGTAATACAGTGTAAACTTGCAAGGTTTCTGTCTGTCATTCCTGCAGGGTAAGAAAATGTCTGCAAGAACCAGATGGATTTATGAGGTTACCACTCTCAGCTATGGCACGGGGACATTCAAAAGAGAATCTAAGCCATGCACAGCCATCCAGAGTCAACAATCTTATGATAATGTTTTCAGCATGAAATGATTTAATACAGCGTTAACATGATGCTGGATGGCCCTCACAGGGCTAAATAAACAGCACACAGCCCGGCGCAGCACTGCACCTCACACTGATGAGGCCATTGTTAGGCCACTGTGGCAGGATCACTCCCAGAATCTGTGAATACATCCGCCTCTGCAGTGCACTGTGTTTGTTGTATTTACAGTAAAACCACTGAGGATCATGGAGAGCTCTGTTAGTTTAGCACAGCTGCATAAGCCTGCTTGACAGATCTGGATGAAGAAAAAAATTAAAAGTTCTTACAACTTAGGATGGCTAAACAAAATACAACTTTAGTCCCAATTTGCCTCCACTGGAAGGGGGGAATCAAAACAGACCTGGGCCTCCATTTTTCAAATCCCAGAATCAACACTGGGCTGTGTGACAAATCATCATTTTATCACAATAGGCTCAAAACATCATCCGTTTCTACAAGAGCTGAAAAAAATCTCTGAGCACATCATCATCAGTTCTCATTTGTGCTAATGAGTCACAACAAGCACACATGACCATTTAGAGTTGCAGAAGAGCTTATCTGATAACTGTTGGCAGAGGCAGGATGGTACTACCCATTTCTTATGTTTGAGCTAAAGCTAACTAGCGGTAGGCAAGCTTTGTCTGTCTCCTCCTTGTTACTGGATGCATGGTCGAAAGAATGGTGTCTACCTGCTTGTCATGGACTCAGGAGTGAGGCAAGACATGAAAACAACAAAAATGTTGGCGTGTCCCTTTAAGAAGTGGGTTCAGCTTTAAATTTTCTGCGTGGTGCTCTCATGTTAATGGTGGCTGCAGAGATGTGTACACATTGTTCCATCCACTTGAGCCGGCTGTGGGCGAAATCAACAACTGGCACAGGGGGAGTCTCCCATCTAACTTACTATTTGAGCACAAGTTTTTTTCTGGAAGGTGGGACAAGAAAAAGAGGGAGAGGAAGGATTTTTTCATGTATGGGGAGGGGGGGGCTTTTAGATTCTACATAATATGAACTAGAGAACCCCTAAAATGATGTATGCCTCTGGATCTCAAGTTGTTTTATCAAATGATCATTTGCTAACCTAGCCTACAGATAACCTAGAGGGCAAATCCACATTAAAACAGACTTATCTCCAGTATCAGTCATTTTCAGCCTCAGTAGCTGTCTCAGAGCTGATAGCATCTCACGCTGTCAATCTTTCTTCTGACATCAGATGGAGACTGACCCAGATTGGCAGATGAAGCCGCACTCTCTCAGAGTTCCCCCCCACCACTCTAACCTCTCCCATCTGTGTCAGCCGTCACACATGGTTCACATAACAAATCCCTTTCTTCTCCATTGGCACTTTAAGGGCTACATGCAAACATGGAAATGAGATATACACGACTGTGCCGGGGCTTAATCGTAAGGAGTGGGCACTGACTTTCTGCTGTGGAGATATAACAGACAGATAGCCATAAAGAGAGGGGCCGTTTAAACAAAAACACATGTAGGGTGTGTGTGCATGCAGGACCAAATTAACCCACAAACAAAACTACACACAAACAAAAATAAATGCTCTCACAGTCCTGTCAGTCAGCTGTGTTGATCGAAGTGACCAATCTGTAAGGCCCTTAGAGTAAAATGGGTTCAAGATGGTATGTGACGGAGTTCCATCACAGTGAAGCTGACAATTTGCTCCACGGTTGTTTTTATGCTTAAATGAGCTTTTGAAGAGTTTCCTGTTTATGTGATCGGCAATATTTATTTACAACTTGGCAAATGTGACTGTCTGTCGATGAGAAGTTGTGCTTTTTGGGGAATAACCTGATTTGTTTTTGAATTTTGATCCCTTACAGCTCTTGTCTTGACCTTATTTTGGCCTTAGACACTGTTGATCACGAAAGCCTCATTAAAACGTGACAGGGATGGGCAGGAATATCAGGAACAGCTTTGACTGGTTTTTATTTGTTTGTTTGGTGAACACACATTTGACTCATGTCCATAATTAAATGGTTCTCCACAGGGTTTCATCCTGCTCTCTCTCTATCTGCTCCTTCTGGACAGATGATAAAATGTTTATTTGCATTTCCCTTATATGCAAATAAACATTTTATAATTTTTCATTATAACCACAAATGCCCTTATGTTGACTGTGCTCCTGGACGCTCTGAACATTATCAGGAAATGGACAAATGATTAAATAATGTGATCAAATCTTCCCATAACTTGGTTAAACACTGATCCCCCTCGCCTGCAATTCATTCTAATATTGGACATCTGGGAGTACACTTGGATTCATTGTTATCACTTGACTCAGACATTATGAAGTTAATCAGATCTTGCTTTTGAGAAACATCAATTATCTGAGAACATTAGTGTCATATACTAGAAATTATTTATGCATTTGTCTCACACCTTATTGATTATTACAAAGCCCCCTTTCACCTTACTCAGTTTGTTAGCCCTAAATTGCCTGAAGCTTACCTAGAATGCTCCTGCACAACTACCTAATAGGTCAAACAAATGATCTCACATCACTCCAATTCATTCTTTAAGATCCAAGTAACTACACATACATACACTTGGATGATCACATATCATCCATCTATTATTTGCGCCCCTTGTCCCTCCAGCCCCCAGCACCTGATTCATGGAGTGAACAGATTACATTTTGGTGGTCAACAGTCAAGGCAAAGAAGCTTGAAGGTCCCATTTTGCATTCCCATTATTTCAGAAACTCTTATTGGAATAATCATTAAAATTTGCACTAATCTTCACTCCTACTAAAATATGGCCGGCTTATATATTCAACGTGATGGGTCAGAGGTCAAAGTTGTGGAGTTTCATGATAATCCATTGCTTGAGGAAGTGATCTTGTGTACCTGATATCACAGGAATACTGTAAGAAATTTTCTCCAAACTTTGCACATAAGCCTTCTCTCACTTGACAATTAGCTGACTTAATTTAGGAGGTATAGGTCAGAGGCCAAGGGTCTCATGTTTAACCCTTTCTTATAAGATTTCTATGAGATAGAAACCATCATGGCCCTTTTCTTGACCCAACACTGTACTTTTACTCTTTGGCAATGTAAACTGTGCAGGGGCATGCTGTGGTTCTAGTCTAGGTTGACTTATATACTTATTACTCACTTTCAAAAAGGTAAAAGCAAAAGGTGACTCTGAAATAAAAACTCAATAAAAAAGGAAACTAGCAAGTTAAAGGTGTATTTCAACAAGTTTGACACTCCCCTCAAATGACAATGTTTAACTTTAATTCACACTGAAGTTTGTCATTACTCCACCCTGTCACTTTGCCTCCCATTTCTACAGCCTAGCCACCTGTTTTAGCCCTATAAAAATGAGAATATTACCCTTGAAAAGTAAGTGTTTCACACAAATCTCATCTCTCCCCAGCTGTGTGACTCAGACCTCTTCCTCTGTTTCCTGCAAATGCATCCAAATCCACTCTCATGTGAGGGGAAATAGATAAATGTGAGGAGAACAGAGACGGTTGAGAGGATTCTGAAGAGGTGCAGGCTGTGGTGGATCAAGATGGGGAGAAAGGGGAATGTCTGTGGACTTTTTGGTTCTGGCTGGTGTATTATGAAGCAATAGGTTGGTCTTTTCCTAATAAATAAGCAAATATGACTAATCTGATCTGGTTAATTTGCTTGCAGAATTAACCGTTAGAGCTCATTTTCCCACGCTGTGTTATCGCAGGTAAAGTGTTTGCAAGCTTTTTAGTGGTTACAGAATCTTTAAAACAGACAAAGCTCACACACACACAGCCCCCCTCAATCACCCCATCAAACAGACTCTGTGAATGTTTGGTCATGCCAGCTGTGTGAGCTTGAGGCTGGGTGTGGGGTGTATACAACTGTCTGACAGGCGCATGGTGTGTATACACAGAGTCATAAACAGAAATGTGGAGCGGAAGCACTGATCACCTAGCTGTGCTTGACCTCATGACACCCAGGGTGAACTGTTATGCTTTTACTGAGTGTAATATTGGCCAATAAGAAACACTGCTGCAGATCTGAGACACAGCCAGAGACAGGGGGAGATATCATCCTTAATTCAATCTGACCAATTGTACTACCACATCTCCAGGACTGTACCTCTGAAAGTTAGTTAAACAGTCTCCTGTGTTGTCTCTTGAAATGTAAGAAAAATGTCACTAACATTAAGTCCTGTTTAAACACAACATAGTAATTATGGAAGATGAGATAACACACTACAGCAAAAATTATACAATAACAGCTCAAATGAATTTTGACTGTTGACATCACTGCAACACTGGAACCATTTTAAAGCATGTATATCTATAAAAGAGATCATTAGAAGCATCTTTACTTTTTAACCCCAGCACCCCTGTTCACAGAAAACTGTGTGTGCAAGCTTCTATAGGGAAGGATAAACTTAGTGGAGAATGAAACTGATTTCATCTTTTGGTTTATGTTCTCATATGAGAGTAAGTATAAATTATCCAAAAGTCTGTTTGCATGTCTGCGCATGCTGGAGTGTAAACATGTCTGTGTCCAAGTCTTTGAAGCTGACCACAGTGGCACTGAAGTGAAGTGAACTTTAAACTGAGAGAGAGAGAGAGAGAGAGAAAGAGAGAGACAGAAAGACAGAAAGAGTGAGACATTTGGTGCTCAAACATCTGCATTTATAAATAACAACTCTTAAAGTGCAACTTAGGAATTATGTTTGCTGTAAAAGTGGGACAAGTCAACCAGTAACCTGTTTAGAGAAACCCTTTTGGATAAATATTATTAAGTAAGTAAAGCTTTGGCTAAAAACCCGAGAGAACAAGTGACAGCTCACCTGGATTTTCAGGGACATCATTCCTTACAGATGAGGCAAGTAAAGGTTTTCAAAACACTCAATTCTATTTTTACAAGGTGACAGTTTCACCTTAAAGCTGAAGGATCTTAACCTTCAAAACACTAATGCTAAGAGCAACAGAGCTTTTAAAAACAAGTACTGGCGATGCAAATGACAGTATGTAGGTCTGATACAGTGTGATGTAGGTCCCTGGGAGGACATCTGTATGAACAGAGACTGTTTGATGACTATTTTATCCACGGGCTGCTTTCCCTTTCACTCTGTCTGCACATGACTGAATGGAGACATGCCTGTTGTCTGCTAGCACTTCATGTCATTCCAGCTTTCAACTCCTGAAGGGCCGAGAAGCCGCTGTGAACTCACTGAGCAAACACCTAGGAAAAAGCTAGGAGAGCTGACAGTGAGGGATGGAGATAAGGCAAACATGCCCGTTTGAACCGGAAATATTCAGCAGGGCTCGAGCTCTTTGCTGTTTGAACCGGGGACACGAGAGAAGACCTGGCAAATAGACGTGTGTTTGACGGCCAAACAGTGCTGAAGGCAGAGCACCCATGGGGAATCTGACAGTAGAGCCCGATAGTCAGCTGCTGCCAACTCCCCTCGGAGTTGACGGTTTAAATAAGAAGACACAATAAGCTCAGTCATCGAGGAAAATATTCTCCAGTGAAGAAAAGGTGCTATTTCTGTTCCTTCTATGGCTAGAAAATCAATGGGTTCTGTTGTGTAACAGTAGTCTAAAACATGGACGCAGTCTGGGACTTGTCACTCACTACTTTCTAAAGAAGCATTATGAAGCCAGATGATGTTGGTCACCATACTGGAAATGTTATCTCAATCTAAACCTTGATCCATTTATTTTGGAAGAGACTGGACTGAACTGGGCAGTAGGGCTTATCCATAACCCTCCTCCATCTCCTGGAGAGAGCAATAAAGTGTGCCCGACATCAGTTGACTAAGCTTCGACCTGTTGGGTGAAAATATGTGCATAAATATTTGCCAAAATGTTATCAAAACCGAAGACATTTTAGAAAGTAAACCCCCGAACTAGTCTTACTGATGAACACACAAGTTACGTGTAAAAACAGTCTGTCTTTGTACCAATCTGTACACATGTTAATTTCTGCTGTAAAAAGGTCAAATTAATGCAAGAGGTCATGGGGATGAAGGATGGAAACTGATGAGATTTTTTGATACTAGTGCTGTTGTCAATGTTATTATAAGTACAATTCTTTTCATTTTTTCCCCCCTGGATTTTCTGTGTGGATAAAGTAACTCTGCTCTGGTTTTCTGGATCAACAATGTCAACCACATGGCAATTCTGATTTTTAATGCCATGCTGCATCAACAAATGTTACAGCATTGGTCTATCTCCTGTCCATTGTTCTTACTTCATTAACTACTTCATTGTTATCTGTGCTTACTACTTCTAGTGAGATTCTCAGCTGAACCACTTTCTCTGTTCAAGGCTGACCAGAAGTTAGTTTGAGTTGGTGCTATCAACTTGACAGCAGATGCAGACTTTATCATGTCTTAAAGTCATATTTGTTTTCATTATTTTCTCATAATCTTGCATATTAGCCTGATTCATCAGATTTTATGTCTATCATTAGGTGGAGCGTTTATGCAAAGCTTCAAGCTTAAAAACTGACTTTTTTTTGAGCATCTTTAATAGACAAAGTAGCTTTGATTGTGAGTTAGCTGTGCTGAAAACTAGAAGTGAGTGTGAAATATGAAACATTTTTTCATTAGAGGTATTTTTTTAAGCTCTGCCCTTAACAATCATTTTTATTGGGGTGTTTCCCCAATGGACTTGAAATTCTGTTTATACTATGGATATGCGTGGCGCGTCAAGGTAATATTTAATGTAGTGCCATTAAATGTTGATTGTCTGGCTGCAATTACAGAACAGAAGAAGAGGAGATGCTCATGAACTAATTTATTATCTCTAAAATAAAGAGAAAATCTTTTTTTATTGAATTTTGTTGAGTAATTGATTAATATAGGGATCTGTTCTACTTGAAATAGTTGATTAAATAACTTCTTTCTTTTAGCTTAAATAGGAACAAAGAAATGTTAGGTATTAGCCTGCTAACAGCAATGTCCAGTACATGTTGGCTTCAAGCTGGCAAACTAGGAGATACTGCTGCTCCATCTGTGGGACAAACATGGCAAAGATAGGACATATTTCACAATGTGGATCAGTCTAATCATATGGATCATCTGGTCTTATTCTACTCTTTTTATCCCCACTAAATTTAATAGCAGTACAAATATTTTTCAGCAGTTTGCAAATAATTATTTTGCTGTAAATTCCTGTCCCTGGCACGTACATTTACCCCTCCTAGTGAGAGACAGACAGAAAGACAGATTCATTATCCCATTCTTCAATGGCATGAGGTGCCAGGTTTACTGACTGACAGAGCTAATTAGAGGGAGAGGAAAGTTTGAGCAACATGTGACTCCTCTGAACCATAAAAAACTCAACATGTTTGTTGGTTCATCTGAGGACATCATCTTTATATTTTGCACAAATCAGATTTTAAGTTCCTTTCATTCCACAGTAAGCAGCCAAAGAGCAAGTTTCAAATAAAGCTCTGCATTGTTTCTGCAAGAACAACGGTTTTTACAAACTATAGTAAAACTAAGAGTGTTCTATGTCAGATAAAACCAAAATAATAAATTCCAACTCTTTCAGCTTATGTAAAGCATGATGCCTCCTCTTTGAACCATTTCAAAATGACATGTCTGTCAGTGCTTTAAAATGAATGTGGTCATTTGTCCATGACACAGATTGCTGTGCCATGGATGACAGTCATCAGACGTCCTCGGCACGAGCTTTGAAGTGAGACCACAGTGCTCTCTCTCCTTTCCGCCCACTTCTCATGGTTTTCCCTTTAAATAGAGCATGACATCAGACTCCACGCAGGTCTACCGGCCCCAGCCCAAAACAAATGTGTCCAAACAATGCCACATCTGGAGCGAAACGCAGGAGCGAGTAGGGAGGAGAGCAGAAATGTAGCGGAAAAGGGGTTGAAAAAGGGAAAACAGTCCTAAAGCTGTTTAGCTCTAGGACCCCAGCCAGTAAGTCTGAGCTATAATTTACTGGTGATTCCCCCCTACTCCCTTCCCCTGTCAAATAAGACCTGATGTCACAACTGTGAACCCAAAGAGTTTTTTCTGTATTTAAACTGGGAAATACTTCTGCCTCCTCTGGTACAATACCTAAATAACTTAGTGTTGGTTATGGCAGCTATGTAGCTGTGTTCTAATCTCAGAGTTAGGGCAGAAATACTAAACAGTTTTCACACTTTTGTTTTTTTGGCCACTTAAGCTTTAGTCTAGCTAAATCAACCAAGAGAAAAAAATATTTTTGGGTTAAAATTACAGCAAAACAAACAAATAAATAAATAAATAAAAAAAGTCATATAATTTTAATGATTACTTTTGGCCAAACTACATTCTCTCTCTAAACCCAGTACATTGCCCCAGCTTTTGATTGATTTAATTAAAATCTCATTCATGTAAATATACTATCAACTTTTTATTTTATCAAAAAAAAAAACAAAACAATAAAAGTATAGAAAAAAAAAGAAAAAAAAAAGATTTCACATTACTACCCTAATTAATATGATGTTAGAGTATTTATTGTTCCCACTGTCATAATTGTATTACACGTTGATGAGGTGAGACAAAGTGTTTCTAAAGCCAGACAGATTTGCCATTATATTCACGTATGATGGACTGGTACAAAGGCAGAGAAGGAAAGTCCACAAAGGAACATCAATGACAAAAAGTTTTAAAATCATACATTTAACTATTTTACAACAAGTTTACACTGTTCCAGTGGTCCGCAAAACATGTATCAAAGTTAAATGCTTAAAAATCCACTTGATACTGAAATTGGGCATGCCTGTTAACCCCTCTGTTTCAGCCCTGAACAGAACTGTTCAGTGTAAATCCTCATGAGGTGGATGTGGCTTCAGTATTCCTGGGATATGCTCTTATGTTTAGAGCGACATGTTCCTTCGACAGGAAAAGATAGAGCAACACAGAAAGAGGGGAGACTTTTTCTCATGCTGGGGGTGGGGGATGTAGACAGGGCATCTGTTTTGAATAAAAACCTTTAAAAAGTGTCAAACCAGTTTCAAGGTTTTCCAAATGTTTACATTGTACAGAGATGAACATGCCTGTCAGTTAAGTTGACAACAAGCAAGTTGTTAAAACCTGCAAACTTAATAGTGACAAGTTAGGTGTTACAGTTCAACCAGTGACGGTGTAAGGTCTTTTAGTTGAGTGCATATATTACTTTGTTTGTACTTACATTTTCATGATCTACTGTTTTGACAGTACAATGAAAAACTAAAAGGCTTTCAAGAGGACATTTTTTGTATTATGGGTTCTGTAACCTGAACATATGAATGCAGTCATCATTTTGGACAGTCATTCATTTATTTGTAAAATTGGAACAGTTACATTGATGCATTAGAGAAAATATTTAAGCAGGCAGTACTGATGATGTGACATGCCCAATGGTCATCTTAAACTTGTCTACTGATAACATAAATCCCTGTTGGTGCTCCCATTTTAAGCTTTAATATCAATGCCCCTGTGAAGTTTGGCCTTCACTGGGAAAGGTGCAGAAGCAGGATGGGGAGTTGACCACCTATTTGTTACATATCCAGAGGTAGTATCAAAGGTGTAATCAAGGTGAGAAGGAAGCAGGCTGAATCAGGGTGGAGCACAGTGCTGTGATTGTGTGTGTCTGCCTGTAAGTGTATATGAAACGTGATGTGTTGCTCTCTCAAATGTTCCCTGAATGTAACATTGCACTGTGATTTAATTGAAAGAGGCCGTATGTGCCTTCAGCCACGTTCATTAATTCATTTTTGATGACTTCCAGGGTAGGTACACAATCACCTGTGTTAATAAAATGGCTAGTTTAAACATACAGAGTACTCCTGATAGTGTTGTACTCTCTTGCTGTCTGTTCAAGCTCTCGCCCTTTCCCACGTGACCCAGTCCATCGTGATAGATTTACAGGTCTACTCTGTGGCAATTGGTCAGTTCAGCACTGCTCAGCACCACGTCAACCACTCTGCATTCAGTCAACCATTTACGCTCTGCATTGGGCTGGCTTTTGTGAGCAATGGTCTTAACTAATGACAAAACAATGGTAGGACACCACACTGGTGGGTCTATTTGAGGATGCGGGGGATGAGACACTGTAGACAACAGCTTAAACTATTGCTGCTATTGATTATGTTTGCTACCCAACCAGATATCCAAGGTTATGTAAAGCTTTGGATCTCTGGTGTGCCCTTAAGTAAAATCCTGCAGTGTGTTGCATATAGACAAGTGAACAAGAAGGCTCATGACCCCAGCATTCACAAACGCAAATGCAAGAACACTTAGGAAATATCTTTCGGGTATATTACAGCCTCTAGACCTGTCTTATATTGCAAAGGAAACAAATGTATGTTTCCTTTTTTTGTCAACAAGATGATCACTAGCATAATACAAAACTAAACCACAACAGACAGCCACCAACATTAATATTTTAAGGTTAAACAGAATAAACTTTAAAGTTCAAAAAAAGTTGGCGAAGAATTTAGGAGAGAAAAGCCATTCCTTGTTTGGTTTGGCTCATTCTTTGGACTTGTCTGTGCAGATGCGGGAGAGGTCTTCTCAAAGTCTTCTTAGGCAGCCTGTTCTTGTTGTCACTGTCAGAAGCAATCAGAGCTGCTGGGTCTGCATCCATGCAGCCGACGGAGCAGACGAGCAGGCAAATATTCAGGCCAATTTTCTGCCTCTTGGATCAAATGTCTAATAAACACATGACGGCTGACCGCAATTATTTGTCAGTGGACACGTAGTAAAGCGCCTGCAATCTAACAGAGAAATTTGGACTTATGGTTGAGAATGTGTAAAATGAATACAGCAATATACAAATGTAGAGAAATGAACACAGTAGACTGAAACACACGGTCATCAATCTATGAGAGGATTTGTGTGGGAGCTCAGGGAGCGCCTTAGATTGAAGGTGTGACGTGACAAATGGAGACGTATGGATGGAAAATATGCCGAATGTGTCCTGTTTGAAAAGAAAGACTCAGATAAGGAGGAATACGATACCTGGGGGAGTCTCCTCTGTGAAATATTAGCTTTACATCCATTCTTCCCTGATTCTACTCAGTTTTAGATGTCTGAGCTTCATAACTTATATTTACACACCCAACTCTTGGTATGGGGTAATAGGATAGTCAAAAGGAGCACCACATAAAGATTGAGGATGAAGTTATGGATAAGCCTGATGCACCGTCTTATTCTGAAATCCCTCAAAAGTACCATGAGATTATCTAGGCTGTGAGCAGACAGGTTCTCAGGTAGCTGTTTGTATGAGCTCAGGAAAGCTGAGCTGAGCTGACAGAGAGATGAGGATGAAGTCTAGCAGCTCAAGCAGGTAAACACAAAAAGATCACTGGAGTTACAGAGGGCCTTTTGAATGAACCTAAACATAGAAATGTGGGAAATAAAGGAATTACGCTGTAAAGTAGTTGGTGTTATGATTAAAAAATGTGTAGCACACCAGCTTTCTTGAGACAGTTACTTGAGTGTTAATGCATCACTGCACAGATTGTAGCCATACAGAAGACAACAAGGATGACATGGACTCTTGTTTGGGGCAGCCATATACTTCTCTTATTCACTGCTGTTGCTCTGATTGTGTGTCTCTACCTGTCCTCCTTTCCCTCGTACCCTCATAAGTTCAACATAATTTTGGTAGATAAAGGAGAGCAGGGATCCCTGTGCAGCACCTAATCACTCAGGTGCTGGTTGGCTGCAGGGATGTGCTTATAAAGAAAAATCCTACTCAAGCCTCTTCTATGCTTGATGAATTTGCAAAGTCTAAAGTGCAGTGGTGGACAAAGTACTCAACTCCATTACTTGAGTGAAAGTATAGATAATCCTGGTCAAATATTACTCCAGAACAAGTGAAAGTTGTTCAGTCAATATTTTACTCAAGTTGAAGTACTCGAGTACCTGCTTTTGAAAATACTTAAATATTAAAGTACATTTTTGTTTTTATATCAATGCGTTATTGTGTTGTTGCCACAATGAATTTACAGAACCAAATGACTAAAACCACCCACAGAATGCACTGAACTGCTTATAGAACCTGCGGAATAAAAAGCTTGTAAAATATGCTACGAAGCCTATAGAAGACAACCATTGCTGTTTTCAATTTTTATTTAACATCCCCCCCCTTCAGATAATGCCATATGTGCTCTGGTGTGGAGACGTCGTCTGTATCTGCCGTAGCCATCATTACTGCCAAGACGAACCGTTATCTGAGCAAAGTTAGCTCAGTGTTTATCTGCCTGATGTGAGTAGCACATGCACGAGGTACAGGCACAGCATCACCACTTCAACAAATCACACGCAGATTGTGTTTTAGAAGAGAAAAGTAATTTCATCCTCCGACTTCAAAGCTATACTTAAAAGTAACAAGTAACATGACCCTTCATAGAAATTTAGTGGATTTAAAAGTACAATATTTGTCCTTCAAATGTATGATTAAATGATCATAAAACTTCTTCTATCATATATATATACTCTCTTACTCTCTTCATTCCATGCTATTCACAGTTTACATAATAATACATTTCCCTTATTCCCCATATGACTTGCTTCTCAATTGCTCCACACTAGATTTCACTGTGTTTGCTACCACAATGTGTACATAACTGCTGTGATACAAACACAATGCCTACTCCAAACTTGCTTTTGAGATGCAATAACTTTATCCCTCCTTATATACTTCACAACCACATATTCAGCACTGTGGGTGATGAGGAGCAGATTAAAGGACTGACAGGAGTTTTTTTATGGTGGAGCTCACTGCCCAGCTTTCACCATTGACGCTCAATGAAAGCCAACTCAAGCCTGTCAGGAGAGAAGCAGGGGGATCAGAGGTCATGACCGTATCACTCAACGTGGGAATTACTGGATGAAAAACCTCCCTGGTGTTATGTAACCATAGTGACTGGTCTGCAGTGAACCTGTAGAACTCATAATAAACCACTTTATGGGCATTATCAGGCCCAGACACAATATTTGGCATGTATAGTCAGAGGAACAGGCTGAGGGGTGATGACTAACAGTTTTATGTCGGTTGAGATAAAAATTCAAATGTGCATTAATCATTAAGGGCATAAAGTCTCCCCTGAGGTTTTGAATCAGACTTCCCGAGGTCATCTTTCTGTCCACACGCTCTTTCCGGTTACAGTGAAGTCATCCCGCCTGTGTTTTCATCTCAGCATCCCTGTGGATTTTTGCTGTGAAGACTTCCTCTCACTAAGACCTACTGTTTCAAGTGTTGATCTTTCCATACTTCTCTCTCCAGTAATCATGCAAGAGTGTGGTGGAGGAAGACTTTTTGAGGCCTGGGGGGTTGAGGGGGCGAGGGGGTGTTTAGGGAGTCTAGAGTAACATTAACGGGAGGTGTGAGAGGCAGGAGGTGGTGGCGGGAGTCAGAGGTCAGGCTGCTCCGGCAAACAAATGAGCCACCCAGTGAGGAAGTCAACAAGAGATACCTCCCTCCCCCCCGGTGAGGAGCCCCCCCCAGCAACAGCAAAGGCTGGCAAACATGTGTGTCACAAATGTGCCATCTGAAGCAATGACTGGGTCTCAATCACCACCATCTGGGGGTTACCACACAAACATGTCACATAAACACTGAGAGACGGGGGCGTGAAGAGGGGGAGGACTGGGAGAGACAGCAGACACAAAAACACAACAATTATTGATAGGATATATTTGGTCATGTATCTTGGGGAAAAAAACTTCCCAGATTCCTCTTTGGTGGTCTGTTTACAGTGCAGACACACTCACAGCTGAGCAGACTGCTTCAGCAGGGTCAAATGTTATGATGACTCCCTGTTGGGAGAATCATGGGAGAGTTAGCTGAACAGCAATCAAGCAGGTTTAACGATAGTTTCTATTGTTGCCCTTTGTGGCTGAATGACAAGCAAACAGCCTAATGATGGCCTCTTCTGTCCTCCTAAAAATCCTTCGTATATACTCACACTGTCCTCAAAGACGGATAAAACTGAAATATTCCCACATGGCAACACCAAATACTTCCTCTAAATTCTTTTATTCCTTTTTACTCAACTCCAGTTTGAAATGATCATTGTTCTTTCAAATATACGAATAATCATTACTTAATAGATCAATGACAGCCTGGCTCCTTTCTGCCACAGGCTCCACTGTGAGGCCACCTCAACCACCAGCCCGAGATGCAACAAAGTAAATTACAAAATATAATCCGATAGATTTGGCAAAGTTTTCATGGGGACAACCCATATGCTCACAAATGTGGCACCTTTTCATTGGATCCACATTTGTTGGAAATGAAGAGACTTTCCAATGGTATACGATTTATTGCCAGTAAACGTTGTTATAACAGAGAAAACACCTATCAAAAACTACTTTCCTTATGTTTTGTCTTTAGTTTAGTGACAACACTAAACAGTGGTTGTATTGCATCTTATAGCTGTTTGCTAACTAAAAAATATGTAACTTCTCCACCTAAGGATGATAGTTTTAAAGTCAAATGATAAAATAAAAGTAGAATGGCATCAGCATCAATCCAATTTCTACAGAGTGGCCTTGTTGCCTTCTTTCAGATGTATGAAATTTGGCAGTGGTTGGTGGTTTTCTTGCCTAAAATATGCATGGCATTATAGAAGCAGTCCACACACCAGCCTTCAGCTAAAATGAAACCAGTTAACCATGTTTGATAAAATGGTGGAGGTGAGAGATAGACGTCACTTAGATGCAGTCCTTCCTGTTGAATGTTTTAGATATGTGTCAATTACTATTTCAAGGTAGAAGAGTTAATAAATGTACATCAATTTGCTTTAAGTAACAATGAAGGAGAGAGCAATGTCCAGTGACATAACTGAGTTATTATAAACAGCAAAGATCTATTTTACTGAACTTTTTAATGTAAATGATCAATTAAATAATGTGGTATGGTAAAAGAGAATCGTGACTTCAGTTAAAGTAAGACTGAAGTAATGCTAATCCTCTTAGGCAGTTTGTAGCAGCTGTTGTTACATGTTAGCATCAATCTTTCTATTTCAGGTACACATCCCTGTCAATCTCTTGAAATCTTTGAATTCCATGTGAATAAAGGGCCAGTAACTTTCAAAGGATAAATGTCCCCACTCCATCCCAATGTTTTTTAATCACTGCATTTGATTTTCCTTTTGCTCACTCTTCTGTCCTCTATCTTATTCCTCTGCTTGTATTTTCCTCTTTCTCTCTCTTTCTCTCCTCTCCCCCTCTCCAGCTCTGGAAAGTACATTCGCACAGTTCAACAGTGACACAAGGACCGTCTCCTCCATGGCAGACCATAGCTTGTGTTTTTTCAATTAAGTCCGGCTCCTGTACACTATTCATTTGGGAAACCATAATTCTCATGGCCCAGCAGAAAACTAATGGAAAGTCGCTTTGGCTTTTTTCCGGGAGAGGTATCGGAAAGACCCGTTCCCCAGAAGAAGAAGAAGTAGAAGTAGAAGAAGAAGAAGAAGAAGAAGAAGAAGAAGAAGAAGAAGAAGCCATCCTGCTAAAGCTGATGTGGAATAGACCTTAGAAATACTGACTATGAGAATTTAGGAGGTGTTGATGGGAGGTGAAGGCCTTGCTGAGGGGTACCAGGGTGCAAGGACTCATAGGGTGAATGAGAGCAGGAGGGAGGTGAGTGAGGGAATACAGATGAATGGATTTCCAAGAGAATGTGGATGAAAGTGAGCGAGTTGCAGGCCGGATCTGAATTGCCCAGCGGGGAGGAGGACAGATCCACTGAAATCACATCAAAGCCTGGTGTCACTGGGCTGCAGATGAGCACAGACTGTCTCCTGTTCTCTTTTATTATTTACAGAGATGAGCCCCAATAGCCTGTTGCATCCATCTGCCTGAAACAGCAATCAACTCAGCAAATAAACATCTCAACACGTGGCTACATGCACGGATGTAGTCACTCTGCTCTGTGCAGCTTTAAACAGCTCATTTAAGTCTCACTCTTTTGCTGTATGGCAGTGGTTCCCAAATGGTTTGACAGGATATACTGGTGTGCCTCTAGGCAAGTCCAGGTGTGCCTTGGGCATATTTTCAACCATTTGTGTCTACTGCAATAAAAAAGCATCTGGGAATGAGCTTTCAATCAACTCAATCCTCATATACTTTGATTTCTGTATAAAATCCTGTAAAGCCTTTAAGGTTGGAACAGACATTGAAGCAAACCATTTTCTGCAGTTTTAAACCCAACAAAAAAAGAGTCTCGTTGATCTTGTGACAAAGCATCATTATTAGGGATGCACAATATTAGATTTTTTGCATACATCCAATATGCCAGTATTTCTGAACTCATTATCACCGCTTCTGATACGGATACTTTTGGTTGAAAGTGTGGAATCTCCACTTTACCAAAACTGGCCTGTTCCTCACACTTTGAAGTTTCTTTATGTTAGAAACAGATGTGGGGCAACAAAACAACATCTCATTATCTACAAATGATACTATCGTTTTTTGTAGACATTTGCTTACCATAAGGTGAAGAATTGGGCTAAAACAATATCTTTTCCCTTTTTTTCTATCAATATATGGGATATATATGACCAATATGTATGGCAGGTATATCAACTTTTGCTTTACTATCTGCCAAAACAGACATTGCTCCAAGCAAACCACCAATGTGCATCAGATTAAACCAAAAATGTATGCCTGTTTACTGTCATCTTGAAAATAAAAAAACCTTTGATAACTCTGAAAGTCATTTTAAGTAATTCCGCCAAGGAGGTTATGTTGTTACCAGCATTTATTAGTACAGTTTTAAGGATAACTCAAAAGTTGTGAACAGAATTTGATGAAATTCCAGGGTAGGTCAGAAGTGGGCTGAAAGCCAGTAGATTAGATGATGGTTGTGATCCCAATCCACACTTGTGCGTGCCTCAGAGTGAGGACTTAAGGCCCATTTATAATCCCTTTATGTACGAAAATGTACACGTCCTTTTCAAATGGTGTTACCGTCCCACATACTTCCATGCCTCCTTGCTGTTGGCACTGCTGTTATCCCATACATCCACCAGGGGGGACTCGAACAAATCTGTCTCACACACAGACCTCCACTTCTCCTTCGCTACCGACCAACTGTTATTAAGTTGTTCTCCAGTCTCCTCCCAGCTGTTTTTTTTGCATTTGTTTGTCCCATTGTGCAGGAAAAGTAACATCACACAGACATTTGTAATTTCTAACTAACTCGCAGAGTTTCTCTTCAAAAAGTTGCGCCATTATAATTTCTTCTTCGTGTCTCACAAAAGCTACGTAATGGGTAGTAACAGCAACACTGCTCCAATGATTTCCAGTGGTACTGCTGCATTTGGCCCGTATCGGTAAGCTTTATGAAAACATGCAAAAATACGGAAAAAATGAACGCAGAGCACGGACAGAATGCTCCGTCCATATCCGGATCCATATTTAATGTTGAGCTTAACAAACACATCCACTATTACAAGCCTGTACGTCTGCTTGCCTTATGTCACATATAAGATTTAAAGTGACGTTTAAGACATAGCGCCCCCACGCTTTAATGGTGAGGACAAGAATTGCCTGCAGGCCGGCATCTTCACTCTCGTGTGCAAATCATACATTAAAAATAGCCTAATTTTACACATGATCCATGATTATGACAATACAACAAAACAAAACAAATGTGATGCATGGGAAAAATCAATATTTTGCCAATATTTTAGAGACCCCCCAAAATTTCACAAATCATGTTTTCAGGGGAGCTCATGTCTCATTAAGGGGGGCTGAGACCCCTCTGGCTCCCCCGTAGTTCGCACCATGCATTAGTGGATATTAATATTCTGTACGAACTGGTAAGATGCTGTAGCACACGTTCAAGAGGCCCTTTCTGCATGAATGAAAAAATGGTGTGACTTGAGATTTAACGAAGTCTTCAGGGTGCTTTGGACAATAAACTTTGGAAACCACTGTTTTATAATACAATGGCAAACCCCAGGTCAGAAAAGTCACTCCAAATCTACCTGGCAATAGATGAATCTTTAGAAACATCTCTGAAATTCAACAATTTGACTCTTTCTAGAGTTCCAATCCCATCCTCCTCCTTCCTGTCTCAGTCTGACACTTATACTGGCCCTGACCAGTAGAATCCATCTGTCACCATTAACATAAACCTTTCACTGAATGCTGACTCAGTCTGAGTTCACATGTAAACAGTGCAGGAACACACACACACACAATATAGTACAACCATGTGTGCATGCTCACACATGCACACCTACCTATCACTGCATGTATTTAAAGTGGGAGGGGCTTAACATATAAGCCCCGCCCCCGTCCGCTCCCTCCTCCCCCCTACCCCCAACCACAACAATCAACAGAGACAGACAGGCAGTAAAGGAGTGCAGTGAGAGTGAGACAGTGTGAAGTCTTACCTCAGGAGTAAAGCTGTGGAGCCAAAGGAAGGGGACGCCTCATGACTGTAGAGCTCCCTCTCTCTTTCTCTCTCTCCCTCTTTTTGTATCTTCCAGCTGTGTGAGTCGGGGAGCTCTGGGACACACACTCACACACAGCACAGCGCAGCACAGCACAGCACAGCACAGTCCCAGCACAGCTCCCCTCGGCACACTTTACAGGCTGAGGAAGCAGCGGAGCCTCGCAGACCCCAGGCCCGTCCACTCACACTCTGCCTTCTGAAGGATGAAAAGAGAAGACTTCATTACCAGCTGTAGACCACGCCTCCACCCCTCCAGTCTCCCCTCCCTCCCCTACCCTCCCACTTCACTACCTCCCTGCCTCACTTCCAATCTCCCAGCCAGTAGCATGAGCCCGTCCCAGCCAAGAGAGGGGGAGCAGACTGCCAAAGAAAACCTCCCATCCCGGCGACTGCCAGCAGTGTGCAGCACAATGAGAGAGAGAGCAGGAGCGATGAGGAAGGAGATGAAGATAGCATATAAGTGTTTGGATTGAACTTGCAGTCTGTTATTTGTTTGTTTTAAAGTATGACATTTGAGTGCACAGCCGTAGATTGCAGCCATCTTTACAAATCTGCTGAAAAAGCCAATGAAAATGTGGCATGGAATTTTAAATTGAGTGTGGGTGTAAATGAGTACGAAACAAAACAAAGAACCTAGCCAGTAGCAAAAGAATTAAATTTGGACCAAGTGAGGAGTGGGGAACAGCAGAGAAAGAAAGAGAAGGATTAAGTCAGGAAGACAGATGGAAAAGAAACACAGACATGATCCTGAGAAAGAGAGGGGATCAATTTGACAGTTTAAGGGTAAAAAAAGGAGACATATTTATCCACGGCTTCTTGGAACTTCTAATTAAGACTTACAGTAAGAAAGATCACAAAGAAAGACCATGAGGAGAACTGTGTGTTAGGCTCTGGGGGATGGGGATTATGTTATTCTCTGTTTTGTGTGTCTTTAAACCTGTCTCCAAGTCCTGCACACTCCTCAATAACATAATCCAAACTGAGGTTGGCATTTTTCAACCATCCTCAGACTGTCTCTCAGCTCCCTGGTCATCCTCTTTGGCTTCTCTTCTCCTGCCAAAGTGAACTCTCTCCCCCATTAGAGGGGGGTGGGGGTGTGGGGTGCTAGCTGTTTACTGTCTGTAATTATGAGGGGCTGGGTACACTCAGCACAGGCAAGAGAGCTCTGCACCCTGCCCCCAGTGCCACCACACATACACAAATACAACTCTGCACAGTCTGACAGTTAAAAACTGGGCCATGGCACACTCAGAGAGGTGCAAAGTGAAACAAAAGAGCAGTTTAAAGAAGTAAAGTTTATGTTAGGGACCAAAGTAGTGATTTAGAGAAATGTGTTGGGAAAAGGGAGTTCACTCAACTTTGGAAAGCACAGCTGTCTTTGTAGCCAGAATTTATCCAGTGGTTCTCAAATGGTGAATTTGAACCAAAAAGTGAGTCTTGGATGGGGACATTCCTAGGGGGGTCATTTCAAATCCAGTATCTGACAAGTCTTTAGTTGGCTGGAAATGCAGTCATAACTATTATCATAACTGATCTCTCTTTATTTTACCACTGGATTCCAGTGTCTGCAGGTAAACAATGGGAAGTTGATTGAGAGAGAGATGCGTAGCTGAAGCCTCTGTTGGCAGTGCCAGCACCACTAGCTTTTACCGTAGTCTTACTTTCATACTGCACTGAATTTGGTTATGTGCTGCTTAGGTTGAGTGGTTTCACTTTGATATAGCCTAACAGAGCTCAAATACAAATAAATCCTCATCTTCTGGAACAAAACAAGAAAAAGAAAAAACATCATAAGAGATGCTATCACTGCGACATGTTTGCTCTGTAGGGATTATTCAAAGTCCATTGTTTACATCCAAGTAAAGGGCATTTTGGTTGCAAGGCAGCATTCATTGCACAAAGCTTCAGTAGTGTTTAGTGGTGAGCAGCTGGGTTACAGATTAAAGATGTCATGTTTTGCTGTAAATCAGGTTTATATGTTTATTTTTGATGACTGTTCACAATCACTAATTTCCAAAAAAAAAAAAAAAATCTTCTAGTTTTCATATCTGGTCCTCCTGATAGTGCTGTATTCTCTCTCGCCGTGTGAGATGCTCTGCTGAAGCTCTTCCTAAGTTCAGCACTGCTCTGTGCCAAATTGTGGACACCTTTGCATTCATTTTGATGCATATGCTCTGGAATGGGCCTGATATTAAGAGACAATGGGCTTAAACTGCTGACTAAACAATGGTGAGATGTCACACTGGTAGGTCTATTTAAGAGGGTTGAGTGAACAAGATGTTATAGGCAGCTGCCTGTGCTGCAAATACCGGGGAGAGGAAAGAGCTCTGACTGTGGACTATTTGTCCTTGTCCTAGATGTGCTCTAAAATGCAGAGGAGATGGTTAAAGGGGTATAACTCATAAAGCAGGATATAAGCTTTTTAAAAGATGCATTTGACTTATATTTCAAACATGTATTGCCAAAAACAGTATTCAGGAATAGTTAAACTGGCATGTGGCTGCTAGCTATTTTTTTTTTAGTAAAATGTAATCATTTAGCAGTAAATCTATGCTCATCCTAAGTTGTAGAGCCATTTGCAGTTCATCACTGGCACATTAGCCTTTAAAAAATAATAATGAAGGATATATTTAACTTGTTGTGAATCTTTGGGTGATGTTGGCACAGTAGATGAGTTGACTGTCTTTCAAATGGAAGACCAGGGTTTAATATGAGCTCCTGCAGTCAGATGGAGATCTGTATTTGGGCCTGATACTGTTTAGACCTGCTCAAGACAGGCTCCTTTGGTGTCAATCCACATGAGCTGCGTCTGACCATATAACACTTACTAAGGGAGCATGGCTTCATCTTTCCAAGACTGTGCTCTAATGTTTGCTGTGTTTGCACAATAAGTCTAGACTTGTTCCTTTCACCGGAAATACTGGTTAACGAAAAAAACCTGGCTCAGGAGGTGTCTCCCATTTGGTAGAGATGGCATACCCCCAAATGACATCAGAGGGGGCTATTTTTCCAACAAATTTTCTAAAGGGTGGCACAAGCAACAGAGGGAATGGAACCATCTTAGACAGGCCATGATCACACATTTTAATTTAAAACCATTAAATAATGTTTTTACCATAATGTAGGTCCAATTATTTAGGGTCATTTTGGGCTGTGGTAGTGGAGCCTAATGTGGTTTTATTTTTTTCAAGAGGTCCCTAAATTATTATCAACTTCCTTGCAGAAACTTGACACCAAATAATTGTGTGCAGGGAAAAGTTATTTTTACAGCCTAAATAAACATCTTTACGGCCTGGTTTAAAAAACAAAACAAAAACAAACAAACAAACAAACAAAAAACAGCTTCAGTGTAGTATATAAACCATCTATGAGCTCTTAATGTGAGGGGGTGATTGTTCATTGCACCTATTTTTATTTAAAGTAGATTTATTCAGGATTTCTGGTTTTGGAAATGCAGAATTGTTATTTGTAAGTCCCTTAAGTCCCGCCTCAACACTACCTCTTTGTCTGTAAGTAGGTTGAGCTAAAGTTTGGCTGAGATTAAATGTACATGGCAACGTCCATCCAAAGCATTCCAAAGGGTCCTTCGATAATCACATGGCTGAGGTCACATAGGTTTGTCTAATTATTTTACAGTCTATGGTTTAAATCCATTAAAAACTGAAGTGCTCCACAAACACAAACCTCCGCCAAGGCATTTCCAACACTGTCAGGTGATTTCTTGTCAAAAATGTGGTAAATTGCCCTCCTGGGGTGTTGAAAAATACTTAAAAAATTCCTTAATCTGCATATGGATTCAGATCACCACCAAAATAAAATGTATTTTTTCTTTGTGTCATGGCAAACATCCCTGGGAAATTTCACTGAGATACATTCATAACATTTTGAATCACTGATTGTCACTTGATCATGCTTCGAGTGGACATAAAGAACACCATAGTACTTTACTGCTTCCACTAGAAAGACTTTTCAAGAATATGATGCAATGAGGAAGATGATTCCATGACAACAGCAGCTCCTACCAGTCAAAAATTACATAAAATAAGGCAGAAATGTACTCGTTGCTCAATAGCAATTTGCAAAGGGAGAGTACAGAAAACCATAATTACTGTTTAAAAGAACTATGGGACTGAAGAAGGAACCACAAGGATCTTAAAAAATTAAAAAGAAAGAAAAAAAATGTTTAGATGATTTTGTAGGAAAAGGCAGAAATGATTTTGGTAGCCTGAGATGAAGTAAAGCAGGGGCTTATGCTGATCTTTGGCAATCTCCCACACAAACATTAACACCTACCCTCTCTGTGGCAGAACAGTGTCAAATTTAAACGGGTCCACAAAACACTACTTAAAGTTATGGGCTGCCTTCATTGCAGGTTGTGAAAGCGCAGGCCTGGGGTTGGGACTGCTGGAGTGGGTTTGTCGAGAGATGACAGCCTGAAAGGGGAGACAAACTCATTTCAGAGCACTTTACTGCTAACAAACAGTAATCCTCCAAAAAGCAGGGACACGGATGGCTCCTCTCTGCTGTTTTATGTCTAGAATCCGGGGGCTTTACAGACAAAGACAAGACTAATCCAACATCTGAAAGCTGTTGTTTGTTTACTGTCTGCTATGTCATCAAGTACTGTCATTATAGGGAGAATAGTAAGAAAATCAAAATGACTCAAAGTAGCCGTAAAATAAAAATCTGAATAGTAATGACAGACTTGAGCCACACTTTGCAGTTGGAAATATGTGAATGAGTTTTCAGAAACTTAACAGCTGCTTTGAAATAAATGAAGTGATACAGTTCTCCATTCAGCCACTAGGGGTGGAGTTGAGCTGCGATGTGCCGACAGTGGATTCACAGGGAGTGACAGAGCAGACTTTGGCACTAAGATCTTAATACAACTCTTCTTTCTTTCTTTCATTTTGATTCTTAATTCTGTTTTTTAATGGACCTCTTTGCCTCCTGGTTTCAATACTAATGTAACTGTACTTTGCTTATTTTTAGAACGGCTCTTTTTCAAGAGAACAACCCCCCCCCCCCCCCCCCCCCCCCCCCCCCCCCTACACACACACACACACACACACACACACACACACACCCACCCATACACGCACACACTCATCCCCACACACACACACATTCATTTCAACCATTCATTTAAACCTTGCAACAACTCAGCACAGCCTGCATTTGTAGAGAGAGTCAAAGCCCTGTCTGCTTTGAGCAATAAAATACTTATTTCAAACAGACTCCTGAAGGAAGGTTTCAAAGTTTAGACAGAGACTATGACTCCATAAAAGCCCTAAAATGTCCTGTTGATTGAAAGTTTGAGTTGTGTTTTTGTGGTGCACCCAAATATGTGCAACCACATTTGATATTATAGTTACATTGAGCGATCAAACCTTGCGCTTATTCTGTGAATACAAACTCAGATTATTGAGGCAATATTATTATTATACATTTATTAATGTGGTCCTGTGTGATTATTGGTGAATGAGGAGAGGAAAGATAAGTGGAATCTCTTCGCGCTGTAGTCTTGTGGCCCGGTTGCCTCCTGAGGACGGACTTCCTGTCCCCTCCTCAGACACAATCTGAAGAGGAAAATGAGTGCTTGTAGTTTTCTGATCTGAATCTCTACCTTCATTTCACAGGTCAGAAGTTGATTAAACATCACCGTAAATAAAAGCCTTAAGCTTTGCGTTGCTTCAGTTAGTGACAGAAAGTAATTTTGTGTTGAATGTGGAAGCTTATGTGAAGTTTATTGAGTCACGGTAAGTAACAGCGCCAAAGCCAACCGGATTACACCGATAATCTCGCGTGATTTTGTGTTGTTATCAAGAGAGTTCATCAGCTTACACTGAATGTATTATCACACAGTAATTTCTGAATTAGTTTTTCTTCCACCCTTAGTAATTTGCCCCAATTCGTTTTTGAAAGGCTCCTGATTTGATTTAATGTGTTCAATGATCCTTAAATGTACTGGATATGAAATGTTTATATGTTAAAGTAATTAAAGAGACGCAATCTGGAAGGGGGACTGAGTGCTTGTGGTTTTCTGAACTAAATCTCTACCTTCATTTCACAGATACCATTCTTTTTGTTATTGTGGTCACCGCGCCTGGGACCAGTACCATATAACAAATACACACTGTTACAAACAGTGTTTCTCAATGTACAATAGCAAAGAATTTAGGGATTTCATCATCTACAGTCCATAATATTATCAAAAAATTCAGAGACTCTGGAGAAATTTCTGCAGGTAAACTGGAAGACCAAAAACCAACACTGGATACATGGGAACCCCGACCCCTCAAGCGACCATGCATGTAAAACTGACAAATACTGACTGATAATTCTGTAAAGGATATTTCCATGGGGGGTCAGGAATGTTTTGGGAAACCATTGTCAGTTAACAGAGTTTGTTGCTACATCTACAAGTTCAAGTGCAATGAAGTGAAAAAATACAACAGAGACCCAGGACTGTTCAAAAACTGAAGTCATACATCAAGCAAGAATGGCAATGTATTCCATCTATAGAGCTTCAACAATTAGTTTCGTCAGTTCCCAAACACTTGTTAGGTATTACTAGAAGGTAAGGTGATTTAACATGGTGGTAAACATGCCCCTGTCCCCACTTTTTTGGAACTTGTTGCAGGCATCAAATACAAAATGAGTGAAATTTGAATTTGAAACTAAAGCAAAGTTCATCAGTTAAAACATGAAATATATTGTCTCTGTAAAAAAAACCACATGCTATGCTCCATTTAGTGGCAGTAAAAAAAACAAAAAAAACAAGTATGATGATATTAACACTGGTTTACTGCTCAGCACTGATGCAAAGTCACTGAATACAATACAATCTCTACAAGGTCAAAAATGCTTTTTCAATGGACTTCTAGAGGGAGAGCAACACTGCTGTCTTACAGGAACTTCAAATTACAGAAAAGCTAAAACAGACTGCTTTTGCATTGCAATTGAATTTCAGAAGCCACAGGAAAAGGTCTGACTCTCAGGCATTGCACACTTCTGGCAAAACAACTAAAACAGAACAGGCCCAAATGAGTACAGTATTTTATAGAACAGAATGTCTAAATGCTTTTCACTCCAAGTACAGTTTGCGGTTATATTAGATTTCAATACAAATCAGCAAAAATGCATGAAGAGAACAAGAAAATATAACAGGTTTGGAGTTTATGTGCATATAGACTTCAGGATTCAATCAGAGGTTGTTTTGAAATTTAAATTTCACTCTTGATGACCTGAATTGAAAACAGAGTGGAGGCAGATGGAAAGTAAGAGGACTGTTGGTGTTCACACAGAAAACCTTGAGATGTATCAAAATGAGCAAGCCCAAGATAAACTCTTCAACATATTCAGGATGAATTTGGACATTGTTTGAATTTAACTCAGGCTCCTATGCATATCAGGACACCAGTGGCTTGTATTATAGTAGTCAAAGCAAGTATTTTTAGTTTATACTAGGGCTAAAAAATACATTTTACACTCAACCCCTTCAGTCATATACTCTGGCAACTGTCTAAGGGCTGTAAATGCTCTCTGTCACCCTGTGGAGGATGAAGTCATATAAAACACCAATTGTAAACATATAAAGTGTTTTAATGACATTAGAGTACTTTAACCTGCCCTCAGGGAGTAACACCTGGGCCAAGAACTAATTAAACTGAGACTTATTTGAGGCAACATGCAAGTAGACACTCAGTGACCCACTGTACATTTACAACTAAATATAACCCTATAAAACTAAATATGGAAATACGGAGAAAGATTATGAAATGAATTTTCATTGAATCCAAAGACAGGCCTGCCTTAACCATTAAAAAATAAAAACAAAAACTAATTCTGTACTTGAATAAATAGGTGAATGAATGGTGATATGACAGAGGAAGTGTTAAAGCTTGGCCTTGTGCCACAGCAGTGCTTTAGCATTGCACAGTTTTTACTGTGTGATTATAATGTTGCTACATAATAAAGAAGTGACGATAAAGATCGTACAGCTGCTAAAGAGAGCATCAAACCTTAGGTCTGGTTCATACAGTAATTGCTACAGCTTGACATGCATGTACCTTCATGGTATTAGAGCTTGTTAAATACAATAAGACCACTGTTTTTCTTCCAAGACTGTAAAATGATACACAGCTCAAGGGAGGGTGGGTACAATAAGCCGGGTCATTCTGGGCCATGTTGCTACCCCAATGCACCATTACTCCTGTACCTTATTAAGAGAAACTGAGATGACTTTTGACCACTTGTGACAGCCATGACACCACTGAATGCAATAAATGCCATGACTAACCGTCTACCAGTGTTGGTGACCTCAAGGTTGCTCAAAAAGAGGGAGTCCTATGAGGATTAAATATGGTCAGGAATTTAAAAGCTCCAAAATTATGCTTGAAATAACTTTTTCTTTACTGTCTCAGCAAAGCTATGTGTCCGTTTCTTGTCTGCAAAACCCCATACATGAGAAAAATCCCTTCTTTTCCTCTACATCTTTTAGAGAAACAGTGCCCAAACAATCGTTCAAAAGAAATTCCCCTGGTGATGTCATTAGGAAAAAGCCACCTCCCAGTTGAACACATCCAGTTAACATGAAAATACAGCTATGACAGCCAAAGCCTCATTCGCCTCTTGAGAGGGGCACGGTCAGACAAAACCTTTGAGCATTAAAGTAAAACAGCCTGTTGTAAGCAGGGATGAAACAGAGGGGTTTAAAATCTAATAGATGAGTAAATTTCAATAAATGGTTTAAATGGTGAATAACTGTGCTGGAGAAAACACTTTCTTATGCTTGCTAAAATGATTTGTAGGTTTATAACACAGATATTTTCTAAGCTTCCCTTGTACAGAATGTGCACAGTCGTGTTTACTTTGACTGCTGCCAATCCCAGTATTTTTGGCTACTGTTATGCTGCTACCCTGCCAATATAGGACTAAATTTTCCTAACTCTATGGTCAGTGAGCCAAAGACTGTAGAAAAAATTGGACGAAGAAATCAAATGCATGCTTCCATATTATGTAATCTCAAACAATTTAGCCCTATGCATCATTTACACTAAGGGTCTGGTTTCGTTCAGTACAGTTCAGGGGTTTGTAGCAGTAAGCCCTGATCTTGTTCGCATTTCCACTGCCAGGAGCTGGGAGAAAGAAGGTCGTGCCCTGCTACGTAATGCTTGATGTCACAGTGGCACAATAGAATACCTTCAGCACTCTAGTACTCTACGGAGCATTGTTTCGTGCGGACATTCTTTACACCAGCATCACTGAACAAATGACTTTAATCCATGGCTTTTTTGAACATGGCTATGTATGTGTTTTTATTTTTGCTACTGTCACTGGGGAATTGACAATTTTTGTGACTAATCAGCAGCCTGCAGCACTTTTAGCTCCACCTTTTAGGGTGGTTTAGTATGCTGGGTCGCCCTTCAGAGGGATATAAAAACGTGGGACGGCACGGGTTGGTTATTTGGGACCTTAGCCGACAGTTGAAATACCAGTAAATGCATGCCTTGCCGAGTCAATCTGAACCGGACTGCTTGGTGCAAACTCAGCTCTAGTCTTCCACGAAGAGGCTATTTTGAGACGGACATATGACCATATGACCAGTAGCATATCCATGTGGACATGCAGCCATGTCAATCATGGCAGAAATTTTCAAAACCAGAAAATAAAAATGTGCAAGATAAAAAAGATTTAACTCCTGTATAGTGAGCGCACTTAGATGGAGTATAGTTTCAGACCTAAGCTGTTTTTTCAACTAGGCTGTAAATATGTCAATGTAGGCCGTAACCTCCATGGTTCCTGCAGCCAGTCTCAAGCAGGCACCAGATAAACGATAGCTTTTGGCACAACTTAGCTTTAACCATGCAACACCTGGTTGCACTCCTTCACATTACAAAGGCTGCCACCCTCTGCCTGTACATGCCCACACCTTGGTTGCTTACATCAAGATGGAACACCAAAACATGTGGCTTGATGATGTTTGATGGGTTTGATCTGTCTTTTATTATCTCCACTCTTCTATGTATCATAGTATCTTTCATGGACAATGCTTGTTTTGTTCAACCACTTTCTTCAGCCAACACAAACTCACTTAAATCTCCAAAGGCATTATCTGAACCATGTGATCCACTTTTTCAGTTTTTCTGTTTATAGTGTACAATAGAGCATTACACCAGCCTCCCACAGAGCAAGAGATAACAATGGATAATAATGTTGATTATGGATTATTGCATGGAATTTGTAGACAACAGCATCTATAAAGCACTAGAATCCAGTGACCTGACCCCTTTGCAGTCAGGGCTGAGGTTTAACAAACATTATCATAGCAGATGATAGAGGTCTACACTGACTGCAGGACACTTGAAGTGTCCAGTTAGATTTATTGTAAGTTCTTATAATCATGAGGCTACAGTATTTTGCACAGACGGGGACTGGTTTTATGAATGTCTTGTTTGTTTGTGTACCCAGACTGAAAGGTGCCCCAGATGAAATGAGTGAGTTGGTTTCACTTCAGACACTGGTGATAGTGGCTAACCAAAGGGTCTGACACATCCATCCCTTCCCTCTGTCTGTGCAGCCCCTGGTTTGCTCTGGTGCTGCCGGGCTGAGCGTCCAGTCTGTGCACTGGGAATTTCACACCTGCAATGGCCATGACCAGTAGAGAACAGCCCATCACACCCTGGTGTGCCATTTCTGACCCAGAGAGCCCAGCAGCCACAAACACATGCGCCCCCCGCCCCCCAGGGCAAACAGGGGGCACCCCAGCCGGTGTAGACTTAACAGCTGGACGATGTGTACTCTGCCCGCCATGTGGATAGGGAGTGATGATGTTCCCAGGGAGACAGGGTGAAGTTTGGGGGTGGGTAGGGTGAAAAGGGGGTAAGGCTTGGGCCTGAGGGGTTAGAGGTGAAAAGGGAAGACAGGGGCTCAGCTTTTGTTCTTATATCTTTTAAAATACTTAAAAAAAAATTTTTAGACTCCGTTTTCCTGTGCTAGAAATAATGCGCTGTATAAAAACTGGTTTCCGTCATTTGTGCAAGAGGCAACAAAGGTACGGTCAAGTTTGAATAAAGGTTTGGATGATAAAAACAAAATTATGGGTGAGGTTTGGTTAGAATTTAATACCTTGAATTACTGGTGTGTTTGACACTATTCTCCAGAATACACATTGATCAAATACAGCTCTATTACAATGCTCTTCTTGTATCTCAATGCTTGTTTTGGCAACTGATTGCAGCTAAATTAGCATCTGACTTACACTGAATTGTGCACTGGCATGTGTCAACTGTTATTATATCTTAAATTTAAATCTGTCAGATCCTGGCTAATACCCAGCCTGCTTCAAAAAGGTCTGAACAAGTTAAAATAGATGCATCTCTGGGCATGTTTAATAATGATAATAATATTATCTCGACTCTATGAAGCACCATTCAAGGAACAGAGGGACTCAAAAACTGACACCAAGCAGGGCCACAGTGGGGGTGGGGTGGGGACAGGGGTGTCTCTGGGGCCCATGGTGGCCTTTATGTAGTTTTACAGTTGTGCATTTACATTACAATGGGCATTAGAGTTTTAATGCTGGACTCTGATGTCCATTTTCTGAGAGGAAAAAAATCATGTGATTTTATTTTTTTTTCATGGAGAAGATGCCCCTCTTTTGAGAAATTAAAATCTGTATTTTTTTTATTGTTGTTTTTTTTTACTTCATTCCTTTTTAATCTGAGGTTTAACATACCAGAACTGTGGGCCTGCAAAACATGACCTTAAGACTGAGACTAACTATGTTAGACCTATGATATCCATGTTAAAAAACTGTCAAAGCTCCTAAATTATGTAAATACACTTTTTACATAGATTTTATACTATTTATATTACCATGGCCTGTCTACACCCCCACCACATCAAAACATGAGAGAAGTTCATCCTTTACCTCTACTGCTTACTCCACCTTCAATAAATCAATGTGCTTAAACAGTATTGTTGAAAAATGCACTCCTAATGATGTCATTAGGGGATAGGAAACCTCCCTCAGATTGGAGCCATACCAGAGCCAGGTGTTTGTTCAGCTCATAGAATGCCGTACAAGAGGGGTTTATAGGCATGTAAAATACAGAATCTGGTTGGAATCTTAGGTAACAAACTAATATTTTCAGGGACATCTGAGACCAGCGTAAACTTTTTGAAAAGTAGTAAAATGGGGACTTTAAAAGAACACAGATGGGCTATGTGTGATTATCCTGACATGCCAGATGGACCGTTACATATCTTACACTAGTCAATCTGGGAAAGAGCCCATACAAAGCCTTTGGGAATAGGGATAACTTTTCATAAGCATATCTGGCAGGTGATTGGATGATTGTTCCATTATTACATTATTTAAGGGCTAATCAGATGATGTAGTATGTGGACGCTAAAGGACAGAATGTGAGCCAAGGCAGACCATGTTGAAGAGAAGAGAAAATGTCCTTTCTATAGAGATGTTTGTAGTATTGTTATTTGTTTTTCATTTAATAAAGAATGGTCCAGATCTGCTAAAACTGCTTCTAAAGCAGTGAGCATCAATACTAATCTTTATACGAGTAGTCACTTCCTGATGTCGTCTTGCTCGTAGCTCCAGCCTCTTCCTGCTCTAAAGGATGCTGACTGGGCTGTCCCACTTTGGGATGCTCACTGTCGTTGTAGATTGGTGCTTGACAACATGGATCTGCCTGATTACAGACACTAAATAAGGCTGATCCATCTGCACGACAAGGCCATTTGCCCACATAGACAGATATATATTAGTTAATGTGAGAGAAAACATGCTGAAAGATCAAGCACTTGCATTCATAGAAATAAATCTGACTTAGGGGGGGTCCATTGAGAGGATTTATCAGGAAACCTTGCAGACAAAGTCTTTATTTTTTCAGGTGCAATTTTCTTAAGCTTAAATCAGATTGAAAAACGTTATTGACACAAAACTGCCCCCTGAGTCTGATTTTTTATTCTTCTATTCATTTTGGACATTGAAATTCAAAAGACAATTTTGAGTCATGAAGCAGTGAAGAGTGCTTCTTTCTCTCCTTGAAAAGACGAAAAGACGAAAAGAAAATCCACTCCTGGCAGAGCTCTCTATATATTTAGGTCACTTGCACTAGCAAGTGCATGACAACACTGTATCCTGTAATATAAAGCCAGTTGAAGAGGTAGACCACAACTCTTTAGTTCTGCCTGTCTTGCCTAATGTGGTTGTGGGTACAAATTTTGGCCTTCATCTCTTCTGTTCCATGGTTGAAGTCCACAGAATAAAAAAAAGGAAGGAAGGAAGAGGTGGGAGCTACAAGCAGATGGCAGAAGGAAGTGACTGCTCTTATAGAGATTGACAGAGATGCTAACAGCTTCAGTAGCAGTTTCATTAGATCTGGACCAAATTTCTTTATTACATGAAAAACAAATATCAACAATACAAACTTCTCTATGGAAAAGGTATTTTTGCTCCACTTCTGACATGTTTTGCCTTGAGTTTGTTGTACAAAGTGGCTCGAATATTGTCCTTTACACAATGGTAGTCGCATCCACTACTACATTGTCTGATTGACCCATAATAAATGTGACTGATGGAATGATTGTCCAGTCACCTGCCAGATTTGCTTTTGGTTCTGCTTTCCCTAAACACTTTCTGCCGCATTACCAGATGGACTGGTGAAATGTATTGGATGATTCATCTGTTGTGTCAGGTTACCGTGCAGCTGTTTGTCAGAGGGAATGAGATCTGCCTCAGCTCAGCCTCTCTGTTTCTTATCAGTATGGCTGAAAGTGAGCAGAGTGAGCAGAGTGAGCTCACCCCCCCCCCCCCCCCCCCCCCGATTTAAAAATCTGTGGATCAACAGGAACAAGAGAATATCTTTATCAGTAGCCTTCAGTCATGTGACTGGCGCAGAGGCAAACAGAGCAAACAGAGCTTAGGAACAAAGCTGTAACCCATCAACACTATGTGAAGTTGCAGTACAAGCCTTTTACTTTTCCATCTCTTCATAAGACTCATGATTACATTCCATGACAGCAGAAACAGCAGAAAAAAGATGTTAATTCTAACTGTTCAAGCATTTAAACCTGGATACAGCACCTTGGATACTTTTTAGGTAGCTAAAATTCGCTATGTTTTTACAATGATTTCACTTCAGTGATTTTAAGGAATTTTAATTCCTGATATGATGGATAAAACCTCCACTTATGCCTTTGATTTCATGAATGTCTTAAATGTCTTTTGTGCATTAATATTGCTGTTTGGAGAGTAAAGGAAAAGAAATTATTCACAATGAACTGTATGACTTATAAACTAACTTAAGCTTGATATTATTATCTAAGATCACATATTTTACTTCTCTACAGCAAGTTTACACTGGTCCAAGGTGTCCCCAAAACATTTTTTTTAATAGAGATCATTCAAATATTAGATTAGATATGTCTTTGAACCCCTCTGTTTCAACCCTGCTTTGACCAGGTTGTTTCAGTGTAAATCCAATGAGCTACATCTGAGCGTACCCTCTCAAGAAGGTGACGTGGCTTTGGCTTCCTGGCACTGTGCTTTATTGTTAACTGTGGAAGCATTAACATGGCAAAATATGATCTTTTCTCTGAAAATGACAGTGGGCTGAACAAACACTAGGCTAAGGGAGTGTTTGCTACCTGGAGTAGCTGGCGCATCCTCTAATAGTATTGTTTGGAAATCTTAAAAAAAAAAAACTTTTTAGGTACAGATTTCCTGAAAAGTGGAGCAAGCTGAAATAGGAAAAAAGCCATTTTTCACATCAGGGGATGCAGAATGTGCAAATACACATATTTTGTATGGTTTTAATGACAGTGTGTGAATAGTTACTGCTGACATATTTAGCATATTTATTTATATAAGGTTACTTTCACACCTGAAGTTTAGCAGATTTGGTTCGGTTTGGGACTGAAATAGCAACATTGTTTCATTTTTTTACTTGGTTTGTTTTGCTTTCACACTGCACCTCTTTCACACTGCACCTAGTCAGGCAGACCAAAGCCTGTCAAATTTTGTGTAATCTACAACTGGCTTTGAGTAAAAGCATCAGGCTTAAAGCATTTTGGGGTATTTTGTGCCATAAAGTATAGACAATGCTGCATTCCAGCTGTGTCAGGTGGCAATTACATATTGACAGGCGCGATGTGTAACCATATTATGCACAAATTTGTAGATGTTAACCCTGTTTAAAGGACAAGATGATGGCGGTACTGGCAATGCTAACATAACCCACTCCCTTCTTGTTACTAACAATAAACGCTATGCTAGTTTGCTTGCTGTTGCTGTTTTCTGCCAAAGTTAAGTCACAATTCACTGCTTTTTGGATCGCCTGCCCTGTTTGGTCCTGGTTTGGCTGGCTTTCACATTTGCTGTGAACCAAATTCTGCTCAGCTTGGAAGTGAGCCAAGACCTCTGTTTTCAGGTGGACTAAAGTTAGGTTCTTTGGTCCACGCCAGATTTCTTGTGATCTTTGCCTTTTATTCACAAATTTTATAACCCCAAATGAAGCAAGCTTTCCCAAAAATTAAACCGGAAGTCATTTGGTGCAGACCAAACCTTAATCTTTCATGGCATAATTAGGAGAGTCTTCTTGATGTTACTGTAACCACTACTTAAACATCTGACATCATTGATCAACTATTTACCTTTCCTTGGGTTTTCTTTCTAAGATGGAGCTCTGTAGAAGTAAAACCTGGGCTCGTCTCCACAGAGATCATAGTATCCAAGTTACTTTTATTCAAGAGAATAAAAATAAACAGGTTTGGACACATTTAAAACATGAAAGTGGAAAGTGAAGCCATAAATAGGCATGGCCTACTGCAGAGAGAAGTGCTCCGAGGAGGCTGTTCCATCAGTGTCTATGGCCATTTGAAAGCCATCAGCAGTCCTCCTCTCATTTTAAATTCATTTCAAGTTCTTTTTATGAGCATTTCAACACTTATTCTGGCTTTGTGAGGACAGGATAATAAGTTTGTTCCCAGGACACTTTAAAAAGTGCCCATTTGCTAATCATGTTCACGCAGAGAAAACAATATAATGACTACGCTGCACCTCGGTAGACTGGTGTCTCAGGCTGAGCTGCAGCTAATTGAAGGGTTACTGACTCAAAATGTCATTTAAGTGTGGATCACTGTGATAAAGCGATTGAGTTAAATACTAAAACACATCTCAATGTTTCCTCTTTGGGTTCCATCTTCCGGTGCCTTTATTTTGTCTGATTAAAGCGTCTGGGTTGAAATAGTGCAGGGCTGGATATAGAGTTGCTGTTGAAGTGCAGCGGAGCCACAGCAATCCAAACACAGAGCCCTCATCTGCACAAACAGGCCTTTCAATCCTTCGCCTCACTTTTGTCCCATCAATACTTCACTCTTCACGGAGACCAAAGCCACCAACTGCAACCTTCCCTCTGCCCCCCTCATCCAAACACACAGAGGGGTGAATGGTGTCTACTGTACCATGCGCTCTCCCCTCCCTGTGGGGTAACACGCAGTTTGACAGGCCTGTATTTATGGCCGGCCTAAGTCGTGCTGGAATGAATCATGAAAAGGACCAAAATCATCTCGCTGGATGTTCACTTATATTGAGAGCTGGTCAGTTGTGTGGGTCTGTGTGTGTGGCCTGTGCGGAGAGTGTGAGTGTGAGTGAATGTGTGGGAGTGAAGGTTTAAGATAAGCCTTCTAATGAGGGACAAAGAGTGTTTAAAACTGTGTTTATTATCTGTCTGTGTCTGTGTTGATGAAAGTGTTACATGCAAGCTTTATTAAGCCTGTCTTCTTGTCTTATTTTAGGCATGCTTTTTCAAAATATAAACCAATGAGCATTAATGAGTTTTAAAGGAACAATGCGCCACATTATGCACTGAAATGTTTAAAGCAGTGATTCAAAAACTGTTTTTGCCCGTGGCACACCTTAGATTCAGCCAAAATCTTAAGGCACACATTTTCATTCCTGCACAAAAGCGCCTTTTAAATTGTGCTGCAATATCTGATCAGTCCATCAGTACATTTATACTTGCACTATTTTCAAATAAATTTGACGCAGTTATATTGCACATGAAATACTTAGACTGAATTCATTTAAGTTTCTCAAAAAGGACTGATGTTCTGTTTCTTGTCATTACATTTAAACATATCATGATGATGTAGGCCTATAGTTATATTTTTTTATTCGAATAGTAGAGTGGTGCAGGGATGATGTATTTTTGTAGGCCATTGCACAAGTTAGCATAGTGCTGGTCCCTCGACTGCAAGCCTACTAATATCCTATGGGATTTTTCACTGTGTTTTGAATCATTGCTGATAAAAATCTCTGTATCAAATTAAAAAAAAAAATGGAAACTTCCATGCTCTGTTCTTAATAAGCCCACTTTTCATGTTTTTTTTCTTAAGCTTAAACATAATCTGTGAGAGAAATTAGTAATCCACTCTCAAACTACAACATGGTGGTTCAATCAAGTTGTTCCTTGTGGCTGAGGTAGTAGTGAATGAATTATTGGAAATAAAGAAAAATGATCAGAAATGCTTGCTGTTTGGTCTCTGACCATTTCTTTGTCCTAATTTGCAATTAGGGTTGGAAACCAGGCAGTGGTAATTGCTGACTCTCTTCTGCATTTTTGGACTCATTCTTGCACCAATAGAGTTGTTTAAAGAGGTAACCTTGAACATCTCATTATTTTATCACAGGTTAGCTTGACCTGTCAGGAAATTGACTTTAAAGGCCTTTGTACACCAGAAATGATTTGTTGTGTGAGTAATTCACACTTTATTGTTTTTTAAACCTTTTGCTGGTCAATGCAGGTGTACATACCAGTAATGTAATCACGCTAGGTAAATTTGCAGCTTTTATTTTTCAGATGATGTCCAATTTTCATAGGCTTATAAAGTTTAGTGTGTGGCAAACCCACATCCAATATGTCCCTAAATTCACTGAATAAATGCATTCATTGAACTCACTCAAATTTTTGATGAACTAAGAGCTCATATTTTCAACTCATTGAGTTGACGCTAGTTTGGTCCACTCTGAAGGCACTCTGGAGGCACTCTGGAGGCAGTGTAGTTCACTCTGGAGGCAGCAGACTGCCAGAGTTTAGAGCGCCATCTGCTGAGTTTAGCCAACTGTTAAACTCAGCACTCTGTGGGAAGGCTCTTTGTGTGCTGTAAAGATCGTCGCATCTTTTAAGAGTAAATGTGCAAACAAAAGCACGACCAGTGTTGTCCAAAGTGAAAGCTTGATCGTTCTGTTAAACATAAACTACTACTACAACTACTACTACTACCATTACCATTAATATATAATAACAACAATTATGAAAAATATCAAATTTTACCAAATTAACCTTTATCTGGCCTAAATAGTGGATTAAACTTGAAAATGAGAGGCTTGTTAACGTAAGAAAAAGAGGAGATTAACTTATTTTTGGACTGAAGCTAAACTTTGAGTTATTTCAGTTTTAGGTAAGTTTTGGACAGAACTGAGGAGCATTTACCTCAGAAATTTCATGTGAGAGGAAAAATGAAAATGATATATATGAAAGGATAAATAGTAGCACACCAAGTTCCTCCAGGATTTTTCTCGATTAAATAAGAGTCTTGACTCTTGACACATGGTAAAATCCAAATGAATTCACTGGACACATAAGCTAAATGGATTTGAGCTTCTATAGTATTTTTCTAGCTTTTTGACTGCTCAAAGCACTGTTACACCGCAGGTCACATCTACCCATTCACACCAACTTACGTTCACATTCACTCACTGATGGTGAGTTCCTACTTAAGTTGTCTGTCAGTTTGTTACACATCCTCACCCTTTCATACCCATTTACACACCACTGATGCAGCAGCTGGAGAAACTTGGGGTTAAATTGCTTGCCTAAGGACAAATCTACAAGTGACAGTTGGAGCAGGGCCCAAACCTTAAACCTTCTAAGTGAGGGTAGAGTGGACAACCACACCAAACCGTCAAAGCACATGTGATGTTTGCTTTTCCCAAATAAGTTCATCCTCATGTATAATGTTAACTAAAAGTTTAAAAGATGAAATACGTTCAGGTGGATTATTAGCTATGACACTGGGTTGGATATTATCTGAAAGAATGCAAATACAAAAGGCACATCAACATGTCCTTCACAATGTTTGAAGGTCATGTCTTTCACAGTGGGCTATTCTGTTTGATATGTTCTGACACAAATAAATGTTATTACCTGACAAAGTGTAACAATAATTTTAAAGACCTTGCTACATTTAATTGAATGGGACACATTTTTCAAAGGCTCTCTCTTTCACAATATAACTGGATTTATACAGTCATAAAAGACAATGTGTGTCCTAAAAGTGACCAAAAACCATTTCAAATTGGTCAATCAATTTTTTTGCTTCATAAGACTGACCATGAAAAATGTGAACCTGTCCTTTAACCATAAGCAAGGCTTTATGCAATGCAGAGCTCTGAGAAAGAGGGAAAAAGGTTGCAGTCTCAAAGTAAATCCTCATGAGTCATCTAATTTGAGACCAGAGTTAAATGTGTTTTAGAATAGCGTCATTTATAAATAGTTGCAATGATGCTGCTTGTTCTCCCCTATGTGTCAGAGGTAGGTTTACCTCAACATAACCTGAAATAAATAACCTAGAGTTTCCCAATAAACACTACATACTGACTTTTACGTAAAATTAAAACACCAATAATCCTCCTTGAAAGAAATAGAAGAAAGAATGTTCCAGAGTAAAAGCACAATAATTCATCCATATATATCTGCATCTCTGCAAAAATTCAACTATGAAAGACATTTGACATATTTCAAACTCTCTGTCAGTCTATGTCTCTGGAGACACCCACACACACCCGCTGCACGCATCACTCCATGGATCGGTCAGAGTGCACTGTCTCAGCGGCTGTGTGGTAACAATGGGAGCAGGGGTGAGGTAAGGCAGACCTCTCTGGTTCTTCTCCACATAAACCTTTAATATGAGGCCTCCTCAGCACCAGTCGGCCATCTAAAGGCACTGTACCCTGTAATTGACCTTAAAAATACTTTCCGTGGAGGTCGGCAGCCATGTCATTGGCCTATGGCCCAAGTAGCGGCCGCATCTCCTCAGCCCAGAGGAGCCTGGGAAGGCCTCGCAGGGTATACTTAGTGGCCCTGTCCCTTTGAGTGAAGCAGGAGATGCAGATAATGCCAGTCTGAGTATAAAACCACTCCTCCGCCCACGAGTGGGCCTCTCACAGGCACATTTCCCTCTCCCACGGGGATGTGTAACCTGAGGTCAGAGGTGTACTGTTCAAGACAGGTGAAAAACAAAGATAATGAAACAGACCAGAATCAAACCCCCCAGTGTCAGAGATTTTTATGACCTCATGCCTGCAAAAAATAAATAAACAGGGACAGAGGCTTTAATTTTTCAGGGGATCTGTCCATCCATTCCCCTCTAGTCCATCTGCATCATACCTTTGAACACATTTGATATCTGGGATTTTCTTTTTTTTTTTTTTTTTTTTTTTTAACTTTGCACAGATATAGATTTTGATTGAACAATGAGCTGATTAGATATTGGAGGTCACTGGACAAAAGTCAAGGTCACAGAGGTTGATGTTAATTCCTTAACACTTTAAGAAATTTTATCCAAACATTGCATCAATGTCCACAATGGTTCAACACACAGCACTTGACATTAAATAGAAAACTGAATAAACTTTGATTTTGGTGCTTTACAGTCAAGGTCACTGGGACCTCAAATCTTGTTTTAAAACCTGCACCCAGTGAGGTTCTTCTCAGATTGTGAAACATGCACCAGAGGCTCATGTCCTGCAAGTCACAGGAGTCCAGTGAGTCTGTAGAACAGGAGCGCATTCCACAATAATAACGTAAATGGGACAGTGCTGGAATAAAAGGTCAGTGGGAGAGGTTGTCATGATAATAGTCAGTGCACAATCACATACACTCCATTGGCTCTACCTCTCCAGCTCCTGTGCAATGACTCCTGTGCTCACCCAAGGTCTGATTATTTATTAATTTACCAGGAAAGGTGGCAGGTAGATTAAAAATATTTTGCTGGCCAAAAGATTCTTTAAATGACCAAAATAATAAATTGTGTTTTTGTGACATACATGTTACAGTGGATTTAATTCAATGATATGTACTATGAACCATTCACTGGATCATTAAATCAGAACAGAAACTAAAGAAGAGGTGAACCAGCATTAGCTCATCACAGATCTAAACATGATTGCCTAGATGCCAAACTCATCCTGCCACATGGGACATAACACTGACATTTATAAGGAAACTGACCTACATTTGTTCTTTGATGGGTGTTTATTTCAGACCATGATAGAAACACTTGTGTAATGCCATTAAATGCTCTAACTTTTTATTGAATTCTGCAATTACATATCAACTTGTGCCATTGTTCCATATGTGAAGATGTTTAGTCATTATTTAATCAAGTGACACTGGTTTTGATTCGTGAAATTATCAAGCCTCCACCTTGAGGTTGATAAATAAAAACAGATTGAATGATGAGAAATGAGAACCACAGATCTAAAATTAAAAAAGAAGAGATCTACCAATCACACAACCACAAGAACCACACCAGCCATCTTTACTCACCACTATGCATTATTGTTTAGACCACTGACCTTGCAGAAGAATAGAGAACTACTAAGCTACAGTTCTTGATTTACTAAAATCAGGTTTGTTTTTGGATATTGGTAATCATTAACCTGACTTGCCAGATGGACAGTTTCATATATCCGTCACAGAAATATTTCACTAATCCATCTGGAAAAATGCCGTTTGAAAATGTTTTCAGAGGCAGAACCATCAAAAACAACAGCAGCTTGTGATTGGACGATCGTTCGGCTCGTCACACTCATCACAGACCAATCCACATCTAGCAACGCTGCTACGTATGACGTAGCATACGTAGTGGCTATACGTAGCGGCTAACGGCTAACTACCTTAGACTATCGTCTTACATTAAATTATACCACACAGATGTATCATTTAAAACTTATATGTTATAAGTGTTAAATTAATGTTATTGAACCTTGTCAAAGACAATTTCTACCAAGTTTTCCCAGTAAACTTCTGAGGAGAGCATATTTCGCCAAGGATCACTGAGTAACCATGACGACCATAGACTCACCAGCATGTCCGTGCAGGATTTACGCTTTATCTCTCAGTTTCCCAGCAGTGATCCCCGGTCAGGAGAAGAGCAAAAACATGATTTCTCGTAAGACAAGCTTCAAGTGACGTTCTTTTCTCCTCTTTTAAAGAAAAAATAGAATCCATTTCTTATAATAAACTGCAGATATTGAGACTGCTTCAGAGGCCGCCATTGTTTTTAAACATGCAGTCACTTCCTGTTGTTGTCACGTCTTCAGCTCCCACCTGATTGGGCTGTTAAGCATTTAGCCGGGTGAAGTCACTGGACAATGGAGGTTGGCAAGACGGGTTTGCATGATTTCAGAATCAGGCAGGCCCATCTGCTCTGCAAGGCTAGTTAATCATTGCTTTGGCATGCAACAGGCATAGTGTTGGGAGTAGACAGTATGCATGAAGGGTAACAAAAAAAGTGGAATAAATCAGTTGACCACTGTGTCCGCTGACCTATGCACCCTCTAATTTTGGATGAGTGCTCCTTTCACACCACACCTGTGTATAGCTGTGGTTGCCATAGGCTCAGGCCAACTGACCAAAATTGTTTGCAGAGTTTAAAGGATTTCAGAGTGGAGACAGAGTGAGTAGATGTATGGCTGATGTTTGAATTGTTTTGAGAAATGTTTAGAACTAATCAATTAAAGTTAATGAAAGCCAAGAAATGATGAAAAACATGAATTATATAACTTTAAGGAAAGGTTGAGTTATGCTGATATGGCACTGAACACTAAATTATCTTACTTTAGGAAAAAAAAATTTAACTTTCAGACAAACTGGGTTTTCTACTTTGGGTCAAAAGACTTTTTAAAGATCACAATGCATTTTTACTGCATCTTAAAGGATAGTTCAGAATTTTTGAAGTGGGGTTGAATCATGACATTAGCCTAAACATTAGCCACAGTGTCAGTGATCAGATTTGCATCAGTACATGAAGAGCTGGTACAAGGGTGTTGGTTTTGCAGAATGGTTAGTAACCTGGCACGACCCACATACATATTTCTGCCAACCTGGGTTTGAATCTAGCCTGTGGCCAGTTTGCAAAGTCTCCTCCCTGTACTCTCCCTCACCCCTCTTCATGGGCCTGTCCACTGTCTCTCTCCCTCTCGTATCAATAAAAGGCACAAAATGCCGTACAAATTAATCTGAAAAAAAAGAGAGAGCGCTGGTATGGAAGCTAGGGCTTCATATTGTTTGTTTTTACCATGATGTGTGCTGCTGACCTCTTGGCCAGGTCACCCTTGTGAAAGAGATCTTGATCTCAATGGGTTTTATCTGGTTAAATAAAGGTTAAATAAAATAAATTATTAAAATATTGCTGCAGATGGGGCCTCCAGCTCTGTCATTTTAGAGAGTTTTAGGTAAAAACAGGTTACAAAACCATGTGGTGATTTTGCTCTGTTTTGAACACATTCACAGCAACATACTGTAAAACTGTTAAGCTGCTTTGTTATGGCATTTCTTTGGAACATGGCACTACTAACGTATCCTTCTGTCAGAAGCACACTGATCAAAATACCATCTCACTTTCATTATACTGAGTGCACTAAAATCACTATGTCTCAAATAAAGCTAGCTACATTTACAAATGTTTAAAGCAGGGATGTTCCCATACCAATCAAAAGTATAGGATCAGGTCCAATATCAACGTTTTAATTGATCAGGGAATTTGTACTGATCATCTCACTCAATTGTTCATGTCAGTTTCTGTCAACTGAGCACACTTTATGGAAGGCCATAAATGTGCAAGAGATGTAGCAGTAGCAGCCCTGTGGCTAATATGTAAGCAGTGTAGAAAAACTTCAATTCAGACAGTGAAAAGAGTCCAACGACCACTTGCAGTGCCTGTTAAACTGTGGCGGTAGTACTGAAGCTGCTTTCAATCAAACCAGTTTGATAAGACATTTAAAAACAAAACATGCAACAGAATACAGAGGGCTCACTGAAGCTACCAAAGAAAGTGGAAAGGCTGCAGTGCTAAAACAACAAACTTATACTTTAAAGAGAAGGATAAATATCCTAGAGACAGCTTTATGGTCAAAGAGATCACAAAAAAGGTGGCTGAATTCATTGCTTTGGAAAACCAGGCTACCTCTGTGGAGCCTTGAGATCAGTAGAAAAACCCTGCCCTCTTGACACTACATTACAGACACTGCTTAACCTGGAGAAAGGCTCAAGGCAACACATTAGGTCATCTAAAACATGATGTGACTGCTGTGAGTTTCACCACGGATATTTAGAGTTCCATTGCTTGTCCCATGTTGTCGCCTAGTCTCACTGCACACAGGATTGACTAGGCACCTGACACTTGACATTTTGAGTTAAAGCGAGCTGTATTGCATGCACTCCAGTTTTAGGGCTCAGGACATCAAGAAGATGCCGAGTACAGGTACATGTCACTCTGTGTGATAGCGCAAGAAATATGAAAAAGGCAAAAGACAATTGGGGGGGGCTACTGTCATCACACAGCATCACAGTTTTTTTTGTAAGTGCAGGGAAGATTGAGAGCCGCTTTAAGCCCTCACAGCAGGTCTACTAATGACTAGAAGACATATCCAAATTGATATGAATACATAAATCATTTACTCCTGTGCCAACTATTTCTGCAAAAATGCAGAGCTGATCTCTGTCACTGTGACTGATGTTCAGGTGAATACCATGTACCTCATACAACCCCACTTCAAAAACCCGGAACTGTCCTTTTAACATGCTATGAGAAACCTCTAGCTCAAGGATATTTCTCAGAACTGTCATGCTCTGTTAACGTGACTGTTGGCAAACACTGCACTTGAACCTGAATATTTTGATCACATTGTCTAACCCTTATCAACACTTCAGCTACAGCATGTCCACACAAACACTCTTTTCAGATATTAAACAAACTTATGGAAAATTAAAGGGCTGATTTTTAAACCTTGTAATTTTCCAAACAGAAAACTGTGTTGTGGGTTATCTTGTCATAATGCATAGCTTCTCAGCTGTCAAACATTATGCAAATAACCGCACATGACTACTGAAGGCTATGCATTAGTTGTGCATCTGCATGATGATATTTAACTTCTAAGGTAAGGCACTCAACAAACACTTTGTTTGAGTTAAACTTGAATTTGACTTTGACCAAATTATATTGGTCAAAGTCAAGCTTTAAAACTCAAAATACATAGGGAATAATCATGAATTTTGTTAAAGACAAATGTTTGAGGAACATAATAGTAGTGCAGGTGTACAGTTGGGTTAGTGCTGTTTGTGTTTGGCAAGCATTAGATTGTAAACTCGTTGTCACTCACACAGACCGTAACATTCCTGCAGGTTTCTGTTAGACAGTCCTGTCAGGGGCATCTGTGAGATAATTTATGATTTCTCTCTGGCCACATCATTGCCGGGGATAAATCACAGCATTTTCTCTGTCTCATAAAGTTTTTAAAGGTGAACTTGAGGTGATGGAAGAGCAAAAACACACCTCCTCCTCTTCACCCCAGCTGACCGGTTCTTTATGACAAAGACACATTTGCAAAGAAAAGCTGCTGTGCATTTTCAAAGCCAAGCACACATACACATCTGAGGTTGGTAATGTGATGCAACAAGGACTTTTAAATTGTACAAGTGAGCCGTTTGCATACTTTTCCAATAAAAACATTGCATCCTTTATGGCTGGCAGGTGAAGTTATGAGCCATCAAAGTAACAAGCACTGCTTGACTGAGAGCCACCAGCCATAGAGAGTTTTGGGTATTACACAACTTTGTGGACAAACCTGACTGTAAGGACACATTGTCTACTATGTAATTTTATTGTCTTGTTTTTATACATGATTGGATAAATGCTGGAAGTAAGCACTGTAATAAAATTGATATAGCTTCACATGATGTCACACTTTCATGATATATCCCGAAAAATGCTCTCCTCTGCTTCCTGCTACAGAGAACTTGATGGTCTCTGTCTCTGAATGCATTTTCACCAATTTTATTTTGATTTTTTAAAATGAAATAGATATAACTCAGTACTGTCTACAATTAGGGGTGTTTCCACTGTCAAATGAGGAGAAAGGGTACCCAAATAACTGACCTGTGCTGTCCAACTTTTTGGCACCCCACTGAAGGGGTGCTGAACATACCAAACTGACTCTAAAGAGTGGGTTAAAAGTGCTGCAGTCACGAAAATCGTCAATTCCCATACAACAGCTGCTAAAAGCAAAACACATACCTTGCCGTGGTCAAATAAGCTGTGGATTTAGAGTGATATATTCACATCTGTTGCTGTGAAAAAGGTCCGTGCAAAATAATGTAACTCCATTATAGCTCTCTGTTTACAATCTTATCCTACTTCTGACTGCCTCATTGTGTTGCACTACTGTGACATCATGTTTAAAGTAGCTGGTACAACTCCTCTTCCTGGCTCGTATCTCTGTCCTAAAGTGGAGACACAACTGGCATTGGAAGCTCAAACAAGGCCAGGGTTAACCACTCCAAACCTTACCAATTTGCACTTAACCAAAGTAGATGACTAGGTGGAAACAATGCTTTGAGGTCATCTTGTTACTGTCTGCTTTTGCCACTGTGTAGGCAACCAATGCCTTGCCGTCTGGTCACAGTTTGCATCACTGGAAGTTAGTTAGCAAGCTGACCTGTCAACAAAAGGAGGTCAAATGCCTCATAAATGTTTTGACAGGTCAGCACATTTGTCAAATGTATGACGGCAATCTTCAGTGCTGAAAAAATGAAATGATTGTGAATAGTGATTAAGGATATGTGGTTCTGGATAGTCAGGGACATGATTGATATGATTTTAAGATTCAGATTAATATTCAAACAATGTTATTTATCCCAAACGGGAAATTCAGTTTACAGTTACCAAGTCTTACAAGAGAACAATGAAGGGCAATATAGGGCATTAAGGTAAACTAACTAGAAAAAATGTGGTCTGGTTAGTCTATTATCCTTGTTGCCTTTTGAACCACCCATTCCCTCAGCAGAGAACCCAAGTTCTTCAGCTGGACTACAATGATCCTGAAGCAGACTTTTGCAAAAAATTGAGACTGTTTCTGTCCCTCACAGACAAGTCATTAAACCAACAGATAAAAGGGAAAGTTAAAAGACTCTCGATGAAAGAATAATAAAAACTGCGTAAAATGCTCTTTGAGACATTGTAGGAGTTAAGCCACCACAAAAAGGTTCATGTGGTGTACCTGTTGGCCAGTTTGACCTCAGCTTGTCCTCTATTCCTGTTGGTACGTTGGCCTAATGTTAGGTTAAGAGGGGCGTTTACAATACGCTAGAATCCACAGACTGGCGTTTAACTCATTCCAAAAGACTCCTTTGACAATCAAACAGCTGACATCACATAGCTTCCTCCAATTCTTTCTATTGTTCATGTGTTTGACACAACTGAGGATTTAAAAATTAAACTCAGCTCAAACAAGAGGACTCTTAATACAGATGCCAGTGTCGATGACAGTAATCCCAAAGGTCACTAGTTAACATGACAACTCTAAACACCAGAAGAGACAGTGGGTAGTGCTAGCTTATGGAACATAGTGCCTTAGCAGGAGCAGCATTGTGGTGCAGCAGGTGGTGTGTAGCAAAAAGGTTGCTGATTTGACTCTTTGTGTATGCCAGGGCCTTCCTGTGTGCACTTTGCATGTTCTCCCTGTGCCTTCTTGGGTTTTTTCCAGGCATTCCAGACCAAAAAAGCATATTCATTATGTGACACTGAATTGCCTCTTGGTGTGAATGTAAGTGTGAATGGTTTTCAGTCTCCCTAGGTGGCCTTGTGACTGTCTGGCAGCCTGTTCAAGGGTTATCTTTTGCACTGTGTCACCTGGGATGGGATCCGGCCCCTTACGACCCCAAAGGGAATAAACAGAGCTGATGATGGATGGACTGTGCCCAAGATCCAAAAGCAAACCTATTGGCTTACAAATAAACTTTTATCATTCGTGATATTTTGCTATCAGCTATAATTGATGTTTTCTGGTAGCAGTATTACTGCTTGAACCCTCCAGTCCTTCTAGCTGGTAACCTGACTATAAGCTATCAATTTCAGGCGTCTGGCTGTCATTCAAAAATTCCATAGATTTGACAACAAACTCCCAAAACTGTAATATACTGTTTCCTTTTACCATTTTAGAGACTCAACTGCACCCTTTTCCTGATGTTACATCATATATATCTGACAATGAAGCACTGTGACTTTTTTGTGTCGGCTGTGTTCAGTTGCAGATGAGAGAGAGCAGACGGGCTGCTGTTTACCCAGACCATGTGCAATCACACCTTTAAATTCCTAGGAGTAGCAGAGAGAGACATTGCAGCCACTTGTGCCTGCCTCTGCTTTAACCAGCACAAACCACAAGCCTTGGCAAGCTTAAGTCAGACCATAATCCAGATCCACTTGTCTAATTTTAGATTTCATGGCCTCCAGCATTGAGCGCTCAGATATCACATAACAGCCGGGCAGCAGTATGACAGTGTCCTTAAATCATCCTAAGAATTGTTCGGATGCTGTCAGAAAATAGAAGGATATCAGTAAATTTCATAATAACAGATCAGCTCTCATTATCTTCACATCTCTGTTTGTACAATCTGCTCCCTTAACAATACACACACCAACGAAGCAGGAAACAGTCTGAGAAGGTAAAAAGGGTCTCAAAACCTCTTGATCCCCCTCCACAGATGCTGCCCCTGAGTATAAAACCCGAGCCCAACAATAACATAGAAACACTTTTGATCCGCTGTATAAAAAGGTGCAGCCATAGAGCTTGAACAGACCGGGGGTTCATGCATTTGCCGTGGTCACGGTGACAGATCTGCAGACCACTCCTTGCCCATCTGGGCTGCCGGTGGCGCTCTGCCTGCTCTCAGAGGACAGCGAGTTCAGGCCAGTAATTTAGTTCAGATGAGGTGAAGCAATATTTCCAGATTAATACGAGCCATATTCCCTCAGAACTGTCCTTTCTTTCTTCTCCTCCTTCCTGCATTTTTTTAACATCTTACATGTCCAAAAACTGTCTGGCCAAAGATGAAAGGAGGGAGTAAAAAAGTGAAAAAAAGGAGACATACGGAGAGAGGGAGGATGAACAAGTTTTATGCAGTGTGAAGCAGATGCATGGGACACACAGAAGCACTCTGACAAGACCGATTATTCCTCGATCAATTGGTTATTTCAGGAAAAACTAATATTCACTTTCTAATGATCAGCTCATTTCATGAGGGTAGCAAGTATAGGTAGGCCGATTGAACAGGAGTCAATCATTACCTGCTAATATTTATCAAAAACATATGACTGACTGACTGACTCAGAATTGATGCCTGTACTCATTGCAACAATCATCCATCCATTATCTACGAGGTGTGTCAGAAAAGTTTCAGGACTGGTGTCACAAAAGATTTATTCGTGATCGTCCACTCTGAGTTCTTGCCACAGGGCCAGACAATCAACCAGCATGTCTACAAAGAGATACTGCGCTGTTTGCTTCGTTCAGTGTGCGAGAAGAGGCGAGAGTTGTGGCAGGACAAGTCGTCTGCTTCACCATGACAACGTGCCTGCTCACAATGCCCTGAAACTAAATTAAATAATGTCAAGTAAAAAAAAGGATACATTCAAAGTCATATGCAGGTTTCATTCAAATAAACTATCATAAGTCACTAAAAAAAACAGAGAGCATGGCTTAATGTTTGATGTGAGAGTAGCCTACACTGTCTGGTGGAGCTCTGGCAGGGCTATGTCTGTGAAATATTTACGTCCCGGTAATGTAGCTGGGCTCCAAGTGAGAGCAGTTGGCAGAACCCGGTGTCTTCCACCACTGAGAAAGGCTGGTCATGTAGACTAGACCGACGTATTCAATTATTTTTTGGGTTATTTGCTTAGCCGTCTGTCTGTTACGTTCAGATGGGCGAGGATTGCCTAGCATGGGCTGTGTTAACTGCCGTCTGACTGTTGTTGCTCCAGCTATCCTCTTTTCATTAGTTTCATGTGTTGCAGGATGCAAACTTTACATTGCTCTAACAGACCGTATAAAAGTTCCACACAGCAGACATGTTTGTTGTGGTTTGCTGCTGCGCAGTGTGGAAGACAGGTGGGGGGGTGGGGGTGGGGGTGGGGGGGGCATTGATCGGCATATGCTGATCACATACTTTTTCACGGAAATCGGCTGATAATGATCGGTGGCCAATCAATCGGAACACCATTATACCAGACTTACATGTTTTATCATGGTTGCTTGAAAATGCAAAATGGTATGGGCTCTTTTTGTATGTCTTTATAGTGGTGTCATCGGAGGCCAACTGAACCATTTGGCCCTTAACATTATACTACACAGCCATTAAAGTTTCCTTTGGGATCAATAAAGCATTTCTCTATCAGTGATTCCAGAGAGTGCACAAAAATTGGGATGGCAGAGATAGAGGAGAAGAAATGGTGGATTAGTTATGGCATTTGAGCCCATCAACAACCAGCTATGAAACGCCAAAAGCTGATCAAGTTCAGACTGAAGGGGGAAGATGTTGCCCAAAGGCAGGTGTTCGTGCTATCGATCCAGCGTGCATGACTTAATAATATTAAACCATCTAGGAGGGCTCCAGTTAGACAAGAGCCAGGAGATTTTCACTCGCTGATGAGGGAGCTGTGGACTTATCCCAACTGCTTCCAGAAGTGTATTATGATGTTAGTTGTCCTGCTTGATGTGCCAACCTAAACTGGAAACACACATGATAAAGTAGACCAACAATTTCCATGAAGCAACTGACCCATAGCATCTCTTACTACAGAAACGTCAACTTGTTCAATGATGGCCAAAAGTTTGGGGACTGAATGCAATCATGATTGACATTACATGAGACTACACTTATTCTTCAATGTGCTGCAGTTTCTGAACAGACCTGGTACCTGAGGGCCTGTACATCTGAAAATCTGCACAAAAATTTAGCAGCTCTGTCCCTAAAATCCTCCTGATCTGACTGTTCAAACATCCACTACATTACCTGAGATAACTCTTGCAGGCAAGGCAGTCTGAGATGGCAGGGCATGAGGAAAGTGTAAGAGGATGGCATGCATGTGACAAAACAAATCAACCAAGTGCAATGCAACGTGCTACACACCTTTTTTTTTGCTTTTGTAAAACTGCTTCAAGATGTTCCACTGGATTGCAACAATTCTTTTTTTCAGTCTGTCATGGTAGTCCCGCTACAAAATAATGGACATTAAATTGCATTTAGAGATTGACAGACTTTTCCTCTCTTGTACTTTTATTTGAAGTGACAGCTTTTTTGCTTTGCTGTTTGTTTCATTTATATCTGTGGCTGCCCCATAACCAGTGTGCTCAGTGCTCTCCTGAGTCAACATTTCTGACATGGTGCTCGACTTTTTGTCAGAAAGTCATGCAGTATCCCAGATATACACTAGACTTGCTGTTTACTTGACACAAGATGAAATAATCTGTTTTCAAAACCAACAGTTTGGCTATCATGCTTCACTCATGTTGTCTGCTCCCTTCATAAAAATTGGTTTGAGCTTACAGGGAAAACAACCAGTGCGGATCATCTCCAGTGCTTCCTTTAGTGAATGAGCAGCTACTATCACTTAGGGTCAGTCACAATCGTACCCCTTAGCCCTTCCCCTTCATCTTACCCCTTTGTCTACCCCTTCCCCTTGGCCCTCTGTTTTGAGACTTGACCTCAACAGGGCAGGAGTAGATGAGGTCCTCTGTTTTGAGGACCAAGAGGAGGGGATGAAAACATGCCTTGAAGAGACAAAATGCCACTTGATTCCCGTTACATCATCACCCAGAGCCGCTCGCTGGCTGTGTTGTAGCAGATACCACACTTGTAGATTTAGCTACAAAAGCTAGCTCGTTAGAACAAGCAATTTTAAAATACAACCAACAATTCAAAACATGAGTAATATTTTTACTTAATAATCTAATAATTACTCATAATTATGCGCTTCCTTTGGTCTTCACTCTGCCATCTTGTCAGCGGGCATGGTGTATTATGGGTAATTTCTCATACCCGTTCCTTTCAAGTGACCTCACTGAGAATTGGGATACCCCTTCACTAGACATGAATGCGCAAAACCAAGGGCTAAGGGGTAAGACAAGGGATAGGATACAATTGGGACTGACCCTTAAAGCTGGAGAATGTGACATGGATGAGACTGCAGTGGAAGCAACTTTACTCCCCCCTCCATTCCATGGTTGTGCTCCTAGCTGTGCCTCTTCTCTTATGCACAGTACTCTGTGTTAATGTGCCTTTAGCTGCCATTAGCATTACTCCAATGTAATGTATTTGCAGCCGCAAAAAAAAATGCCACAAATCACATGTCCCTTAATAAAATTAACACTGTGTGTACCATCTAAACAACAATAAAACCTACCTCAGTAGAGGATCCAATTAGAATACTGTCCCTGAACTGGGCCCTTATTTGCTGAAAAGTGGGTGTCCCTTGTTAGATTTCCTTAAAAGGGAGCAAGGATGGGACACAGATGCCTAACAATCTCTTGTGTCATAAGAAGTTGAGAGGTAATCATATTTTTTTCAGCCAGTGACACACACACACCCACAACCACACACACACACACACACACCCACACCCACGCACACACTCACAAAAAACTGCATACTGCAGTTTAAGCATTGCCTAACCTCTTCCGCAGTCAGTGGCCCACACATCAACTCATGTCTAATCCAAAATACAAGAAGGCTAGGGCTAAGTCTGAGAGGGAACTGTTTGTGTTAACATGCTCTCGCTGTCAGACACAAACCTCTCATCTCCAAAATTACTACTTATCAGGAAATGAAAAAAGACTCTACTGCTGAATGAATAAATACTGCCCTAATGATAAATGATATTTTTGTACTTGTACTTGGTTAAGAATGTATAAAACCCATCCACTAACATAGCAGGTGACTAATAGCACTGTTATATGAAAACAATAAAATCATGATAAATGGAGATACGCTGCTCATCCAGATTAATTCTACAAATTTCAACAAGTTTTTTGCATAGGGGAACTAAGAAATGGGGTCAAGTGAAATAAAACCATCAACACTGTTTTGTTACTGTGCAGATGCTCTGAATACTACAATCCCTGGAGCAGATTCAAGCAGTTGTGTGGTACATGCACCAAGATGATACACGCTGCCTTGAGCACTTAATTTCTTAACCATTTTACAGGTCATAAAATGTGTCTGGGTTTCTCAACAAGTTAATGTGAGCGGCACCAAATCATATTGAAATGAATTTTCTCCAGCTGTGATTAGTCTGGCTTGGCAGCATTTTCAGTAGTTGGGATTCAGGAAGTCACAGCTGTCCCTGTCCTGCAGCTGCTGCATAAACATGTGACTGGCTGCAAAATGGGCCTAAACTGATGATATGCAGCATTCAGGGAGAGACTGCATTCTGAAACATGCTGTGATAGTGTAAAAGCCAATTTAAGTTAGCATGAAGAGGCTAATACTGCAGTGTAATTGGGGACTGAGCAGCTGCCTGGATGAGAGCCAGCTGGACCAATAGCCAGCTTGCATGCCGCGGCTTTCATCAGCTGGCCATTTTGCTAATGTATTTGGAAAAGTGGAGATTAATCAGCTGTCTTCCAAAAGTTTCTGGGACAATAGCTCAGATCCATAGTTCCTGTGCAGGGTTCCCCATAGTCTTCAGTTTTGATTCGGGAGGACATTCTGTCATTTTCCTCATATGCTAGAGGATAAGCCGAGCGGCCTCTTTGGCTGTGCTCCCTGTAAACCTCATAAAGAAAGCATGTTGATGAAGGACTGATGATGGATGTACAGCTATGGCACTCTGCAGGCCTGTGATTATTTTATGGTTTCCCTCTCTTAAAGTAACCGTCAAGTGATACTGTGCTCCTCATAAGCATGACCCCTGGCCAAGTTCTCCTATCAGACCAAAATCTGCTGATGACTGCTGCCCCGCTGATGAAATAAGTTTGACTTCTGCTTCTGCTCTCACGTTTCTGATGTTTTTTCAGGATCCTTTTCCTCATCCATCCTTGGCACTGCATGACTATGATTTCATGAGCGGGCCTTTTCATTGGCTGGGCACTCAAATGGTACAATTGAACAGCGGGTTTGACAGGGAACGTGGAATTAGTGGTGACTCATCTCTGACCACTGTGTTATTATATCTTTTCTTCACCAGCAATGATTGTGATCGATTTAAAGTTCCATGAAATCAGACCAAAAAAGCCAAAAATATGTGTTTGTCCAGGAGAATGATTTTTTTATATGATCACTTATCTTTTACATCTACAGATCTAAAGACAATTTCATGTGTTCATCAAAAAAAAATAAGATGTGCCTTGCCTCTTTAAATTACAACCAAACTTTAATAACCTTTAACCCCTGTAGAGACAATATTTCTACAGCACTGTATTTCCAAAGTGTCCAGACGACATGACATGGACATTTTACTGTTATTGACGAAGCGCAGAGTCATGTGGAAAATGTTGGTTTTAGGACAGCAGCAGAGTTTTATGAAAAAGAGAAAATTACTGTGTTGAGTGTTGAACTCAAGAGCTTAGAACAGCTAAAGCTCACTCTGTCAATGATGAGTTAAACTAGAGGTCAAGATGACTAAGGTGTTTGCAGCAAGTTAATCAAATTTTATGTATTTTTTTATTTGCAACTCTTATCTTGTCTTGCACTGATACAAAAATCATATTGCAATTATATGTAGGCTGTAGAGTTGTCAAATTATTTACATGTCATACAGGCTAGGTTGTCTAAATTGTGCTGCATGGCAGTACAGTGAATAGTGCTGTCACCAAAAAGCAGGATGGTTGCTTGTTCCTTTGAAATCCTGGTACCTGTAGGCAGCTTTAAAGAATTAAAACTGGTTGGGGCCTCCAGTCCATCTGTCCTGCACAGCCACATACTCCCCAGCTTGAGCTTGACTATAACCCTGCTGACCTGTGATTATGTGTGTTTGTGTGTGTTTGTACATCATCTGCTCCCAGTGTCATGGAGGGCCAAGAGAAGTCGATGAGAGAACAGAGGAGCTTTGCCTTTATAAACACATTTTTAAATCACTGCATGGCTGCTGGATTTTTCCAACACATTTCTTGCCAACAGAGAGAAGCAATAATTCATGGATCCACAGTGACAGTAGCAACATTTACAACGATTGTGTAACTGTTCCTCTAAGTTTTAGTTCTCACATGCTGGCAAAGTTACATAATTACATTAACAGCCACCCATCATTGTCAAGATTCCCCAGTGGAGGGATGGCTTCAAAAGGCCTCTCACGCTTGTCGTTTATTGATCCGGCATCCTGGTCCATGCAAAGTCTTAGCTCAGGTCTGTATGTCGCATGAGCCGCACATTTCTGTGAGGTAGCTAGCCAGTGCACGTTTAGCCCAACGGAATGCAGCCTTGCATTGCTGAGCTTGGCTGAGATTTATGTGACTGCTGTGGGGTGTGCATGTGGCTAACAGATGGTGGCATCCTGCTCCTCTTTTCCTCCTTTCGGCACATCGCTGCTTACTCAATCACCCCGACGGATCTTGATCTGCTGTTCCTTTCCTCACTTGCATCTGCCACTGTGTGCTCTCTGTCACCTCGGTGCTCGAAACTTGAACTCAGCGCCCTCATGGTCAGTTGTGGTTATTAAGAGGTCCGGTTTTCAACACCATCCTTTCCACAAAAAGCCAGCCCTCATCATCCACTACTCTATCCAGCCAACACCACTTAAATGGACACTCAGCACTATCTTGACTGAAACAACACACAAATACTGCCTCCAGGGGCTATGAGGGTCTATGTACAAGCAGAAACTCATTAAAGGCTTTTAACCTTGACCTTGCTGCCTGTCAGTCTCTCTTCATTATAGTTTAACTCCTACATTAATCTCATTTAGGTTTAGAATTAAGTGTTCAAACATGTTCAAAGAAGTCCTCAGACATAATAATCCACCTCTTAGCTACGGCTGTCCCTATGCTTAAATGATAATTACTTGAAAAATATGTGGTTTAATAGAAGATCACTGTGCAGCACAAACAGAAGCTCCTGCCTGAAGCTGTGGGAGATATTGGCTCCCTCTAGAACGCCTGTCAGCCACAGTCACAATGGCAGTAATCACCATGACACTGGGAGCTATTGTGGTGTAATTTCTTCATCTGTAGCGTCTTCAATACTGTTACTGCTGACCATGTTTGACACGCACCGTGTGAGACAAACTGATGCCTTGCAGTGATTAAAAAAAAGCTCACGATGACTCTCTGCATCTGTTTTACTCTTTTATCAAAATCCTCACAGCAGGCAGAGAATAAATAAGGGCCCACTGTCTCTGATTTAGCTTTCACATCAGATGCCAGAGAACAAAAACCTGGCACACGCTTCTGATACAGTAGAGGAGGTATGAAACCACTCCAGTTCTGCACAGGTGGGATTTTAAGTGCTGAAAACTGTTAAACATTAATTTTCCCCTCCTCAAAACAATTTAAGTTTACATCATTTAAATTGCTGAATAGTTTTAAATCTACTGGGGAAGATTTTTGTTTTTTATAAGAGGACTGAAATGAATAGAAATGACTTTTTATGAGCTAAAAATGTAAATAAGACAAGTAGGATGGGGATTCACTGTTCCTTTACAGTAATTTTAGATGTCAGAAACTGCGACTATTGAAGGGTAGATGTCAGATGAATAACAGCATTCATTTTTTGTTAATTTTTCACTCATTAAAGGTACTTGATAAGCAATGTTGGACACTGAAGAGGTACATTTACTTGAGTAAAGCTCAGAACATGCTTAGAGTATTTGTCCTGAAATATTATATACTCTAAATCTGCTATATTAAAAAGACAAATACAATGATTGGATTTATTTTTTATATTCTAATACATTCAGGTGCTCCTGACCAGTTGGATTATTTCTGACAAGTTTAAGTGTTCATGCAACTGCATTCACTCACAATGTGAGAGCAGATCCATTCACTGATTCTCCAACATCAGGGTTTTGTGGTTGTCACGGTTATCATGGTAACAGCAAGAAAGCCTGTGAGGTGTCTTCCGCTTGCATCAGAACACAAATGAAGGAATATTATGATTCATTTTATCATTGTGTTTCTTGGAGATGCCTAACTTGACACACCAGAAGCTGATGATGGCTCCATCAATCACATTCACTACAGGCCAATCAAATAATGCAGTAGGTGAGTGCTACTGCTGCAGTGTAAAATACAAAACATGAACCACTTCGTAGAGCAACATTGGCCAAAATATGTCCAAGGTGGAGTAATAATAACCTTTCTATTGAGAAATGCCTCAGATACTGTGCCTGAAATTTTTCTTTACCAATCTTCTACTTTTTGTGTTTGTTTACATCATACATGTTCTTTGCCCATAATCCATGTCTTCTTTGTTGGTTTTGGTGTATGCCTGTGGCAGCATTACAGTGCCACAGGCCTGGCATATATACTACAGCATTGTCAGTGTTTTTTTCCTGTGGACAGACAAATTCCTCGAAACACTGCCTTGTATACAGAACACTTTTTAAAAACAGACAAATAGATGGTTTTTGTCTCTGTGTGGTCATGCAGTTCTTCATTGTAAAGATATACATTCTGCAGTTCTGACTACAGGAAGCACCAAAGTCAGTAATTGTCTAGAACTTCTTGCAGGAGCTTTAAAGTCAGGCATTTAAGCAATTTGTAAATTTATGTTTCAAGCTCATAAAGGTAGCTCTGAGACATGATTTACTACAAAGCTATGGAGTCGTCCAGTGTAAAGAACTTAAAGTACAGTATATACCAGCTATAATGGGCATATGGGACAGAGCACCATTAACACAACCATAAAGTGCTGACCTATGGGAGCTCACTGCAAATCTAATAAAACGCAGCCAGTGATGATTGTTCCTTCCCACACACCTTGAGCTGGCATGACTCTCTTGCTCAGACAGACCATGTTTATGTGCAGACACAGATAAACACACATGCAATCAGACAAACACACATGCAAATGTTCCACTTTGCTAATCTAATCCCACTGTCAGAGTCTGGGAATGTACAGCTGTGTGGTTTGGTGACACACTGGGCAGCCTGCCATGGAGAGTCACCTCGAGGTGTGGGAGTATGTGACGTTTAGAGTTCAGCTAGTACATGAGACCACAACGCTGCGACCACATGGAGTTAAAGACTTTTACTATTGTGACAAACTCATACACACACATACGCACAGACACAGCCGAGCAACCGCAAACCCACTCACACCCAGACATCTACACGTGCCACTTGTACACACACGGAAGGAAACTTCAGTCACATTAGTCACAACAGGCACAAACCTGCATACCACTGCATGCTCTTTTGAGGTCTCTCCCTTGATATATTCTTAATGGACACACTCAAGAGGATTATAAAGGTATTATGTATTTTCTTTAAACTCTATGACATACTCAGGGGAAGAATAAAATAGTTCGATGACAGCCAGAGGGTCATACTTGTTGTCCTTCATGTCCTTCTTGCAACATGTTTGACTGGCTGACTTCACTGCCTTTTTCTGCAGTTTCCTTTTTGAAAACTTCAATTTTTATTTAGTGTCAACTAAACACATTGCAGTATTTGCATCAAAATAAAAAAGAAATTGGGTTCTATGCTCTTTTCAGGGTCATTTAAAGAGAACATGCTAAAGCCAAAAACCTGCAACCAATAGGTGTATTTAAAAGTAGGGCTGTCAATCAATCCAGTTTTGAATAACAATTTTATCAGCATGTTATTGTAATCATGTTCAGAATTTTTAGATTTTGCATCTCAAAACTTTTTTAAAGTCCAAATAAACAATTTGGCACATTTCTTGCATATTTCTAAATTTTGGGATCTGTGAGTGCAACGAAACTGACTTAGTTATCTTGACTTTTAGACTTATAATCACCTTTTGCTATGTGTGTTATGTTTTGCCAGCGTATGTTATTTTCTTTGTTTGATTGTTTGTTAGATTGTGAACAGGATAACTCAAAAATTAAAGAATGGATTCGGACAGAATTTTCAGGGAATGTCAGTCATGGTACAAGGAAGAAGTGATTAGATTTTGGTGGTGAACTGAATCCAGATGCAGATCAGGAATTTTCTTAAGGATTTGTTAACATTGTGAAAAGGGCAGTTTTCCATATTTTTGGCAATAGCTTGCACAGCATTGTTGGATATGCCTTGGTAGAGGTTTGTGCTCTCAGGAACACTTTTAGTTCAATGCTGTGTTGCACTGCAGGTAGAAGAAACTTCTTCATTCATCTTCTGTTAAAAGAACACGTTGAGTGATGCTCGTGCATGTGCAAGCAGGAGCATCAAATGACAGTTTTGTAAGTGTATTCCATAATGCAAACTTTTTCGTTGCTACATGATCACATAATAGACAAATACATGACTTAGTTATCAAATAATGTTGTTTTGTTTCCAAGAAACTGTTCTATGGTATTCTTTTTCATTTAACATTTCTTCTACCTTAAGTTGGAAGTTCTGACAAAGAGCCATGTTTAGTGCAAAATAAAGTAAGTGATTTCTGGTGGCTAACAACTTTGGCTTAGATTTGGAAAAGGGGACTTGCTACAGATTGACAGAAAATCCAAATATCAAAAGGGAATGTTTAATTTTACACAGTGCAAATTGCTTATGATCTGCAAGCTGGGCTTTCTGGCAGTCTTTTAAAGTGAGATCACACATTCAAAGGAGCAGCAATGTCCTTATTCTTTTACAGCATGAGAACATGCTACAATACATTTAACATTTAGCTGCTGCCCTACTACAGGAGCTTGACAGTGCACCTTAAAGGGATGTTTTGGTGTTTTTGAAGTTATATGAGGTAGTTGACAATAGTAAGTGAAAGGGCTTCAAGCAGTGTTGCCCCATTGAAGGACAACGAGCTCAGATGAATGGAAAGTTACATTGCTGTAGCCAATTGTGTGAGCTTTATGTAAAAATGAGCTTCAATGTTTGGTCAAATGCTTGAGTGAGTGAAACATTTTAGAGCACTTTACTTTTGTTCCAGGAAGTCTCTGTGTTTGGCAATATTTAAGGATGCAGCACATGGCTATGTGTCTTCCACCTGTGCTCACTAATTCTGCCGCTGAATCTCATTCTAAAGAATATTTTCTTCTGAATACTGCAGTTAATAAAGTTTATCTCATGCATCCAAAGTAAAAGGAACATCATCATCACTTGGTTCAATGTTTTACTGTAGTGATGAAGAAACAGATCCTTCAACAAGTAAAGTAAAGAACACATAGCAATTTGCTGCATCAAGAAATAGTGCCAAACACAGAGACTTTTTGGAGATGAAAAAAGCACTCTAAAGTATTCCCCCTGATTGTAAATTCAACCCAACATAGCTTTGCAGCTGGTTTAACAAAAATCTCACACATTTACACAAAAATAACTGTACCCATTTATGGCAGTATACCTTCATGATTATCTGGATTTGAAGAGTTTGTTTTCAAAAGCAGATAGCTCAGTTCAGGAATAACTCAGAAACTTGTTTTTTCAATTTGTGTACTGCGGGTAATATTATTCAGACCACAGTGGTTTGGCTTTTACTTACTTGAAAGGACAATGACAAATAAGATTTACTTAAAACAAAATCTTTGATCATTGGCTGCGGTGCATATGTTTTAAAATAGCACAAATGAAAAATTTTAAAAACAGAGTTATCTAGTTTTGCAGATGAACTCTTCATTTGTTTTCTCTAAAGGCACAGTGCTGCTGGAGCCATTTCAGCCACTTCACCGACTTTTGTCAAGTAGCTCATACAAGCCAACTTCAAATACTGAAATATCCCTTAAAAACAATAGTTCCCTACCTATATGCCTTGAAGCTCCCCTAAGAAGAGAATAGCCTCCCCAGGACCTGAATGAAAAAAGCTAAACATTGCCTTGAAAGTTTATATCTTTTTTTTTTTTTTTTTTTAATTTTATTTTGGACAAAATCCAGATAGAATCGGTCTTTACACACATGCTCTCTGGTGCCCATCCTATTCAGGGGCACAAACCCCAGGTGAGAAACCAATGCCTCAAAAGACAAAGAGACATGTCCTTAATGTGATTGCAATTACCCAATGCTTCAAATTTACACCCAAAACTTCAGCCCCAGTAAAGATCATTCACAGGAGACAGTCTGTGCTCTAAGCAAAAAGACAAAAACATTCTCCTGTGGCAGTACAAATGTGTCCTTAAACTCATCTGGAACCAGTATGATGTCCTGTATCATTTTGGTTACAAAAAGTAGACCAAAGATTGTACACATTTGCCTGTGTGTGCCTGTGCATATGTACACTATGTGATTATGTGTCTGCGCTGTGTGTGTGTGCTCCTGGTGCGTCCTCCTCCTGGCTAAATCCCCTCTTGGCATCCACATTAACCCTCCTCTCTGGGAGTTTATATGATCTCAATGGGATTGTATCTGAATCAGGTGAGGTGGTAAAAGCGATCTGGAGTCCAGCCTGTACCTTACACTGACCTAGGAGGGGATTGTGTATTTTAAGAAGTAAACTGACTTGAGGAGTATTGGGTAAAGCTGTGGGTGAGGATTTGTTTTGTCTACTAACTGAGTTACATGCCAAGAAGACATCCAAGTTGTCAGGAGATGATTACATACACACCCCCTGCTCCTGGTGCTCAGGGAACACTTGAGATAAAGTGTTGGGAGGGTTCACGGGGGGTCATGGGCAACAACTGAGAATTTGATCCCTCAGGCACAAAACACAGGTGTCTGCACACGTATACTGTGTCACACATCATGTTTTACGCACATTATACAGTTCCTTGTTAAATAGAAAATCAATTACTTGTTCAAAAGTCCAAGTCCATGTGTTGAATGTTTGAACTCACATGGACCCAAGCAGAGCCCATAAAAGCAACCCTGACATTAGAGAGGCATTGTCCTCAACAGAGGATGACCTTTTTCATACTCGACTCAAGTGTTACTCAACAGCTTTAAATCAGCTCATGTATGAGCAGTCAGATCATAAAAGGGCAGGAACTGGGAGCCGTCTTACACTCCTAACAGTGATCGATTGTCAGAGGCAAGGCAACTCAAAACAAAGATTACGGGGGAGATTTGTTTTAGGCAGAGTTCGTAACTCATCACACTTCATCACTAGTAAACTAAAAGAAATTTCAAATGATAACAGTTGCGGTTGGAGTTCACTTAAGATAAAATGTGGGTATTATCTTTTGGTTTTTTTAATGATTTTCAAATTAATTCAAAGCAAAAATATGTAACTTCTCCATCTTGAGATTGTAGTTTCATGATGATCCAGCAGTAACTCTCAACAGGGAGAGTGGCATCTGACCTTTTTATCCATCTGGTTATTTGTTCCATCACATTCTCTTTTTCACTTTGTAGCTTCATCTGTATCTGCCCTCTCCAACCTCTTAGCCTTAGCCATTGTAGCAAATAATACAGAGACAGGCTAACTGACTTCTTATTTAGCCTAACCCCCAATTTCCTCATTGTTCACCTGCCAAGCATCTCTCATGTGCTGCCCACTCTGCAGTGAATAGCCCCCAGTCTTGTCAATCAGTCTATTTTCACAGACTGCACCACAACCCATCTCGGGTGCGTGGCAGCAGTACATCTCCACGCTTCTTCGCTGGAAATATGCATCAAGTCTATTTTTCAGTGGGAGCCCCGCCAAGCAGACTGACCCAGGACAGAAAAACTAGTGCTCTGAGTTTCTGGGTTATTTCAAAATACAGCGGAAATAATATCTATGTCCACAGAAAATCAATGTCAGGCAGGAAACATAACTTGCATATTTATTGCTCTTCCTAAATCTCATAAACTCACAAATACCTCACAAAGTTTGGGTTCTCCTGTGATCTCTAGATCCCGTGTTTCAAGCTCTCGGGCTGAGCCCCGCAACGTAGCACTTAAAATATGCTTCCTGTAGGTGAGGAATTGTCAGAGCAAAGGTACAGCATGAATGTGACACTCTGCAGTCCAGCTATACGGAAATCCAAGGTAAGGCTGGTGTGTGAACTAGTGATGCAACATTATCAATTTTCTTACTGCTCACTGCTATGGTTATACTGTGTTGAAAGCAAGCAGCAAGGGTCAATTTCCTTGTTGAATTTTTCTGAAAACTTCATCTTTGAGGTTACTCTTTTAAGGATGAAATGTTACTTGAACTGCATTTCCACAAAGGAGTCCAGTTCAGTTCGGCTCGGCATGCATTTGTCCACTGTAGGATAAGGAGAGAAGGAACCCAAACAACCCACCCATGCCATCCCACTTTTTGGCACCCCTCTGAGGGGGTGCTCAGCATACCAAACTGACCTTAAAAGATGAAGCTCAGAGCAATGCAGTCTGTTGATTGGTCACAAAACTCATCAATCCTCATGCAACAGCAGCGAAAATGAGAATGCATACCTTATCATGGTCAAATACACCCTATAAAAACAAACTTGTTAAGTCTGTCATCACTTATCATCACCTGTGGGGTCCCTCACAAGCCTTTTTACAGTACATTTATGCAAAATTGCTTCAAGAAAGTGCAACCAGCATAACACCTTGCATTAACTCTGTGAGGAGGTGATAATTGGGTAAATTCACAGTGGGATAAGGTGAGAGAAAGCGCAAGAGAGAGAGATCTTGAATCACATACACAGAAAATTATTTTTTTAAGTGGCAAAAGCTAGCACTCTACATTTTTAGAGGTAGTATCAGGGGTGTAATATTATTGTGAGAGGAGCTGATTTACAGAGTAGCTGATTTGTCATCTGGCATAAAATATTATGGGTTGAAAAAGGAACGTGAATGGGGCTACAGCTCAAAATCTGTTATGATTTTACAACGCAGAAGCCAAAACAGACTCTACATCAAATGACACTGACCTGGGACTTATTTAATGTAGCAGAAACTAAATGGGTACATCCAGTTCTGTAAAAAAGAGAATTTGGTGGGCTTCACTGCTTAATTCAGGAGTTGAAGCTGTACCACAGCTGCTTCGGGGACCAACTGTTTACAATTGTGGAAGCTTCAGTAAACACTTACCCTCATCATACTGCAGTTCCAACACTATCCTCCTCTATGTACTGTCTTTAAATTCATTATCCTTGTCATTTGATGACTTTGGGGCTGTGGTGCACACTGACAGTGGCGTACATGCCAACAACAAGTGCCCTCATTGGTCAGATGTGGGTTTGATGGATGCAAAATTTAAGAAAAATCAACCGTCTGTCTGAAAAATATAAAGCCGTTTTTTAGCTTGGCAACTTCACGTCATGTGTTATCTTGCATTGACTTTCTATGGATTCTTAAAAAAATGTATGAAAATTATTTGCATGAAAAATCAAGTCCAGTGAGCAAAGGCAAGTAGGCTGGATACATGCTATTGGATTTTATGCCAGATTTTTGCTGGCATGGGAAATTCAACATTTGTCACAGCCTTTCTCAAGCTTGTCCCAGGAAATTGACAATATTTGAAAATACTTCTTTAGTGTTTCTAATCAGGTTGAAGGTGATATAAAACAAGCACATCTCCTTTCTACAACTCAAGGTCAATCTCTAAGATATTTTGGGTTAATTGAGTTACCCACAGTGAGCACCTTGTCTATAAGCAAATAAGAGTGAGCAGACCATGAAGCATCACAGACCAAAATGTTCTAGTTATTAAAACCTATAAACATAAAATAAACATAAAATTCAGTCTCAGACCTTCGTCAGGCTAGATGTTGAATTTTTTTGTGATAAAATGTGGTCCGACAATAGATGAACTTATGGGACCCTGACCACTGTGGTCAAACAGAAACATGTGTCTGGCAGAATTGTCTAGTTTGTGTTAGGAGATTATAAGATAAAAAATCAGTGGAAATTGTATGTGTATCTTTGGTCTCCCTGTTTTTCTTTTTAAATCAGTAAAGACTTTTAAATCTTCCAGTGTGTTTCCAGCTTTAGAAGAGCATGGAGTGATCTCCAGTCAAAGGAAGGAAACATTTATCTGAAGGGAAATGCTTGGCCAGGCTCTATGTGAGACTGTGCGTTGTTAAGCGATAATTCTGCAGCACTGTGGCTATGAGGCCCTGATGCCATTTGTTTCTTATTTCCTGTAATTTACTAGATTAGCACTTTATTTGTTTGACCGGAGCCTGATGCTCCGATGCCAGTCAGTGAGGGAAACAGGAACAAACATCTAACGTCTGAGGGTCTTCCAACATCGCAGACGAACATATACAGCAGACACACAGCTCTCCGCCCTGTGCCCTTGTGCTTTTCACCCAGTGAGCCAAAGTGCCTTCAGCTGTTTATCCTGCAAATCTGCGGCTGTGCTGCACAGTGAGTCTGTTGTTCTGGGTAATTGTTTTTGTGCAAAGCCTTCACTAGTGTGCTAAGTCTCACCTATTAGCACAGGGAAGCTAATTAATGTGCAATTTTACTGCTCTTGGCTGCTTATACGTCACTTTAATTTATTACTGTGTTTATGTATTTACATTATATTATAGGCTAGTGCCTGCATGCATAATGGTATGTTTCAGATGTTATGATAGCTGGTAATTAAGAATTGGTATCAGCTAAGATTAAGATGATGTCTTCTTTGATTCCCACGCCACATCCATCATATTTGAATGAAACCACTGCCATGGCCTCATTCCTGCAGAAAATCCTGCAGGGATCCTTTAAAACCACCCTTGCTGTGTTTAGGAAATGTTTTAAGTTTACCACATTTTTATCTGAGATTTCATTCACTGTTTGACAGTTTTAATCCCTGCAGGCATATCAAGGTATCCCTGTGCTGCATGCATTGATAAATGCAGGCCAGCGAGTAAGGGCTTGCGTGTGTTGGCTTTTCTTACCTGTGAGAATTCAGTGTGTATCTTACGCCGTGCATGCACCTTCTCTTGCACACACATGCTGAAGGTACAGTATGTGCTTCTGTTGGAAAATATTCCTTGAAATTGACCCGACTTTTAAATTAAAAACACATCACAGTTTAATTGGCAGTTTGACAAAAGGTGGTCATGGTGACTGCTGGAGTATACATGAAATGTCAGCCGAGATCATAACACGAAGGAAGTGAGCACACAGAGGGAAAAGGAGAGGGAAAAAGATCACAAAAAGGAAAGAGGGGTGTTTCAGAAAATCTCCAGAGGTTGTAATTGACTAATGAGAACCATACAGTCACCAGAGCAGACCCGCTGAGCCGGGGAGGAGGAAGCATCACACAGAGGGGCAGGAGGAAGAGGGTAGAGGTAATGTGAGGTAAAAATCTTTTCATTCCAGCAGTGTTTACTGGGACACTGAAGAGCTTTTCTGAATGCAGCCAACACTGCTGTCATATATCCACTCCTTCACACCTCTCAGTTGTCTCCCTCCTCCGTCACACCCTTCACTTTCCATCGTTTCTCGCTCCTTCCCTTAATGGCCTGAGGTTTTATTCCCTTGGTTATCAATGACACCCTAAGTTCTTTGTTTCCCTCACTTTCCAGTGATTTACGTCACTCATCCCTTGGCCAATCTCCTCTCAGGAGAATCAGCATCAGGCACGTTCAGCCCATAACATCGTACACCTGGATGTCTGACCTCACTGCCGCCTCCACTCTCATAAATCCATCAGTTCACTTGTAAAGCCTGGAAGTGAATACTTGGTTTTTGCTTTGATAATAGGCACGGTGCGTGATCACTGACTGATGGACAAATTTGAAAATTTCCTTTAATTCTGCTGTGTGAGGTCATAGTGCTTCACTGGGATAGACAAATTTGAGATGAGGCTGTTGATGGATGCTTGAAAGTTGGGATGCACTCCATTAGGAATAGCAGATGCACAGCCTGTAGTCATACTTTTCACATGATCTTTCAGATTCATAACACACCACCTTTCTGCTACTTGAAGCAACATATAGGTTGATGGTATTAGCTGCCACCTGCATTTTTTTAACCATCTTTATTTTTGTGTTCAATTGAAAGACAACAATATTACTACTTTATTACAACTATATTTAAGAATATTAAATATAGTAGGAAGGAAAGGTAAACAGCATACCAGTGAAAGTAGAGGTTCTTTTGTACCCTAAGTTTATGAATATTGCAGCATAAAACAGGCTTCTCCGTTCCTGCCAGTACATAAAAGATAAACAGGATTGAAATATCACTACCTTTTCATTATTATTACAGCCCTAGAACACTGGGGGAGAGTGACATTCAACATGATCTGATCCTACTATATATGGTCATATCAGCTGGCTAAAATGAGCTTGTTAGCACTTACATCAGAATATCTTATCCATTCTTTAAAAACAGCAGAATTACCAACTAGGCCATGATGAAAATAAAAGCGGCTGTCTGTACTTCTCTAGCATTCATCCTTTGGCTACGTAATGGGAAGGATTCTGCCCTACATATGTGTAAACATCACCAAACTGAAGTACTTGCAAAGCCTTAGCTTTTTTTGTGGGTTTAGACAGTGTGATGAATAAGTGCCACAAAAGCACAAAAAAATGAAAGATTTCACATTGTCTGTGATGACCCTCATGTTACAGTTTGCTAAGACTGACAGTACACGCTCGGAACAGCACAGCCCAAAGCAGCTGAATAAAAAACAAACAAACCAAAAAAAGCAAAAAAAAAAAAAAAATCAAACACAGATTACAGGGAAGTATTAAAAACAACAGACAAACCGTAGACTATCTTTCATTTCATGAGGTGAAATTGCATTTCATTTTCCTCATAGTTTGGCTAAATTTAGTAATTAGATGTACAATCAGCTGAATGAAGGAATGAGCTTTATATTGAAAATGGTACAATGATCTCAGGATCTCTGTATCTGACTTCCTGTTTGAGTCAATCTGCTCTGCTCGTGCATGGTAGATATAAACTCCATGTTTGTTTACTGGGATCTCCATTAGTTTCAAGCATTAGCTGAAAGCTTTTCTTCCTGAGGCCTATAGTTTACAGTGACAGCACAGTTTTTAAAATTACATTAATCATAATGCACAATATTAGACAGTACTCCACATTACATAAACAAATACACAACATACATCACATGAACCATAACAGGATTTGATCAGAGCAAATGTGCCAGAGATGGCTGTAAAAAACCCTGAGATTTACTTGACAGGGAGTACACAGCATGGCTAGAACATGTCAATATTTGTTAGCTGTAGTAAGGGATGCACACTTATAGCCATTTAAACAGTTAAAGTAAGACAGCAAAAAAGTCGGCATCAGCTTTCTAAGTAGCTTTTTTTTTGGTATATTCTTTATCTTAAATACAAGCACAAAATGCCAACCAAATCTCTGTCTGAAGTGTAACACAGCTGCCTGCCACAAGTCACTTCTTTAGAGACATTGTCAAAAGACAGTGAATGTAAGTATGGACCAGTAAGTAACCACATTCAACTTAAGGAATATTGTCTTTAAACAGAAAAAAGGGCCTGTAGCCTAGTAGTGCTAGCACTGCTTACATTAGCATCAGTCACACTGCAATCTGCAAACCAACACATCTTTTACCTTCTGGTGTAGTAATCCCGTGATAAATAATAGTGCTCAGTGCTGACTATTTGTAACTACCTTCTTGAAAGTACTCTAGTTGGATAAGTTAAATTTTCACATACCTTTAGCTAGATTGTAAATTGCCTGCCTCTAACCATTCCTTCTGAAATTTAGATGAATAACTCCTGTGGTTTTCCTGTGGTTGCCATGGGATGAGCCACTTTCATAACTCTTGTTGCACCTCAGGCCTCCAGGCTGGTCACATGACCACGGACTGGAATTGAATCCTGGCTCCAGTTAAGTAAATGCTCTATCTAGTTGAGATCTCAATAACAGAACTCTTCAAACATGACTCTTCCCTCCACTTGGTTCCACATGCCTCACTTGATGCTGTGCTCTTGTGAGAGGCAATCAGCACAAATGTCAACAAGGAGTCGAGACACTAAAGAGGGTGGACAGGAGACTGAGGTGGTCAAGAGTGTGACTTAATTTTACAATATCACAGCCAAAGCTCATCATGCAACGTCTGTTTGATGTAAAAGTCAGATATTTCATTTATTTTCAGCAAGTTTAGACTGAACCCAGATGTCCATCGAATATATTTATTTAAGTCTCTTGCATTAAATTTATGACGATATTGGATTTTAGGCATCTCTACAAACCCCTCTGTTTTATCGCTGCTGACAACAGACTGTTTGTGTGAAATGCTGTGACTGACCATGCCCCTCCTGGGAAGTGGATGAGGCTTTGGCTTCCAGCACAGTTTTCTGATATTTATTGTGACTGCACAGACATGCGGGGGACATGTCTCTCCCACTCAAGCTGCCTGTTGGCCAAAGTAACACATAGTTTAGGTAATGTCTTTCTTATGGTGGCCTATCGTCTTCTGACATAACTAGGAGACATTTTCAAACAGACTCTTGGAGCACATATTTTCTGAAATTTGAAGCCAGCAAAAGATGGTGAGGACAGTTTTATTTTCAGGTTGAAGGGGTTTGTAGGCAGATCGTGGACACTCCTTCTACTATAAATGAAGTGTGTTTTTGAGTCCTTTAAGCAAGCAGGGAAAAAACAGAAATATGCCGATCATTTGTCATGCATCAGTGTTTGATGTAGCTGATAAAGAAAACCTGAAAATGGCTACTCACAGAAAATTCACATGAATCTGTGAAAAGATATGATCTATCAGCAGAACCTACAATGCCAACGAAATTCTCTGTCTACTCAACCTACTCAGACAGTGGCCACATGCCATGGGGCCACATGCCATGGGGGGGTGCGACTTGTCTGGGCAGATTGTGGCATGGGTCCCTTTGGAATTTAATTTCTGCACTGTGATTGAGGACTTTCCATGTCCACAATCACAGGTAGGATTTAAGTAAAAAAAAAAAATCAATGTGCAACTGGTTTCTGTAGACTTTCTGCAGTTGATGTTGTTAATGATGAAAATGTGATTATTTAAACTTTACCCGTCACGTTGCCATCCAGTTTTTTTTTTTTTTTTGATAAATTGGTGATTTTAATATTAAATCTAATTATTTTTTCTGTGTAACAAAGGCTAACAATTCATATTCATTACTGTGTCTGCACAGTAATATCTGATGGAAAAAATTGTATGAACATGGTTTGATGCATATAGAAAAATCTTGACTTTGCCCTTTTACTAACTTTACAGGTGGTTGAGGAGATGGCACAGCAGAGAAATGATTGAGAGCCACTGCTTTAATGCAATTGGGATAACCAAATTGTATAAATTTCCATTCCTACATGACAGTAGATGGAATCAATTATCCAAAAAGGTGCCATACTCAGGAATGCACAGCAACACTTCCAACTGTTCTTGGCAGCTGTAAATAGTAATCAAAGCTAATTTTCTTTAACAGTGACAGAAGAAATGTAATATACACAGACATGACAAGTAAAAACACAAGGTTGGCAGCTGTTTAATTTCTGTTATTAATCACTGAAGGTGAGATTTATCAAGAGCGGAGCTTGAATTGCTGCTGTACTGTCGTCTCCGACTCTCAGACTTGCTGATGGCACACCTGGCAAAGTACACCATTACACTCACAGGGGGGAATGCCACACCTGGCAGCCATGAGGACGATTTTCCACCCTTTTTAATGTGTGTGGTAGTTAGGCTGGTTCGGGGAGGCAGACTGGCATGACCGAGCAGGTTCCACTTGTGGAGAGAATGAAGTGGGTGTGGGGAGGGAGGGGGGCATAGATGGGATGGGTGGGTGCTCTCAGGTCGGATTTAAGGGGGGGAGATGGGTGCCACAGAGGAATCTGAAACATTCCTGGGTGACCTCTCTGTCTGCTCTACCTGAGCCCCACCCTGACGTCCCTCAGCCACACCCTGGAAGCTCTTAGCTATGAGCTGTCAGCAGTGGGCTGGAGGCAACGACAGATAAGGTGGATGCACCAGATGAATCAAAGTGACTGTGAATTACAGACGAGGAGGGGAGAAAAAAAACGGTCTGAAGTGTGAGCCTATTGAAAGAGTTTGTTCAAAATATTAACAGAATTACAGCATGCATGGGCGGGACAAAACAGCAGTGTTCTGGCATTAGAAAGCATACATTGATTAATGCATGTGCACCGATTCAAAGGCACCCCATTGTATCAAATGATGACATCTGTTTTCTGCTTCCCATCATTCTCAAAACATCTGACGTCTGTTGCAAAGACAAATCTTAAACCCAAGGATTCAAGCACTCTTAAATATGACAGCAAAATGTGCAGGCAGCCCATATTGTGTCCAGATGAGTTCTTGACTCTACGGTCTGTCTGCCTTTCACTAGGTGTCCACTGCTGACAAAGCTTAACAATTCCTTTGTTGTTGGGGGATCTCTCAGCAACCAAGATCGCAGTGAAATCAAAGAGAAACAAACACACGTGCAGGAGCATACGTGTGCACCTGTGTGCAGCCTCCTGCCCCGCTTCACGGGCTGATTCATGCACACACCAATATGTGATCTCGGAAAGGCAAACCTGTCACACATGCTTAAAAAGTCTGATCCCCGGCATGAGGATGGTTTGCACACACATATATATGAATGGCAGCCTTCACTGAGGGGATTCAAAGACAAACTCTCAGCTCAGACAGATCCACTGCATGCAGCCACTTGCTCAATGCTCTGATTCAGCCCTAATCATGGTAGCGCTCTCACCAACACACATGTTTACATAAAGATACACAAATATACATGCACATGAATGCACAGTCCAGCTCCCCTCTCCTCACCTTTGTGGGCTGCACAGTGACTCCAAACTCCAAAAGTGTGAGGTGTGTGCGTCAGTCTCGCTCCTACTCTGTCTTCCTCTTTTCCTCTCACTCACTTCTCAACCTGTAGTCATCGCGTGGCTCCAGTTACGCTCTACTGCAGCGAATTCAGGCAAAGAGGGAGAACGGAGGAAGGAGAATAGTGGGAGGGAAAGAGGGACAACTGAGTCCTGCCCAGACTGATGAAGGGAGCTTCCAAAAATGCCCTCAAGAGAGAAAAGATTAGAACAGTAAAATTTAAACGCACTCACCACTAGACTGTTTCCACTGATTTCTCTCTGCCCAGCTCGTTCTCTTTTCTATTCCTCTTTTTCCCCCCACAGCTTTGAAAGTTTTCCTAAAACCACTTTTTTGCTCTTTTGAGGTTCTGCCAATCAGTATACCAAACCACTCTCCTTTTGAAAATGTTTTCTTTCTGTCTCTGCCTTCTGTACTTGCGAAAAGGACTTTCCTAGCTTCCTCTCTCTTTGCTTGTTTGTTTCTGTTGATCTAAGCTTGTCCTGAATCCTCTATACCAGACAAAGAGTTTTATTAAGCACCACAATAATGTGTTAATTATTTTGAAAGGGCTAAATTGTTAAGAATAAAAGAACACTCTCAATAAGACAATCATAAATACTTGTAATCTAACAAACTGAACCTATTTATTGATTTCAACAAAATCCATTATGCCATTTTTCTTTATACAAAGAGACCATATTAAGTTTTTTGAGTTTTATATACTCCCAAGAGGTTTAATTGCCTCCCTGATATAGTAATTCTATGCACAAGACAAAGAGTCTGCTGCATCAGGCCCTTTAAGAAGCACCAGTAGCTGCCTAAAATGGCTTGCTTCCTCTGGCCCCCTGAAAAGACCTACCAATGTGACGTACTTTGTTTTGGCCTCAGTGTAAGCCCATTGGCTTGTGGTTGTAAGCCCAGTGCAGAGCATACACGTCGGAAAGAATGTTGAGCTGTTGACAACATGATGCAGAGTGACTAACCCTGGATTTCCAGGTTTGCAGAGAATTGTGTCTGCAGGACTTGATGTTTGCACAGCGTATCTGCTCTGACCATGGTGCTTCCTCACCCACTGGGAGCATATTTAAAGTGCTGCACAGCGGAGCACAGGCCTGAAAGTTTGAAACACAAGATCACAAAAATCAAAAAAGAAACACAGTTTCACAAGGTTATTAAGGGTTTACGAGATAACAGGAGGAGAAACAAATAAACATGAATCGCTGTGGTCATTGACCTAATGTCCACTATTCCATTTTATTTTGAAATGACCCGGAAACTCTGAGAGTTTATTTTCCTGTGTTGGGCCCATCTGCGGGGTGGGGTTTGACACCGAGGGGAAGCGACTCCTACTGATAATAGAATTGCTGTGTATTTCCAGCGATCTGATGCAGAAGTATGCTTCTGGACCACTGCATACACGGATTGTGTGGAAATTGGGGGTAATCATCCCAGATGAGGAGACGGGAGCCTTTAAGAGGAAGGGACACTTTTACCATTAAATATGGTGATACCCTTACAGTCAGTTTTAAGGCAAAATTTATTCTTTTAAACTCAAGAGCAAAAATTGAAGAAAAATTAAAGTCTGACATGGAATCAAAACTAATGACCTTTTATGGCATGGTAGTTGGTTGACTGACCCACTAATCAGAGAGCTGAGTCTTATAGAACGTGTTGAGCATTTGGACTGCTTCCAGTTAGGTGGCTTTCGCTATACAGTTCTGTTGCTTTGTTCCAGTTCAGTTGAAAAAAATGATACATTTTTACATCTTTCTCTTAGGTGTGTCACTGTCACACTGCAGTATTTTGAAGGAGGTCGACTTTGGAGCACAAATAAGGTCAAACCCTTCATTAATGTGTAAATAAACATTTGTACTAACGTTTGACACAACTCAGGATACAAAAGCTCTGTTCACAAACAAGAGGGGCTTTAAAGGCTTGCCAGGGTCAACAGTGACCACAGAGGACCTAAAAACACAGCACCTGTAAGAGCATTGTGGGGGAAACTGGTCACAATGGGAAAGCAGATAGGTTCAAATGATAAATTGCATACATTCCCTCACCTCAGTGCTCAATGGCCTGGACTTGACTCCAGGAATCAGAACAACATCTTTAATCAGTGGATGTTTACAAATCTTATGATGCTCTGCTGATGAGGCAATGAGTGTTGATAACCTGTCACAGTGTGGCTGTCTCCCATATTGTCTAGGAGTGAAAGCACACTTAGACAGACTTTGTCCTAGGCCAAGTGTTTAGAGTCTATCATAGGGAAATTATGACCTTAATTTTGTTGCTGTCCTGTATTTGAGAAGTTTACTTGAGGTATCTGCAAAAGCAGCCTAAAATATCCACATTAAATTCAAGGAGCATGTTTATCTCCTTTTCTAAATACAAGGTAACTGATTAAAAATAACTTCTGTTGATTCAACCGAATGACCACACTAGGCTCAAGTGGCGGTTTACCGCTTGTGGTATCAGCACATCTTGGCTAGACTCCACACACTTTGGTTTAAACACGCTCCATTTTCCACTTCAGTGTTTACTTTGATATTACCTCTTTAAAAAAAAAAAAAGGGGGGGGGGTTACAGTGTGTTACACTGCAGCAGCATCCTCACGCCAACAGAGGAGATAGAGCTGTCAGGCCCTGTTTTTTTTTTTTTTTTTTAATTAGAGTGAGGTGACCAAATTTGCTCAAAAGATGGTTGCAAGCAGCAAAAATACACTGTTTAAAGCAGGGGAAAGTTTGGGACATAACACACCATCAGGGAGTCCACAAGTGTTTCATATTCGTGAATCCTATTTCTGATCAACCCCCGACTTGTGGTGATACTCTGACCATACAGTGATCAGCAGTGTCTTTGTGTCATTGTTGTGTTATAGTCTCAGTGCAGTTTGCTTGCAACCTCACTGCAGGTGATACAAAAAGCTGTGCCATGTACTAGGTACGATACCTAATGGAAAACAAAACAATCGAGTAAAGTTGAGCCGAGTCGAGCTAATACCATGTAGTGGTATCAGACTCAGCTGTTATTATAAAGACTGCCTTAATAATGCTCCAAGGTAGGGGAAACATTTTAATACTAATGAAAGGTGATGCTCTTGAAATCTTAAGTAGCCCTAATCCAATAACGTTACTAACTGCATGCATTCTTATGTTTTATTATGGAGTGGGAAGGGAAAAAGCAATCCACTTCAACATTGCTATTTCTGTATTAGGATAATTCTTAAACTTAATAAATTATTATAGGATCAATAATAACGATTTCACATCTGCAGCCAAGATGACAGTCCTGTAAGTCAAGACATGTCAAAGGAGATTATGCATAACTTGTAGTCTCTACCTTACATTTGTTTTGGTCAGTTGTGTCAAATAGGAGAGAAACTTGGCAACAAAAGTGTTTGACTCACCTTTTAAGCAAACAAAAAAAGTTGGGGCTTTACAAAGGTCAATAATTATTTCTCATGTAACATCACAAAAGGCTTTCCTGATGGGCAAGACTGGGGTGCCAACTTTGAGTTTTAACCAGGTTAACTTTTGTTCTAGTGCAAAAGACAGTTGCTTTCTACTCAAAAGCACTAACCTTTGAAAAATCAAGCCCCGACTTTACCTCTACAGAGTCCAATTTCAGCCAGAAACCCAGAGAGGAACAAATAGGGGTTTAACGCCGTCAGATACTCCTGACTTACATTCTTGTGTTTGATCTGAAAATCACTTTGAATAAAGATACTGCCTCAAAGAAACAGCTCAAAGTGATCCTAATGGTATCAGTAAGAAACATTAATTCTGTAAAGCTGTGTTCCCACCTTATGTGGAAAAAAACTGTACTGCGCCTTCATCCAACAAAATTTCCCAGATGTTTTTGCATATTCAAATAGCTTGTATTGAAGCAAATTTTTTGCTCCTCAGAACTGAAAACGACAAAAGAAGGGGGCAGGCCTTTCTCCTAGCCCCAACAATGTGTGTTTCTGCCTTCTTGATCCATGCTTAACCATGGTGGATGTTTCTACATCCCTATCTTCTTCCTTTTCTCCAAAAGGAGAGGCTAAATGTTCCAGAAAAGTCAGAAATAGAAACGCATCCATTTGATGATTCATACCATCCTTAAGAGCACTGCACGGGGAGGTTCACTGTGATGTCCAGGTGATGGTCCCTCTGTTGTTTGCCAAACCTGCCCTGCTTTACTAGACCCACTCCTTCTTTCTCTACAGTCTATTTTTTCTTTCGTGGGTGCTCCAGTAGTTCTTCTGTGAGGTTCAGCATATTTTTCCTGGTAAAATTCATAATAAATCACTGCTAGTAAGCCAGTAAAAAAACCCACCAGTGGCCAGATTGCCGTTGGGCTGGCAGACTTCGATCACAATGCAGACAATGAAAAGATTTAAATAAATATGAGCTGAACTTAGCAGATACACAAAACTCTCCAGTGACTTTCTCCCTGTTTTTTTCTCTTGTGGTTTGGTCTCTGAACACTAAAATAACTTTGTAGAGGAGCTGTTTACTTCCTCCTCTTAGGGTGATGTCATTCTCATCACCAATCAATTTCAAGGTTGATTGGCTGTTGCCAGCTGCAGGCAATTTTTTCGAAGAAGTTGAATATTTTCTATTTTCAGAAGTTTTGATTTCAACTTTGGTGAAAAAGGCAAAATTTGCATCTCAAGCACTGCAATTCATGTTGTTTGCATGAAAGTTTATGCTAGGCTTCCAACAATTTCACTGCAAATTTCATCCCATTTGCTTTCAATGTATTTTCATCATGCGACAGACTGAAATTCGCGTTTGCTGTGAACACGGCTTAATGTTTGCTTCTTACTTACTTATGTCTTAATGATGAAGACTTCATTGTTTCCCACTTTAAAAACATCCGCTATTGATCCACACAATTAAAGATACAAACCTCATGTTTTATTCTGGCAGGTTCTATGATATCAACTTGCCTTGAGTGATATTCTGCTGAAGACTGTGTTGTCTTAAGTGATAGAAATGCTGTGTAGGGGTCCAAAGGGCAAACTTATAGTTTACATTAGAATCCCATTATTCTGTGGTTTTGTTATGGGTGTAAAATTAATGTACTTTTTTGATAAACTACCAGGTACTAAGGGGGGTTATATTTTACTTTTCTTTTTTTCAAATGAATGTGCTTCTTATATGACTTTCAAAGCAAAAAATGACAGGAAATCACATTCACTAGTTTTCTTTTAAAGCCAATATAAATCAGAGTTAATAGTGGAAATGTTTCGATTTTTAAAGCATTTTGTTTGTGTTCCTTGTGTTGTGATGGCAAGTCAGATTGAAATTTTCTATGACAGATCAGTCATAATTGATTTCATGTAACATCTGTTCGATATTTCAACCTGACTGGCAGGTTACATTGAGAGGAGGGGAAGGCCACATGCTATTTCAAGTTTGCCAGTTGCCCACCCCTGCTCTACACACATGAGTATCCCTTACAATACAGTTCACACTATGTGAGTCTCTATCTCACTGTAGTGTCCTGGAGAGCAGCTCAATGAAGTCAGAGACACAGCTGCATTGACTATAGCAATATCTGTGTGTGCATGTGTTGTGTTATGGGAGCTCAAAAGACAGGAATCCTTTTGGAGGCCACACTGTTTCAACTGTAGTCTGGTTTCAGGAGTTGTTAAAGTCCAACTATAAATCCACTGCAGGTATTTAATAGAAGATTCTGAGAAATGCTCAGGCTCATAGATGTCTGACCGCTGCATGTGACATTGTGTAATACGTCCATCCCAGCTGCACATGCACACCTTTCACTTTGAGGTTTTAACAGCGTTGACACTCTCTTTTCAGAATGTGAGGAATGCGCTGTGCTTATTGGGCGGCGAGCATGTCCGTTAAAGGCAAACCCACTGGGAGTCTCCTCAGAGGTCAGGACCTCATGAAGGAGAGGAAGAGTGTAGAGAAGAGAAAAGAAAGGTGGAGACATTTTTCCATTGACTGTTCAAGGTTAAAGCTGTCAGATTTAACCAAAAAGGTCCAACATATCCCTGTGCTCATTCGCCAGGTTGCACTCTCATCAGTTTTAGCCTTAACTTGAACTTGTAAAGAGGAAAAAAGTGACAGGGTCAAGAGGAGGAGAGTTTATCCAGTCCATCTCTTTGGTCATCTTGATCAGGAGATAAACCAGAGCAGTGCTGACACCATAACGGTGACCTTGACACACAAAAGCTTTCACAACACATCCAGGCCCTGTGGGAGTGAGGAGACCTGTGCAGCTGCCAGATGAAATGAGGAGGGAAGTCGTAGAGATGACCAGATTATCAGCTATGTAAATATCGTAAAAAGGGCCTTTAGAGACTCTCTTTACATGCCTTACTTCGTTCACATGCAGAATCTAAAATAAACAACTGTCAAGTGCCAAATGCTGGTAGACGTTATAATTATTATGAGAGTAAATGTTTGTATCACTGCAGTTATGTACAAAAAATACAAGAAGCTCTTAAACTACATTCATTCTGCTTTAAGGCATTATACATTTTTCAGTCATTTCATAGTTTAAAAGTCACCTAACATAAAAAGGCTTCCTCCTTTCCACCTGTTTTCCACTTCACCTCTGAGAAAATGTGCTCTTTGTAGGGACATCTTGCAGGTTTTTCTTGGCTGATACCAATCACCAGTTTGTGAGATCAACCGATAGCGATTGGATCATGTTTCATGTTTTACTTTGATATTTGGTTGAGTGTTTGCCCAACAAACTAGTAAAAAAATTAAAAATCTCTCAATCAGCAATGCCGTATAGCATCCTACAGCAAGGATATCCGAGTCACACAATCAGGCAAACATTACAAATAAACTAAGAAGTTAAAGGCAATATGTTGGAAAATATTAACTCTGTTACGATAAATGACTCATGTAATTATTTCATGTTACCAGAAATCTCTGTCAATTGCATTTAAACACATCATGCTCTTAGCTCCTCAATTACTAATTTTACAGAGCCAACCTGAACACATCATAGGACCTCAAACGCTAACCTTGCAGCACAGGCCAGCTTGATTGACTGTGTATAATCAGGCAGATCCATCATGCCAAGCTCCAACCAACAGTGACTGTGAGCGGCCCAAGCTTCACAGTCCAATCTGGAGCAGGAAGAAGCGGAAGAGTCGAGCGAGATGACAGCAGGAAGTGACTGTTCACACAGAGATTAGCATTGATACTAACAGCTTCAGTAGCAGTTTTGTCAAATCTGGAGTGCATTTCTTTAGTTAACAAAAAACAATTAACATCAGAACAAACTTCTTTACTGAAAGGATATTTTCACTCCGCTTCCAATTGGTTTTAAGGAGAGTTTGTTTTTATAAATAACTGAGTGAATACTTTGAAACAACTTTAAAAATTGTTTCTGATCATCAGGGGTCGATGAAACTAATGAGTAACAGTGTAAACTAAAAATAATTAAAGATGTTTTATTGAGTGTAGTCTGCAATTGGTAATAACTTGGTCCCTTTGCTGGCAGTGAGGATTGCATTCGTGTGGCTCTCTTGGTAGCAAAAATACCCAATCCTGGATGAATGGTCAGAAAAAAATTCCAAGAATAATCTTTATGTTGGAGCTGAGCAATTTTAACAATCAACAAATGGATTTTTGTCTTGTAACTGAAAACGTAAAACTCAGTCACAGTCATGTTTTAGGATAAAAACACAAATATATGCACATTTGCTGTTATCACCCTAGTTGCTTCTTGTTTGGTGTAGTATGTTCTACCTGCTTAGTAAGTTACTTGGGCCTGGTCTCCCCCACTGAATGGACAGTGTAGCCAGATTTTATTTTAATTCATTTCATTTTTTGCTTTTTGGTCATTATCAGTCAATGTCATTGTAATGATCATATGTAGTGGATTTTTAGTATAGTTGTGGTAGTTGTAGAAGTAGAAGCCTTCAGTACAAACAGTAATGGGTTTTGGCACAAACAAATGTGACAAGATCACCTGAAAAAGGTGGTCTTGGCTTGCTCCCAATCAACTCCTGGAGTGGTCCACTCTCAGTGAGGACACAGTTGACCCAGCAACCAACACAAAAAGGGTTATGAGAAAGCTGTAGGTGTGAAAAACACCGAAATGTCCAGTTATATGAAATAAAGTGACAGCCCTTAATAATTTTATTACAATTACTGTACTTGAGAGGATTTTTTGTTTGTTGTCCCCAAATTCTGAAGCATGATCCCACCTTGACTGTGCCCTGCTTACTGTCAGACTGCCAACAAAATAAAGTGTTGAATTGATTATATGATTGTTTATTCCTGTTTCAAAGCTGCTGTGACGTATTATTGGTAAAAAAGCAAAACAAAACAAACAAACAGAAAAAAAACAGTAGAGTCAGAACTTTCAAGGACAGATGAACAGTTGGCTATGTAATATTCTAGCAAAGTCTCATGTGAAATAAGAGGTGAGAGAATTTGATTATTTGGCAAACTAAAAGTACTCCTAGACTTAACTTTTCTCTGAGTGTTACAATAAAATAACAAGTTTCATTTTAGGTCAAGTTCTTTTTAGCTTTGAAAAGCAGCCCTACCCAACACTGCTTATGATTTGATGACTTTATTCTTGCTTCATATTTGATTTTCCTCCAAAGTCTCCCAGAGAGAAAACTACAACTGGAATCAAAGTGATCGAGATTATACAGCAGAAAACCAGAGCGGGGTGTATGAGTGCAGTGTGTGATTCAGCACTCAAATTATGAGAAAAATCTTGTTTACAGGCACGGGGGCCTTGACCTATGAGTCATTGAGCAGACTTTGGGAATCTGGCTTAGCTTCCTCTCCCTGCCGGTCATCCCTCAATCCTCCACAGCCTGCAAAATTCCCAAATGTCTGCTATGAAACATTTCAATTTATCTCTCCCTAAAACAGGATAATTTCAAAAGAAGGGTTCAGCTTGGTCATGGATCCAAATGTGCCAAGACCTAACAAATGTTCACATATTCAGGCTAGTATGTCAACAGTTTTCATGTACTGTATGTCACTCTATGTGCAAGCCTTCATGTTTTGCGTGAATGCTAACGTTAACTGACTGCAAATGCCTGTCAGGAACTATTGGTGCATATGGGCCAACAGGGCTAAGTGCTTTTCTCCTACAAAACAAAGATGAGAAAATTATTCCTCAGACTACATGCACCTGTTTTGAATGTTGGTGGTTCTCAGATTTGCCACATAACTCACAGTGGCAAATCAAGTGGCAAGGAGACAGAGACTGTGATTTCTCTGGTGGCGCCTTTCCATATTTGATACCAGCTCAAATTGGTATGACTGGTTTAAACGCTATGCACTTCATGTCCCATTACTGCAAATACAGGTACAGTGCTTTCATAAAACCTCCTCAGCATATCTTAAAGTGGCTGTGTAAAACTGCTGGGGCATCCAAACAAAAAAAAAAACAATTGAGGAAAATAAGGCAAAAATGTAGCTGGTACTGGGACTGATCGCAATTGCTATATGTGCATGTACAATAGTCACACTGCAGGACATGCAATGTCAGTCACCTTTCTCAAATTAGGTCATGCTGCCACTTGTGTGTTGTTAGATGGGTAACAAAACCAGCTGCTTTCATGTTTCTTTTACCTGCTTCAATAAAAGTGTCTGAAATAAACATTTATTAGCTAACTCAAAGAACAGACTATGGTGCATGTAGACACTTGTCACAGAAAAGACTGAAAGTTTGAATTGTTTTGTTTCCTCATTCTTCTCTAAATCTTAACTAGAAAACTACTCAATTTTTATGTCTTGAACACAACAGTGCCAGAAATGGATCAAAACAGACATGTGAAACTTAATGATAAAGGTAAATACAGCCCACAAGATAATTTTGTCTCTTAATAATGGCCTCTATTAAAAAGCACTCCAAAGATTCATGCTACAAAACCCACAATTCACTACATGGCTGTCACATAGAACCTGTATCCAAGTCCTCCTCTCATTGCTTTAATAGAGAGTATGCACATGACGACATGGTCAGCACAGGTAAACAGAACTTTACTCACTGAGTGGAAACAGGCACAGATTGACAACAGTAATCAGAGGGAAGTAAACAGTAAAATATTTTAATCATACTGAAAAGTTTCCATTTTTTGTTAGTAGTATTTAATAATGTCTCCCATGGACAGTGTAGATCCTCAACAGATGTTTTTTAAACATTTGGAGCCGTAATGTCAGGTTTACAACAAGGACGAAGACGTGATGCTACACCAACTGGTATCAAATCACCCAGCATACACAGATCCAGGTAATGATTAATATGAACCCCACTTCTCTCAGTGGCACTGAGGACAACAGATCATGTTTTCATGCTTGTAGCTGAAAGAAAACCCTGAGAAGTTGATGATAACAGCTGGTTTGGTAATAAACAATCTTTGAAAAGTTAAGTCCACAGATTTAACACAAATTGACTTTCATTTGGCCATTTATTGACGCTATTTTACGTAAAATGAATGTGTGAATGTGTATGTGTGCCAAATTAAAAGCAAAACTGATTCTTAAGCCCAGACAAATCCTGGATACATTGATCTCACTTTGGATAAACACAAAATAATACAGATACACATGTAGAGTCACTCTGGGACTTCATTCTTTAAGTCTGGATTATGAATTCTGCATTATCAACAAGACTTTATGGCTCTATTGCATTTATCTAGAAATCTCCACCAAGCAAAATTGCATTATGTATTGCAGGATGAAAAACTATTGCGAAATCATTTTTATCCAGTGCTGTAAGCCCCAGCTGGCACTCTGTCATTACAGGCAGACATATTTTTCCCCAGAGAAGCTTATTAGAAGTGAAGAATAATCAACTGATACAACTGATACTCTCGAACCATTCCTGTGGTCAGCAGTGCCTGAATGTCACCTTTAAGCATTCACGTAGCTCACTTGTAACCTTGCTGGAGAGGATACAGAAAAATGTACCAGGAACTCGGGACATTCCTCAATAAATACAAAAATAAATCAGAAATCAAGAGTCCAGGTGAGTTGGGTTAATACAATGTAGAAAAATTGCACCATAAATGGAAGTAAATTTAACAAAACACTGTCACATCCTTTTTAACTAACTTTGGTACATGACAAATGTTTTGGTCCACTTTGCTTTCTTATTTCATTTGGGTTAATTCAGCCCACCATACATCAGCTTCCAGCATTCACTGTACCACTGCATACTCCAAAGAGACTCTATTTGTCTAGCACTTAGACATGATTGCTTATTTTATCTAAATTATCATGACTGTAAGGTGTGAATCCCTGTTCATTCTTTAAGGACTTGCATTACTTTATAGGATAACAAACCAATCATCGCTCCCTGCATAGTTATACATTTAAATGCATGAGAATAAATCAGCACGAGAATTTCTAAAGTCTTCAGTTATGGTGATAAGATTCGCCACATAGGTCTCCAAGATATGAGTGCAACAATGACTGACACAAATCTAAATTTAAAAGAATATACATTAATAGAACCAAAGCACAAAACTTGAATGTCAGATTACTCCTGTTTTATCTCCTGATTAAAAATGTCAATAATGGGTTTTTGGGGTCCTCCCCGCATTAAAGCCCTGAAAGTTTGATATTTGTGGCACCAATACAGTCTACGATAAACCTATAGTAATGTTAGCTGTGATTCATTCAGTGCTGAGGTTTTTTTTTTTTTTTTTTTTTGTCATAGAATAACAGAGAACCATATTTATTGATGTTTCTAACCAAAAACGTACTTAATTTTCTTGGAGTGAAACTTGATGACATTATGTTGATGCTGTTCAAGGTCACTTTACCAACTTGACCAAAGACACATCAGAGTGTAACCTTTTGTAGTTGTGTACAATCAAGCAGCTAGCTCTTCAAATAAACATTTAATTGTTTTTTCTTTTTAATGAAAGGAACTTACAGCAAAGTTTGTTGGATCTAACCATGGCTGGGAGATATCTGACCACCGCCACTAGCAGCAAATTTAACAGGACTTTACAATTTACCATTGTCAGGTGCTGAATTTTCCATTGAATTTGATTTGCAATAATTGTGTGCTCAATACTTATATGCTGGTAAGTTAATTATTGTTAAGTAGACAGTTGTTTGAATTCTAGTAATTTGATTGAAAGATGCAATTTTACTGAAGAGTTAATATTACTTCATAGACACCACATAATAAACTATTAGTTTCCATAACCTCAAACTTAACTGATTTTCAGATTTAAAAAATCTTAAAGTCATGTTCATGACAGCTTGATTTCTAAATCGTCTGAGAACCATGACTGTCTTAACTACAGTCTGTCTATATTACTCCAGCAGACAACAAGGTTTTGGGAAACATAATCATCATTTTTTTTCCACTCTCAAGTACAAATGGAAAGTCCAGTGGTAAAGTTTGAACCCTTTTTTTTTATTGTTTTGTCCTGTCACAAGTAACACGTTAGCTTATGTGGGTCTATGTGTAGGACAACAAATATTACTTAAAACTTAAACTTTCTCCTGGTGGTTTAATGCATGTGCATGGTATACAAGTGAAGAACAGCTTAACTGCACTGATTGGCCCCAAAGAACGATTGTTACACTACGGTTGTTAAGGCAGTGTGATTCTATGATCTTTCAGAATAACAAGATCTTCCCTTCAGGTCAGCTATAGAATGACAGATAGCTTTTTTGCTTCTCCATAAAGAAGCTCTCCTGTCTGGACAGAGGACCATCAAAGACACAAATGTACCTTCCCTATGCTTTACCTGTATCAAATATAGTAAAAAATTAATAATTGATAAATATATCCAACAAAATCTCATAAAGACATAACAGGAAAAGTTAGGAAAGGCTTCAGGATTTATTCACCATGGCCTAATGTGAGCACATCAGTTAAAGAAGGCTACATTATATTTTGTGGGATATTTCTTCGTGGGCACAGATGAACGCTAGGGTTCTGTTTGACATGGAATTTATAGGGAAACACAGTTAAAGAAAAAACTGTCTCAGTCCAGACTCATCTTGCTTCTGCATGTTAACATATCCACTATCACCTAATCTGTGAAAGTTAACATTAGAAAGGAGACACATTTAAAGTAGTCTGATGAGTTTTAAACACACATCATCTACTCAAGTCAGAAAGGGGACTGTCCGAGAAACTCGTCACTGTGTTATTCTAACTCCGCTGGTTAGAATCCCGCAGGGCTGATGGATTTAGTAGCATGATGAATGGTGGCCCCCACACACATGCATATTCACTCCTGGAAACTCTGCCTCCCAATTCCAGTTAACAGTGTGGATTACGAGCATCTTCAGAGGTCATGACAAAAGAGAGATAGGGATGACTGTTATGACTGGAAAAGGAAAACGTGAGGTTTAGGTTTCATGGAGTTGAGGTTGGGAAACAAGAATCATTTACTCATCACCATTAGGTTCAGGCAGTAGTACATTCCTGTAAGAGTTAAGCTGTTGGAAAATAAGAAAAAAGTTTGGCACATGCTCTGAAAAAAAATCAGTGATTAGAACAATTTAGCTGTGAAAATATGCATTCTTTAGCCTTTTTCCAGTAGGACCAGACCCCAGGTTGATTCATGTTGACCCCCAGTCTTTTTCTTAAGTCATCCCTCTCATAAGTCACTGGAACAACACATAACATCTAGTTTAGGGGTCGGCAAATAGCAGCCCCCAGGCCTAATCTGGCCCTCCAGTAATAATTTCTGGCCCTTGCCACAATCTGGAAATTTACTTTTATATATGTATTTACTCATTTTTCTTAACTCACAAAACTTTGACGATCATTAACAGATGAATGTAAACACTTCAGTAGCAGCATTGGTACACACAGCTGACCCCTCCTCCTGCTTCAGCCGATCAGTGCCTCCATACCAGAGTAATGTCACCGATCTAGACAGAGACTTTTATTTCTGCAGATTAAGAACAATATTTTAAGTTATGACTCTGATCAGCATATATCTGATTAACCAATGTGCTTCTGTGGTGACAGAGTTTTAAGGCAGACGTGACAAGGAGCAAAAAAAATGAAGAAATCAAAAATGTGCTGCTCTATGCTGGAGAAGTTTGATCCCATAACACAGAACCTGATGTTACAGTAGCTCACCTTGAGTGAGCCCTTATTTAAGTAATTATGGGTATATTTTATTTCTTATGAACCAAAAGGTGGACACACTTTACCAATGAGAGATCGATGCAGAAGGGAAATAAAACAGCACAGAGCCATAACACTTGGAGTGAGCCATAGCACGGAACGGGTGAAAAAAGAAACAAAAACTGTTCTATCATCTGTTCTGATGTTTCTTAGTTTATCTGAGAGAAGATCAGACAGGACCAGACTGTTTACTGATTGACGCCGTCTCGCAGAAACATACTGAGCACCGATGAGATGGACCACAGTGTATCATCAGTGATCTGTCAATTACAAAAAGCTCAGGGACACGTCTGTATGATGCTTGGCTGTGAAGGGCTTGTCTATTTTTTATGGACGGCTGTTAAAAGCCGCTTATTTAACTTATTTACCAACCCCTGAGAAATTCTTCAGAGTCAAACAGGCACACCTGCAATATTACAAAAAGGTTTCACTGCTTATCAGTATGGCATGATCTGCATGCTCTCCTCAGTGTCTTCAATCTTGTAAAAGGTGCATCAAATCAAACTAGCAGAGAGGCACTTGGTAGGCAGCTAGATTTTCTATGGATAACCATGCACAGTTGCCACCTAGAGTGCTGCAGATAATGCAGAGTGACACATCAGCATGGGGCCCTTTTAGAGAAGGGTGGTCACCTCTAAAATAAAGTCAGTGACTGCTTGAGGTCAATCCCCTGTTAAAAAAAGACAATTAACTTCCTCCAATGGATAATCCATATTATTCTTTGACCTAAGCATGGCTGAGACATTTCATTCAGATTGGGGGTAACCATAAACTTTTTTAACAGGTAAAAAAGTGGTAAGAAATGTCAGACACTACAAGAAAAAGCAGTAATTACTTTGATTTGGCACTTATTTTTCTCGCCACACACTAACACAAATCTCTTTCAATGTATATTCAATTTAACACACTACAAATACAATATATTTAATGTTCAAACTAATAAGCTTTGCTGTTCTTTTTTTGCAAATATGTACTTATTTTAACTTTGATGCCTGTAGCAAGTACCAAAAAAGCTGACACGGGGGTATGTTTACCACTGTGTTATAAAATCTTCTTTGAGTATTGCCCCTGTCCCAGCTATTTTGGATCACGTTGGAAGCTTAAAATTCAAAATGAGTGAATATTTGCAAAATATTTTTAGTGTGAACATTCAATATCTTGTCTTTGTGCTGTATTCATTGAAAATGAGTTGAAAAAGATTTTCAAATCATTGTATTTATATTTACGGTTTACGCAATGTCTCAACTTTATTCAGGGTTTGTAAAAAATTGAGGAAAATCACCATTAAAAAAAATAACCTATTGACATCCCTTGTTTAAGCAAACTGTCAGTGAATCGTACAAGAGAAGAAGAGATTCACACCCCTCGAAGGTCACTATCTTGCCAAATATAATAGGGTTTACATTCACAGTGAACCATGTAAAATCATCCATATATGCAGGTATATGACTGTTAGGTTAAAATATTCTGCTCCAAAAGGGTCACTGATTAGACCTAAACAGAGGAAAGAAAAGAAGGATCCCAGAATGATGAATAACTATAAGTCCTCAATGATACCAGGTCTGTGGGTAAATAAAAATAGAGGTTAAGGCCCCTGGTTATAAGACATGCATATGTGTTACATGGCTGATTTCAGCAGATAATGATTGGAATCTAAGCCCAGCGGTGATAAATTCTTCGCTGGATGACTATACTGTAAGGCAAAGAGAAGATGGAGTGTGTGAGAGTGAAAGTGCACATGTGAGAGAAGAGAGCGAGAGAGAGAGAGCTCAGAAATAGAGAGGCAGAGTTCTCCCATGGCTCTTTGTTTGCTACAACACCTGCTCCTAATATCACTTGCCGCAGGAGACAGGCGAGTTCTTGCAGGTAGCGTCTTGAGCATCACGCATGATCAAACTACAGCACTCAGCTCAGGCAGACCCACGAGAACCTGCCATATGCCACTTTCAGACTTAGATCTTAATGCCTAGAGTATCCATGACTTCACTACTCGACCTAAAGTTCAGTCACATTAATATCCATCTTCATGACTTGTGACTGAGCTTGAATAAATATACTGAGCATTTTGAATAAGATGTATGAAGAAGTCCTCCTGTTGACCCTTTGCAGACATGAGACTGCATGATCTCTCTTTCTTCAAAGAGATTCAACATCACAGACATCTTATACAATACATATCTCAGTATTGTGGTCTTTCTTTTTGGTTTGCTTAAGTTCTGAGAGCACAGGCGGATGGAGTGGTCATTCAAAGCCTGAGCACATATTTTACAGGAACAGCATGAGTTAATTAAAGGGAAAGTTGTTTTTTTTAAGTGGGTTTGCTCAAGGTGTCACTAGTCAATATAGAGTAATTGCCAATAAAGCAATCTGCTAACACTCCTCCTAAGTGAATTTGCCGGTTGCAGACACTAGCTGATATATTGCAGTCAATGATGCCACAGAAAGTCCCACTTTTGGGTTGAAACTGCACAAAAACTACATTGGCTCAACTAGATGCTACAGTGAGATTCTTACAGAGTTAACATTTCCTTAACAAAGCCCTTGTGCTTGGAACTATTTCATGATGCAACATATAGGCTACATACATCGTCTCGCTTGACTCTCTCACCTCTACCTGCTCCAAAAGACTCTGACTGGGCCGTCCCACTTTGGGCCACGCACAAACAGTGTGGATTGGAGCTTGTCAAGATGAATATGCATGATTACAGACATGAATCAGGCTGGTTCAGCTGCTGTGCAGGGTTACAGCTCCCCTGCCCTGCTTTTGACAATAAATCTGCAAATTTTGGACTTATAAATATTTGATCCCTCAACAATAACTCATTTTTATGTCGTGATTTTATTTCTCAAAACAACCTGGACTTATCACTCCAGACAATTCCACTTCTCAAAGCCACCCTTTTGATTTTACTCACCTTCATCAACCCGACTTTCAGGACGGGAATGGGGGGTGGTTGTCATATACTAGAAGGTTTTTAGATGCACCCTTATCACCTATAGGACTTTTAATTCATTTAAGCATCTTGCTTTTATGTTAAATTCAAACACCCTGTCTGAATTTTATTTGTTTACATACCTCCCAAACCAAACCCTGTTTATCTCATTTTTTTTCAAATATGATCAAATTCTGATTTTAGATGATTTTTATAAACATGTCTATTGCTCTTCTCTACTCATGACTGTTGATATCAGAACCTACCCTCTCAAAGTGACATTGACTAGACTTTTTGTTGACTGGAATTAGCCCTGATGAGACTTTAACCAAGGATATATGTTTGTCAGATCACAAACTGGTTTTATTTTCTTTGGTTTTATGTCAGCTTTCTTTGATAATCCTCCTGTTTTTTTGAAGGGTTATTAATTCAATGTCTGCTAGCAGTTTTCTATGCTTTTTATATTGGCATCTTTAATTGCCTCCAATCCGATTTGAATCCAGATTTTAACACAGATGAGCTGGTCTCTCTTTTTAATTATACTTGTAAATCTGTCCTGGACTCTGTAGTGCCCCTTAAGTAGAAAAGGACAAATAAGAACCCCAGCCCTGGCTTACAGAGTCCACAAAATGAATTAAAGAAAAAATGTTGTAGAAATAAAAGAAAAATTGAAAACAAGAATAGGTTTGCAAGTATTTTATGACACATGGAAAAAAGCTTTAAAATCTTACCAAAAGATGCAAGGGCAGCACTTTCTATTCTCATGTCTTCTGCTTCTTCCCCTTTTTTTGCATTTCTCTTTTTTTATTGTTTTTATGTTTTTGTCTTTTAATTTTGGTCCTCATGGTCTCATTTGAGATTGGTTTCTCAATTTTCTGGGTTCTTACGACACAAGAACAGGTGCTTATTGTAGAGAGGGAGGATGAGGTTGAGGGCCCAGGGAGTGGGCATGAGTGGTTCAGGTCGGGTCGTTTGATATGGTTTCAATAATATGGTGGGCATTGATTGCCATTGGGGACTTCTCCACGGTGTCGGCTTGTGCCTTCTTTGCAGTGTAGGGGGATGGGGCATGGACTGATGCCCGTTGGTGGGGTCTCTGGTGTTTTGAGCCAAATGGGTTGGGGGGCCTTTTGTTTTTCTGACTTTGTTGGGCACCTGGGCCTGGATTGTCTTGCCCACTTTGGGGTCTTAGGTTTCCTCAATTTCCCTAAAATTGTTTACCTCCCATGGGATCAGTTGTCTCTCCTCTTGGTTCTTATCGTATTTGGTTTCATGTACCCTCTGTGTATGTTTTTAAGAGTACTTTGATTCAAATTGTGCTTTTGTGATTTACCTCCTTTTGTGCCAAAGCTAAAATGACGGTGAGTACGGATGTAGAGGCTCGAGGCTTCCAAACTGTACTAAAGTGCTCCGACAGTAAAGGCTATTTTATTCTATGAGAAATGGTGTTCCCCCCAACACACACACTCACACACACATACATATTCCACACCCGAATTCCAGTTAATACTGACGATTACAAGTGGTCATGATCATAAGTTCAAAGATGAAAATTGAGTTCCTAGCGTCTACTTGAAGCTGGCTGCAGGAAGCCTGAAGGTCATATAAATGTGTGAGGGGTACGGATGGTATTACAGCCTAGTTCAGTGTACTGCTTTTGTAAATTTATATAATAAATATAGGATGTCACTGTAAAACATATGATTTTATTTTTATCTGGCCATTTTAATTTTTATTGAGGATTCCAATTCTGATAATTAGGGCCATAATTGACATAAATTCAAGTATGTACAGAGTTGCTTTTGGTCAGACTGCATCAAATCTTGCATCAACACCGCCTCTCTGTCTGTGAGAAGGTTGATCTAAAGTTCGGTCGAGACAGAATGCACAGCTTGGTAGCATCCATGTATTGGCCTCTACAATGCTCCGACGGCTCTGATAATCAAACAACTGATGTCACATGGCTTCGTCCAATTCTTTCTACAGCCAGTGGTTGACTGACTCAGTGACCTGATACGCTGTACTGTGTTTTGGTGTCACAAAAAGAGTAAAAAAATAAAAATAAAACAACTGCTTGCAGAACGACTGAAGCCTGCCAATATGAGAGTTTAATGTAACACAGCCCGCACAACTTTATTGCCATTGTTCAGATTAAAATAATGCTACACTGTTCTGAGCTAAAAGATGCCATCCTTTCACTGAGGTGGTTCACATCCAGGATTTAGATCATTATAGCAGTATGGCAGTAGCTGTTAACTAGAGTCTATAATTAATAAAAATACTAAACATCAGTTCAACTGATTCATCACTCTGGTGCTGACTGTAAAGTGACACAACACTGAACAGGTTCATCAATCACAAATGCAGTTTGTTCATAAACAACCAGACTTAAGGTTCTTTGCCATTTTGACTCATCTTATTGTAGTTTTGCAGCTCTAGATTAAGTACTGGATGTACAACTGAAAACAGCGTCCTATGACACATTTTATATTACCTGTAACACTACACCAACAAATAGACCCCTGGCAGTGTTTTAGTTCCTTTAAAACAACTTAAAACAATCAAAATTCAAGATTTAACAGTGATTACATTTAGGAAAATAACGATAACACTTGTTACACTCAGCTGGCAAAAGCTTAAGAACAACTTCATCTCAATTCATAAAAACACTGTGATTTCCTCTCATCCCAGAGAAAAGTCGCAAACAACCTGCAAAAACAAAATCACACGAGTACAACTACAGCATGGTTAAGAATATTTTTGGTTGCATAAATTCCCTAAAAAAAACATTTATATAACCAAAGCCTGGAACTATATGTTCACAACAGGTCCAAAAAAAAGATTATGAACTCAAAGAAGTCATAATAAGTCCTTCAGTAACCTCGGGCAGTATGCAAACTGATCACTTGCTGTCCCTTTATCTGCCCCCTACTGCGAGCGTGGGGTTTTGTCGGGCAGGATGGGGATGAGACAGGATAGGATGAGGAGGACGTGCAACCTAAATATGGCTCTTGCAGCCTAGGCCACAGGGAGACAGAGAAGGGGACCACAGACCTCGGTAGTGTACAATTATCCAAAACAAGAGAGTCAAGCCAACCTCCTCTCACTGAGCCTCACATAAGGAGCATAACAGAGTTAAGCCAGTGTGATGTTTTACTGTCCTTTAACCCCCTAGATCACATCTCTGCAAATTTACACACATGCATATATTTAAATGTCTTAATATTGTATTTGTATGGAATACAGACAGAGATGTATGTTCAGGAGCCACATATTCAGTGTGACTTTGTATGGAGCCAAAGTGTAGTCAGTTGGCTGCAAATAAAACATGATACCCTGGTTTTAAGATACCACATGGAACCCATTTAATGCAATACCCTGACTAAGTGCATCCAACAAATCATTAAGTGCGATTAGCAAAGACCAGAGGGGAAGGAGAAGATCATTTTGAGCTTCGAAAAAAGTTCAAGTTCTTAAATCAATTTTTGAGTGTAAATAAAATAAGCTTTCTATGAAAATAAATTAAAAACACCCCATTTAACATGTTAAAATACTTTGGGTGAACTTCTCTGTGCCATGCAAAAACATCAGCAAGAGTTTGGAGATTAAACTAGTATCTTGTTTTGGTGTATACAATTATGGCAAAATTTGCTATGAAAACAGATATTGAGGGTATAAGTGAACATACCCTGAAGGCCTATTTTGGCAGCATGATCTCATAACCTAGAGCACATGGTACACATGTTAGGGTTATTTAGATCTATATTTAGATTTTTTTTGGCAATGCAGATTCTCATCCTTTTTGCCAAACTTGAAAATATCCAACCTCTGAAACAAATTTGCCTGAACTCATGGCGCGACAGCCAATCAGCACTGAGAGTGAATGGTGATGAGGATGACATCACAGACAGAAGAGGAAGAAAACAATGCTGCACATCGGCATTGGAGCTCTTCTGTTGTGGTGTTTAGAGACCGAATCACAGAGAGGAAAAAGTCTCTGGAGAGTTTTGTGTATCTGGTGATTTCAGCTCATAGTTATTTAACACTTTTCATGGACTGTACTGTAAACCAAGTCCGCAAAAGTGAGCTGGCTACTGGTGTGTTTTGCTGTCTTACTAGCAATGATTTAATGTGTTTTTCACCAGAGAAAATATGTCAAGCCTCAGGGGGAGAACTACAGGAGCACCCACAGGAGAAAGTACAAACCAGGGAGAGAGGAGAAATGGGTCTTGGCAGTACCATGAGAAGATGAGTAAAGCCAGGCAGGTTTGGCATCATCTGGATTTTTGGTGAAACTCCTCATGTGCCTTGTGCCTGAAGGATGTAATGGATCATAAAATGGATAAGTTCCTATTTTAGACTTTTCTTGGACATTTAGCTTCTAGTTTTCAGGAGCAGGAAGAAGACAGCGGTTGTAGAAACATCCATCATGTTTGGTCATTGATCGAGAAGGTAGAAATGTTGTTTTGGCTGGGAGACAGGCCCACCCCCTTCTCTTGTCCCTTTGGGGTCGTGAAGGGCAAAAAGGGCAAAACCTAAACAATATGAACCACTTGAACACGAACACAAATACATGCGCGAAATTTAGTCACACAAAAGCACAACACAAATATTTTTTTCACATTTGGTGTAAACACAGCTTAAGAGGCATTGTATTAGCATTTGTTTCCCTGAGATCACTGTACAGGGCAGTTTATTACATTTCGTTACCTAAGGGTCATCCTACAGGGCACTTTATTATCATTGTCTACTGAAACGGCATCCTTGGAAGCAATCTGTTATGTTTTGTCTACTGTAAGGCCAAGCTACAAGGTATTTTATCAGGATTTGTATATTGGAAGTGCACCATCTAAATGTGCTCGATCATGTTATGTCCACTGAGGGTGCAAATCTGAAGAGCACTTCATCATGACCTGTCCACCGAGAGAATATCCTTGAGGGTACAGTTTTGACCACTGTGAGGCTACTATATAAAGAATTGGTCTGTCCACAGAGGGAAACAATGCTTATGATTTGTTTTCCACTTAAAGAATTTCAAAAACCTTTATCGTGTTTTGTCCAAAAGAAGGGGAACCAAGAGGGCTCTCTGTCACATTTGTCCACTGGAGGGGCACGCTGCAAGGTACTAGTCCACTGGTAAGGCACTAGTAGAGCATTCTTTATGATGTGTTGTCTACTGGAAGGGTAATCTGGAGAAGACTTTGTTGTGTATTTTCCACTAAAAGTGGAACCTTAAGACCACTTTGTCATATTTTCTCCACTACAGGGACACTCATTTGTATATTTTATTGAAAGAACATCCTTGAAAGCACTTTTTCACATTTTGTCCACTGTGAGGCCACTTGAAGGGTGCCTGTGGATTGTACTTTATTTTGCCCACTGTTAGGGCACCTTAGAAAGCTCTTTGTCATGTCTTGTCAACTGAAATGGGAACATAGAGAGTGCTTTGTCATATAATTTATTGTTAAATATCAGTATACCCTGTTTCCCAAGATGCATTTTCCCCAGTGTACCATAGGGCAAAGGTATAGATATGCTTTCTGTGCCTAGAAGTGGAGATATTAAGAGTCAAATTGTAAAAGGCTGTCTGGAGCTGGCAGACATGGGCATTCCTTAGGGCTGGGGGCCTAAAGAGGTAGACAATACCTGTACCTGCAGCTTATGAGTGCTTATGGATGTTTAAAGTTCCACCTGAGGAGCCAAAAGAGCACCATAACTTTCTTCTAGGGTGATATATTGTTTGCATAGATGCAGTGAATTAGATCAGTAGATCCAGGCTGGACAAGCTTGAGGAGGCTTAAACCTTTAAAGAGGGCCCAGGAGGTGGGGGAGAAGATCAAAGGCCCATCGGCATGCGCTGGTGTGTATGCCTGCTGGACCCATGAACATGTTACAGATGAGCAGAGGCGCCAGAGAACCATCTGGGGTTATATAATGATTCCAAGTTTAAAACATAACGGTGGACACGGAAGATCCAAAAAAAAATACAAGAATTACTTTAATTTGGTTTATTAGTGAGAAACATCCTCATTTAATTGTCAGCATTGTTCAAAGTCTAAGCAGATGGAAAATGGTTAATTTGGTTAGTATTGACGACTCTCAGGGTCAATAAGCCAATCAACAGATACTTAGGAGCCCTGAAAGCCTAAAGCACAGCACTTCTCATAGTGCCTACTCTCCACTCCCAGCCAAAAGCAGACAGTTTACAATATTATGACAAGAAATAAAACAATGTGTTAATAATTATAAAGTACTCAAAATAGGCAAGAAATCAGAGTTACAGAGCCTGTATCCATGGCTGCCATTTTTGTGCAGGTCATGCTCGTTCTAATACAAAACTTGCAGTTTTTAGCGATCAGCTTCTTTTACAATTAAACACCCCAAACATCTGCTGCTTCTGCTCACTGTGCTAAAAAAGGCCCTATATATATATGTATATATATATATATATACACACACACACACACATATATATATATATATATATATATATATATATATTTTTTTTTTTTTTTTTTTTTTTTCTTCGCTGAGTTTATATGTTTCAAAGAGGGACAAAAGTCTGAAGTATGGAAAACAGTTGACCACCGTGTCCATGGCTTCCATGCTCCTTTTCATTGTTTACATGCCTGTGTTTCGTCACGCTGATGATGTCATCAACAGCTTGACGCACCAGAGGAAATTAAAAAAAAAAACAGCCATGCAACTTGTCTGCTGGCAATTAGACCCAGGCCTGCTGGCAGTGGGAAAGGGATTCACTTGCCGATTGTTAGTGGGGTTAACCCGCATTGAACAAACCTGTGTTATCCGCTAATTTTAGTGGGAAAGTGGTAATAGATAGATAGATAGATGGATTGTTACAAACATACATATATAAATACTTGGTCTTTAAAGTATACAGCACACTTTTTAACTGTAACTTACAGCATTTTAATTGTCTCATGTCCCATTGTGCTTGAATGTTTACATAGTGTTTTGGATGTCTATTAAGCAAGGATTTGATTTAAGTTGAATAAAAGAATGAAAAATGTTGCCTCTGTAGAGATCAGATATAGCCTGTTTTACCTCCCCTTTGGAAACACTCTGCTCTGAGAGGGCGGGGAGGCTACAAGAAGCTATTAAAATGAGCTCTGCACTGATTGGCAATGAATGCCTAATGGGAGGGGAAGGAGGAGTTACAGGCCCTGGAGTGGACTTTCAAAACAGTCATGGCGTCTGTATGTGAAGAGCAGAAAATACATGTGGGTGGAGGTTGTATAGCTATGACAAAATAAACCCTAGTTATAATAAATGGAGTTTTGTAATGGGACATTTTCTCTAAAAAGGCGTAGCACATTTCTCTGTTAACTGGTAGTTTAGTAAAAGATGTCGTGTTCTTCTCCACAAGCCCCATCTAACAACCTCAAAAGACTAGAAAATTGATTTCGCTAGGCATGGGACCTTTAATGGGGAAATTTTTACTTATGTGCAGTTTAGCAGTATTTTTAACTAAGAACTTAAGATAGTTTTTAAGAAGCGGTGTCAGGTTGTACTCACATATCCACCAAAGCAGCCAATGAACACATTCTCCACAGAAGTATGGTGGTTAAACTGAAAGAAGGACCAGAGGCTAGCAGTGCTAGACATGCTAACTTAAGCATTAGTCATACTTCACAAACCAGCTTCACATCATTTATCTGCTGATATTGTGATCCAATGTGGTATAAAACTGCTCAATTTTGAAAGTTCCTTAGAGCATTAATAACCTAAGCCTAGTTAGTTTTATCATTTTGACAAAAAAAAAAAAATCATCGAGCATGGTCGGCTTCAGTTGATCAGTTGTGAAAAGCTGCGTTAGTTCAATAACAGCAATTAACATCAACTTTGTTTTTCATGTTGGACAAGTTTATAATAAATCATCAGAATTTTGTTTCACTATGCTGGTATGATAAATAACTTTTTATCACTAGCTACCCCAACATATTAATGTTTGATCAATGATCAATTGGTTTGATATTTTCTAAGATGTCAGAAAAAGATTGATACTTCTTTTCTATTTCTCTTATTTAGGTTATAAAATATCAAAAGTAAATCTAAAAGGGTGTTTTTCCTCTTCCATTACATACACTATCAATTACAACGACCTTTACAGTCCCTTAACTGGCTCACTGGTTCATTTCATTTTTGCTGTCACTCATCTCCTGGAATGGATATCAATGATACCATCAACCCCAAGTTAGGGCATGCTTTGGTATCCCCACTGTAACATACAGCTTCACCAGTCACTCTATATTATTGCTTCCAGGGAGAAGTGAGATCATCCAATTTTTCTGCACATATAAGGGACACATGTGTAGGCACACAACCCTGAATACAGTAGACTCTTAAACACTTTCAACCACAGTTATTCACACTAGCCAATTGTACTTTCGGCACCTCTCAAGCTGTGTGACTGAGCGAATTATGTGCTACAGCTAAAGCCTAAGATCTGTCAAACAAAGTATTCATGTGTCATGTCTCTCTTGCAACCTCTTTACAGCTTGCCCTCAAGCATTGTGGTGACAGTTCATCATTCATATCACAAGGAAGCTGCAGATACTATAGTTCTTTCTGCAAACCACAGAGAAATAAATCTGAGAAAAAGAAAAGCTCCTTTCCAAGAAACTCAAACAAAATGACGACTGTCCCAAATGACAATAAGAGCAAATGTAGCAGTTATCATTTTAAACCCTGTTTTGAAAAAAAGGTTTAATGAGTTATTAACTTGGGCTTGAAGACTGTGCCTTGTAATCTAGTTAATGCTTGATGTATGTGTATGCTATTTTGTACTCAACTCCCTCAGACTGAACAAATTACCCACTAAAGACAGCTAAAGTGGGTGCTGAAAGTTGGAGTGGTAATAACAGTGATGTCTTATCAAATTGCTGCATGTTGAGGTGCTTTTAAACTGTGAGGCTCAGTAGGAATTCAGGAACTGAGAAGTATTTTAGTGGTTCTGCATTTGGTTATTTAAAATACATATTATTTGAACAGTGGTTCAGATTTTCATCAGCCACCATGTTGGTCCTCTGGAGCCAGAGATCAACACATTTAGAGCAGAGGGGGCTACATAGTGCAGCAGATAGTGCGTGGGCTTCAAAGCAAGAAGGTTACTGGATTGATTTCCTGGTTGGGCGGGTCCTTTCTGTGTGGTTTGCATGTTTGGTGTTGACAGAAACATTTATGTCACATATGTAATGTGTCTGTGGCTATTTCATTACCTGACAAGTAAGCTGATTATAAATGTAAATGTAGAATGAAAATCTATTTGTAGATAATGCTAAGAGGAGTTGGGTCCCATTTTCTATTACTTTAGGTGCATTGAAAGCTGTTTGGTGCACAGCAATGTGTTGAATTTCAGTCTATATCAGTTTTCTGTCCCTTAATAAACTTAAATTTAAATTCAACTTAATCAAAAAAATGCTCTGATATAAAACTGTAACTTGTGTGAGCTGTTGAGCATTTTGTGTAAGGGTAAGTGTGTAATTTCTACCTTACAGATATGTATCCTTCTCTCTAATGGACCCTTAAAATAGCAAGATCACACTTAGGTGTTTTATGGCACAGTGGTATATCTAATTCTGGGTAACTCACATCTATCCAGGGTTGACTAACCCCAACATTGGCAATCAGGATAATCGACAGCACGACGTGGGTTATCAACAGGGTAACTCAACCCAGGTTTGTCTCATCAAGAGCCGTGAATGGGCACGTATACGGGAGGGCTCAGAGGCAGCTGACCAATCGCAATCATGAGCAGCAAACACGCTGAGAAGCGCAGGGAATACACTGACAGAACTCCCTATTTTACATGTGAAGAGCAATGTCTGATAACGTTAAAATATGAGGATGAAAAAGCCAGTATAATGGAGAGAGGAAACACTGTAGCAGCTGCCAGTCGTAGGCAAAATGCGTGGCAACGCATAGCGGACTGTGTAAATGCGTAAGTTACTCATCAATGGCTCAATCTGACACTGATCACACTCATGAATCTCATGAAACAATATACTGTACAAATGAATTGCGTGTCTGACAATTATCATACCATTTCCAGATGTAATCCCTCTGGAGTGAGAAGGTCGTGGGAGCAGAAAAAAAAAAAATACAAAAACATCATTGCGTCTGGTAAGTTGGTCTGTTTCATGTCATATCATGCTAAATTTAAGATTTAAGTCGTCGCCACAATGAAATCATGTCAACATACCGAGTTGATGTCTGACCCAAATTAACAATTTAAAAATCAGCAGCTGTACTAAAATACACGCTCCGTCTTTAAAGAAAGAAAGCCCTCAAACACAATGAATAAAGTGTAGGAATGACCTGATAGAATAATGTGCTGTTTCACATTAGCATTACATCCCTTTAATTTGTCAAGCACTTTATGTTGCATTTCAATGTATAAAAGGGGCTATATAAATGAGGTTAAAATAGCAGGGCGATGCACAAGGAATGCGGGACAGTCAGTGCACCGCTCCAGTGGGTCGCACAGGCAATAAATGGCTCCAATATATCAAACAGGTAGATGAGTCCGGGCCGCGAGAACTGGTACATCTCATATAGCGCATCAACAGGTTGATCTAGTGGGTCAGGTCGGTCACCCTTTCTCGTCTTAATGCTCGTCTCACGAGTTCTGTGCCTCTATCTACCAGGTTCGGGAGAAGAAGACAGGCCATTGTTTCGGAGAAGCCGATTGGCTAGTGGGAGGGGTATTTTATAGGATCAGATTCAACCTCCATTTTACCCTGCTCCGGAGCAGGTTAGCCGTTCAGAGTAAGTCACCATGGTGATCTACCCCGATAAGAAATGAACCGGCGTTGTGCTATGGATAAACCAAGGTTACCCCTGAAGTTATCTTGCTAAGACATTAATCCTGCTTCATGCTAGAGGCCCCATACTTGCCTCTGACCACTCTTCATTTTTTAGGTAAACACATGAGAGGGCGTTCAAGAGTGCATTTGCTTTTAAAGCAGCATGAGGGCTGGTTGTTAAAATGGAGACTGCTTCAGGTAGGAAATAGGAAAGACTCCTGCTCGACATGCTGAGATGCTTTGTACCATTCCACTAATGGGGCCCTTATAATGCAACTATATGATTGTTTTCTTTGATAAAAACAATGAAAATGGTAGTCTGGTGGTAATGATGATTCACCATGCTCACAATCGTGACACTCCACTCCAAAGTATTCGAAATGAAAACTGTTTTAGAATATACAGCTCTACAATTGTGGGATGTGTAGTTTTTTGTCTAAGATCTGAGTAAACCATGTTTTTCTTAAAAAGCCCACCTTTTGCCTTACCTATGGTTCATAAATTTGCTTTGGATGACTGCTACAGTATGATCACAAGCACTAATCTTCACAAAACCTTTTGTTTTCATATACAGAAAACCCAATCCACCTGTATTCTCAGCCAGTCTGGGGTGCTGTGTCAGAGCTTCTATAAGTTTAAGGCCCTCTTTATCACAGCCCTGTCCTCTCTGATTGATCCATGGATCTGCTCTGATCTTGCTACCCCATGTAACTGCGGTAAACTGCTGATGAAGCAATGGTAGGAGAATTCACTGGTAGGTCTTTTCAGGAGGGCAGAGGGAAATAGCCGCAGACTTTTTGTCTTGTGCATAGATGTATTGTATCTCACGCGGGAGACATGTAAGACACATATAAACTCAAAAAGCATAATATTGTCAGGGTTGTGTAAAAATAAACTAACAAAAAACAAGGTGAGGGACTCAAAAGCAGATAAAGACAAAAGGGCTTTATTAACAACAAAGGATCCAAAGAAAAACAAAAGAACAATCCTTTCCAAAAATGTCCAAAAACGAAACAAAAGCTTTAACAAGGTAATAAAATAAAACTGGCAAAACAAAGAAAGACAAACACTAGAAACCAAACTCAAAGTACAAGTCACAAAAGAAAAGTACAACAAAAATCAAACAACTACCTACAAACGCTGGAGAACTCTAGGGAAAACACTGGAGAGACTCTGAGACAGAGACAGACAAAGGTAAAGGCGAACACAGAGACTAAATACACTGGGGAAACATCAAGCACAGGTGAGACAGTCACACAGATGGAGGGAATCACAATCATAGGCACACAGAAGGGAGGGCAGGAAAACACCACATGGCACACAAGGATTTCAAAATAAAACAGGAGACACACGACAAGACACAAAACATGAACACAAAATGGGTAACTTGCCTAAGACCAAGAACAGGATCGTGACAGAAAAAAGGAAACACATGAGGTCTAAACAAGGAACACAAGGAAAAAGGCATACAAAATAAAACAGAACTACCGTACCATAACAAGTATGGGCCCTTGAAAACAAGTCTAATAAAACACAAACCCCAGTTCCAATGAAATTAGGATGTTGTGTACGCTGTCAATAAAAACAGAGTGCAATAATTAGCACATCCTTTTTGACGACTATTCAGTTGAATACACTAAAAAGTCATGACATTTTTTTATATTTAAGGGCAGATGCACCTAAGCAAAAAGCTCTACTTCCCGTATAATTTAGGTAGCCAAGAGAACCTTGCAGATCAGCTGCATTGTAACTTCAGAATAACCTAATAAAATAACAATGTGACAAAACTCAACAAACTAGTAAGCACAATCACAAGTACTGATATACATTAAAAAAAAAAATAGAACTCAGGCACAGTCTTTGGACAGTCAATCAAATTAAAGCAAACAACAAGATACACGAAAATCCTTTCATGTATGCATGGAATCTTTCTCAAAAGACACCAGCAATATAATCAGAATCAAACGGTTTTGAGAAAGGCGACCAAAATGATTAATTCTGGTGTAAAGTTGGAAATTTCAATATGGGATCTAAAAGGGACTGACTCACCATTTGAGTCAGCCTCAAGAGGCTACAGCAGTTTTTTTTTTGTTTTTTTTTTGCATTGATTGCCTTAATTTTTATAGACTTTTTATAGAGGTTGCTCTGGGTATTATTAAGAGTTATTTCTGACCTTTTAGCACTTATTAATATGGTACAGTGGAAAGAGAAGGCTACTGGAGAGCATAAGTAAAAGTGTAGTTATATGCTGTGTCTCAACTTAAGTTTGGTTTTAACACCTTTACTATAAAATTCTTACTTTAAATACACTAAAACTTAGGGGTGTTCTAACAAACGTGGGATTCTCAGGAACCAACTTCTATTTTCTGGCCACTTGAATGAGAAGTTCCTGATTAGGTCTATTTTAGTTACTTAATTGTGCATTGACTTTGTAGTTTTCAGATGTCAAAGTTTGTAATAAAAGTTTAAGTCACAGTGCAGAAGCAGGTTTTCCAAGCCATATTTTAAAGGTCATGAACTAAGGCTATCAAATATCATCAGCTCAAAGGCTGTGTGCAGCATTTACCACATGACATCGACCTGCACAGACAAAGAAATTGACACAAGTGAACAATCTATCTTTAGGCTGCAATGACATTCAAAACTCTGTATCCTGCCAACATACAGCTCTCTTTGTTGTATTATTCACTGTGGTCATCTTTCAGTTCATAAAATCAGAGCTGCATAAAAGCCATAATTTTCAAGTCATATAATTTACCTGTTTAAGTTTTAAAGCAAAAGTTAACCCTTGGTGTGAAACTATACTGGGGTTAACCTTTTGCTCTGAGTAAAGCATATGTAGTATTTTGAACATTGTTGGGAATTTGGCGAGTGTGAGGACAGAGTCGTCTCTGGGATACACACTCCTCAATCAACCTACAGCGGTGTTTAAAACTGGGCTGGGTTTCCTTTTAAAACAAACAAGGGCTGTGAGACTGCTGCAAACAACCAAAAAGCTGCATTTATGTTCACAGATTTAGCCTCATCAAGTTAGATTTCAAGACTGTAAAGAAAACCACAGTTCTTAATTCTTTTGGTTTGTATTTCTTTATCCCCTTCACACTGCTACTCAGCTGGACAACGAGGTGCTTATCTACGAATGTGTTTCTGTATTTTCAGTAAAAGTAAAGCAAGACAGCTCATGTATGTTTTCTGCCTGATTAAGACTTGAGGAAGATCCTGGTAAGATGGGTTAGGTGCCTGAATGCTGTTGGAAACTGCTTGCGTCAGCGGATCATCAGATCTTATAAATGTATTTTAAACACTTTGAGTAATGGCAAAGTCAGACTATATAGACTTTTGACCTGTTACAATGGTTACTATGTCAGACCAGGCTATCATACAACCATAACAATGCAAAATGACTCGACTGACAGGCATGGCAGACTGCATGGTTATACCCAACAACGCATAATGGCTAGTGTTATGACATTGAAAGGACAGGAGGACCTCAAATGAATGAACTGCATTTACAATTCTCTACTGTATTTGTTTGTCCAATCAAACGTATGATGAATGTTATGCTAGCTTGAAAAGCTGAGAGCAGCTACTGACCAGGTTGCTGCTACTCGTTAACATTTCTATTTTTGTTTTTCTTTTCAATCTGTGGTTGAATTCTCTCTACAACATATTGTAAAGGAAGGGGTGTTGTCAGAGCAGAGTAAACTTTTTCTCTGACTCATAGTTCTTTCCCTCATGTACTCAGCTGTTTGGTTTGTTTACATCTCTGACGTCCGCGCTACTGAGTGCTTTGTGCTCTCAGTTGTCAAAATCTCTCTTATGATGAATCTCAGGAGGCAGGACAAAAATCAAGCATGTTAATCCTTATCTCAAAAAGTTGAAAAATGCGCTCTTTGATGCAATACACCAGATTAGACAGATTTCCAGCATAAGAAGGACTTATGTGCCAAAATATGAATGTTTAACCCTTCAAACTCCATGGGATCATCTTTGCCCTAAGCACTAATACTCAAGCTACTTAAAAATTCTGTTTAGTTTAAATTACAGTCCAATTTTTTGTTTTGACTCTATTGTCAAACAACTTTCAATACATCAATCAGACACCATCTCAATATAAATATTCTGTTAGTCCTTGTTTTGCTGAAAAAAAATGTTGTCTGTAACTTGTCTTGTGCTTAAAAGGGTTGAGGAAAGGGTTGAGGTTTTACATTTACCGATGCAGAAAAAAAAATCCAGGCGGACTAACAGAAAATGGCTTGGAGTTGTGAGGTTAAAGCTGGATCAGACACCACCAGTACAGCCAGATTTAGATCAATTGCGTTGTCACAGTTCATTGTCTAACACTGATAGATTATGCCTGTCAGGATCAATTGATGCTCTGTCATGAGTGACACAATCAACTCTGCATTCAGGACCCCTCATGACCCCAAGGCAGTAAGTCTGACATGCTAGAAATTTAAATGCATCTTCCATGTAGTGTGATGCCCTGAATTTATATCAGCAACATGTAACCTGTCATTAAAGGGATAGTTCAATATTTTTGAAGTTGAGTGTGTCAGGTAGTTTACTTGACAATAGTCAGGATTTTTGTCTGTTGACTATCCAGCACTGCACCTATAATGAGAATGAGCTGAGACGAATGATTAGGTGCACTGCTGCTGGCGGGGTGATTTGGCGTTATTGTGTAAGTTTTACAAAAAAACTAGCCACAAAACTATATTGGGTTAGTGAAGCATAGGGCAAATAAATTCCGAGTGCTTTATATTTCTTCCAGAATATCTCTGTGTTTGGCACGATTTGACAATGCAGCTAATGGCTATATGTTCCTCCACCTGTGAGCGTTGATTCTGCTATTTCGCTCTATGGTTTCAGGAGGACAGCAGCGGCAGAAGAAACTAATCCTGAATCAAATATGAGTGATTTTAACTCAAGTGATAATGACGTTCCTTTTTCTGTTGATGCACAGGGTTAGCTTTATGAACTGTAGTAATTCCTCAGAAAGAGATTCGGTGGGTCGAAAGAGAGAGGGAACAAACTTCTATGAAACCATTGCAAGCGGACAAACACAGATGGGTTTATTGAGATAATTTTCTCGCTCTGTTATTATATTCAAAATTCAAGTTCTATGTACAGGCTCCATATTTCCATATTTTACATTTCAACAATTTTAGACTGGTCCCAGATGTCCCAACAAAATATTCCCAGTTTCTTGCCTCCCAAATATTTCATTTTGGCATGACTATAAACCTTATCTTGAACAGGCTGTTTTAAAGTAAATCCCCAAATGCTGTGTTTGACTACGCCTCTCTTAAGAAGAGAATTTTGTCTTAGCTTTAATATGCTGTGTTCTTATAAGTATTGTGGTTGCAAAAACATGCCTAAAAAATACCTCCTTTACTGAGCCACTTGTGGGCTGAACAACTGGCTCAGTGAGCATTTCTCTTAATGACATCATGAGAGGAAAAATATTCAAATGGTCTATTTGAGCACACCTCATCTAAAAGTTCGAGCAAGGAGAACTTAGAAAGAGGATTTTTCTTATGTTTGAGTGGGTCTGTAGACAGGCCATGGACACACATGGATAAAAAGGGTATTTAACATAATGTTGGACCTTTAGAGGACAACCATAACCAACCATAACTTAAATATCAAAATCAGAGACCATTCAAGTGACCTCTTTCTGCTGATTGCTCATGGCACTGACAAAGGCCAAGAGCAGAAACACGTTCTTCATGAACTGTAAGTTGCCTTTGCCTCATTAAAAAAAGTCTTTATATAAGGGCATTTCCAAGTGCTGACTATACATTTTTCTTGTTGCCAGTTTGTTGTCTGGCACCAGTCAGTTTTCTGAGTGTTTTCGGAGGATGCTCTGTATTTTTACCTTGCATAACATGAATAAAACCAATTACAGTGTTGGCTCTCATTCCCTTTAAATTAGTGCGCACTGGGTGGTCAGCATTTTGCTATTTACACAACGGGTTTCGTTTTTTGGTCAGTGTGTTTTGATTTCACAGGTATGTGCCAATCTCTCTAATGTGTCCTCAAAATAGCAGAACTCTTGACTTCAGGCTTTAAACCAGGTTTAAGGAAGTTTAAATCACAGTCTTTTTCTGCTCCTTAAGTTAGGAACACACCAGAGTTGCAGATGACTACTCTTCATTTTCAGACAAACACACCCCTCGGTGCAAACTGGAGTGCATGATCATTTGCTATTTTAAACACAGAGTGCATGGCGTATAAATGACACATGCATCATGGAGAAATTAGAGAAGACGAGCGCACTAAAAAAAATTGTGATGGGAACATGATAGGGCCCTTGATAGTTCAATTAAAATGTTATATCTTTCAATTGATCGAAAGGAAGAAAGAGGAAAGAATGAAAAATAGAATCAGTTTCAACTTCATGCCCCTGTCATTTAGGATTTACACTCTCATGATGATGACACTAACTGAAGACTTACTGCAAGTAATCCATTAAAACCTTTTCTAATTGGTATTTAGAAACATGTGTCATGTTGTACTTACATAGCATTATGCAGAGCCATAACTCTGAGGGTCTAAGACTGGAAGAATGTAAGCATAACACACGTTTTCAACAATCAATCCGGCTCAAACTGAAACTTATGGAGTTAAGGGAAATCAAGACCTAATTAACCTTACAAAACAGTTGTATTCCCAACATCGGTATAGCCCAAAGATTTGAAGATCTGTCCATCTGTTGTGACAGATTAACCTGATGAATGTCAGTGTTAAAGATCTACTTTAAATGTCCCAAAGATCCATTAGTAGATTTAGATCTACAGGTTAGTAACCCCTGATGTATTCTGATACGACCATTTGATTAGAAGCCTTTGCTTTCATTTCAATGAGTTCTGCAGTGTTAAAATTATCATGCTGATGTTTAGCTGAATTTCAGATATCAGAAAATCTCAGAATAACAGCTTCACACTTAAACAGAAAAATCCTCAGGGCAAAAACCAATCCTGTAGCAAATCAAACTAACTTAATCAATTCAACTTCAACAAAACAGGATAAGTCTGAGATAATTCTGAAGGTACAGGGTATTAAACAAATCCCTGATTTGTTTTATTATGAAATCAATAATGAAATCCATGTCTGTGCCACAGTTTAGAAATCCAAAGTGAAACTGATTGATTAGTCATGAATTCTTGTGTGATCTGCAGCTTGATCTAGGTCACAGATCCACACCCTTCCTACACTAATAAACCACTTGTCTGTCACCAGCAAACACAAGACCATAGAGTCTGCCTACATGTCCAGTCACGAAAATGGCCCCACCCCTCAGGTCTGCACGCCAGGTGACCCCCAGAATCACTCTCACCTGTCAATCACCCAGCATGCTCTGAAGGGGCAGAGAGTTAGAGAGGAGCAAGAACAAACATGGTATCAAAACAAACTCACACCATTGGGCTTCTCCATACCATTCACGCCGACAGCTCAAACAGACTCCAGCAGAAAGGAAAACGTCTGGATGGTAAACATTCAACACCACACGAGATGTCAGACTGACAGGCGGTCAGGCTTCAGTCACAGATGTCAGTAACAGGGTTAGGATTAGAATGTAAGCTGACAAAAACAAAGTGTTACAAAAACCTAATGAGGGGGCAGGTAGTAAAGTATCAGATCTCTTGCAAATTAGGTTCATCTATAATTTAAATGTACTTTTAGGATTAAAATCACAGCCATAGTGAATAAATGGTAACAGTGAATTATTCGGAAAAGTCCTAATTAAACACATAAGGAAATCTCACAAAGGACTTTTTTAAACATTTTCTGAAACATCTGGTCCAATCAATACATGATTAAATCACATCTTTAATAAAGACAGATGCAGCGTGGCTCTCAGGAGGATGATCTCAGTGTAATGGTCCACCAACATAATCAGCAGATCAACTCTTGGATGGGTTGTGAACTATAAACATGTGTGGTCCTGAAAGGATGAATCTGTCTGGTGCTTTTGATCGTACGACCTTGATGTACTTTAATCATTGGGGATGTGTGTGATTAGCCAGCTAAATAACTGAGGCCAGACAAATAATAATTTGGCACCAGATTAGCAAGTCAAGTAAACTAATCCTTTTATTTTACATCAGTATAGACCTGATGCTTATAAGTATGTATTTTTTTATTCTTATAGAGCTCTCCATTTGGCTAATTCAGGATTCTGAAGATTGGAATATGCCAATTTTGAAACTAGGATTTGATTTTTGCTCCAAAGCAAACTTTACATCCGAATCAAAACAAGAGTACTCAAGTCAGTGAAAATGCATTCCCTGTCTTGGACAGTACGTAGGATCCTTTGGATACACCATGGTTTTGTAGGCTTTGTCAGGATATATAAGCGTATGATCACTAGACCAAAACAATAAGTAATTTCACCTAGCACTGATAAGTGGATGTTATCTTCTGAGAAAGGTGGTGCTGGCACTGCCAATGCAAGCGACACTCTGTTACATTTTATAAAAACAAAATGTAAGATTATTTGTTTAGGAAATGTCTTGTAATCAACATTTGTATTTTTGGTTTTGAGCAGAATATCTGTAAAATATAGAAAAAATATAAACTAAAGCACAGTTACACTTGACAATCAAGAATACGGTCATATACATCAAGAGCAAAGTTCTAACCAGGCCATTGTCTGTTAATTAAATTTTAGAGTAAAAAGTTTGAGCAAGGTTGGGTAAACTTTAATTTTTTATTCTTTATTTTTTTTATTTTTTTATGGAATGGATCAAATGTTAGGTTCCTAAAAGGGAATAAAAGGGATAAGGAAACTTAATTGTGGCTTAAATTCATAATATAATACCACCAGAAACTGCCCTTGCTCATAAGATAAAGTTTGTATTTCAGTTTAACTTGGTTCAAGGCTGCACTTTAGGATTTGAGGATGATTAAAGCCTGACCTGACAGTTTCAGGGTTTTGGGTGCAGTCAGACTAAAGGGCTATGCCAGAACAGGGAGCTCTGTGCACACCACGGTCACGGATATAAACAAAGTGAAGTTGCTGTCATCAGATTGAACAATGAGACAGAGTAAGTGTATGTCGAGCTCTGAAAACAACAATGTTGCCTTTATGATGTATTGTAAGGAAGCTACTCAATGATTAAATGACCATTTAGCAACAAGTTAACATGTCATTCAGCATAATATTTGGGAAGACAAACAAAAGTGAAGTTATGTAAATACAGTTTATTTTGCTTGCTGTCTTCAGTGTCCTCCCTACTTGTCTAAATGTCATCACATTGGTTGTAAGCTGCAGTGGCTTATAAGAGGGTAGTCCGTCATGCCAAGTCACAGCATGATTTGAAGGCTTCATGATCAGACCAAAATTGGCATAATGACCATCATCAACAGTCTGGCATAACAATGAACAATGATTATAAAAACATCCACACTTCAATCTTGTCACTTGGTCATAATGGAATGCACACAGATTTTAACAAGGGCCCAAGAGTCAGCACATTGAAGAGCAACACGGAGAGCATGGCTGTAAATTAAGTGGCTTATTTTCAGTAATGTTTCTATTAAATTCAGCCCTCAAAACTTTGCTATTGTTTAAGGTGGTTTACACACCTATGGCTCTGTTGCTTTGTTCTAAAACAGATGAAAAAAACACCACAAATTTGCATATTTCATTTCCACTGTTTCATGTTCACCCAGCAGTATTAAGTGGGCCAAATAACACACAAAAAGTAGGGCTGAACTTCCATCATTATGTCACAGCCAGCATTGCTATAACTACAAGTCGTGCTCTGCATTATAAGTGGAGGGATGCAGGCTTAGCTATCTATCAAACCAGACATTTGATAGAGATGGTCAAATGTCTTGTGAATGATTATACAGATTGACATAGCTATTTATTACTCATATTAACAAACTCAGTGCACAAAGAAGAGGGACTTTTAATGACCACCATTGTCTGCGGCAGACCACAGAGAACACGGTAGTGCAATAACTTAGATCACTGTTACACTGTAGAAGTGTCTGTCAGTGATGCGGAAAAGTAGAGAGTAGCTATAATATGGATAAATTCTCCTGCTTGAACGAGCTACACAAAATCTGGGAACTACACAAGTTGAGGCTGTAGATGTGATCAAGTCCTGTGATGATCTGCTATAGAGACAGTGAGTATGTTAGTCTGCTGCTATTTTCATGGTATGTTGTGGATGTACCTGATCACAGAAAGTGACTCTCTAGGATCCAAAACATTCAGTAATACTTTGTTGTCAGCCCAGTTGCTCATAGATCTAATTTGATTATTATTACTACTACTGATGCTTATGTAATTACAGTAGTGTGATGAGTTTCGACACCCTGTTTGTGCTGGTTGCTGGGTCAGTCAGTATGTTTTGAGGAGCAGCCACATGCTTGTACACGGTACAGGATTCATGGTGTAAGTGTGCCGAACTCAAATAAAAAGGAAAGACCAAGACAGAAAGAGAAGCATAAGCAAAAGCACCAATTTCAGTTAAACAAAGCACAACAAGATAGTAACTGGAACAGAAGCCTTTCATATCTATTAAGCTCAAATTGATACAATCCAGACATCATAAGACAGCACAAGAACCAATAGAACCCAAAGAGTAGTTATGCATTTTTTCATTGGTTTCTTGATGAAAATCCGTTCATTTGTTGAAATTAAAACTGTTTCATAAGCAGTTGAATCAGCTTTTTATTTCCTCTGAAGTTTGAGTTTGATCTTCAGAGAGCTGAAAATAATCAGGATAACAAATGGGTAGCAAATGTTGACCCAGACAACAGTCATGCTGACTCAGGCACATTTGAATTTATATATGACTTGTTTCACATCACATAGTGATAGATAACACAAGCCTTTAACTAAATCCAACCGTGAGCCTTTGCACCAGCATATTATCATCTGACCTGAAAATGCCACAGTTAAAATGAGTAATTTCTTTAAACTCTTCATTCTTTCCGTCCTTCCTGTTTTTCTAATAAACACATTTTTCCACAGGCCCTGGTCACTCACCATTTCCTCCCTGAATCACATACCGTCTTATGCACACCCTGTGGGACTATTTAAAAGCTTACACTCATCCTATCTCAAGACCTACCACCCGCTCCTTGAATCGTACTTATTCTTCCTAATGAGCCTCTTCATCACCCACATCCCCGTCTCCCAGCAGTGATGGATGCTTCGTGTCCAGCTCTTGTTTTCTTGAGTTTGAAGTAGCCTCTCTTTGAAGTGGCTGTGTTTCCAGGTCTTGGGCAGAGATGGCTTCTGGCTAATGTGGACAAACTGCAGTTTGCATGGCCTACTTTCCAAAAGAGCACATTATTAACGGCCATTTTTCTCATCACATGTCCCAAGGATGGGGCTTTCATCTATTCCCCTCTAAATGTTCTGCGTATTCAAAAAGACTGATGTGTGCAAGGTTTATATCAGTTGAATCCGGTTTTTGGAGTGCAGGTTCTGTTTTTTTATTGTCAGATTTATCGTCATCTAATCTCTGTCATCCCAACAACCTTGACTACGAGGGAGGCCAAAACACTCAATCATTCACACCAAGAGACCACGAAGCAAGAGAAGGAGCCATTCTAATCCACTGAAATGCTTCACAGTTTATGTCCTGTCCCCTGGTATCCCACCTGAAATGCATCCATTACTTCTCCTCCCTACTTCTGTTAGTTAAATCCCAGCAACTATTCCATTATGTTGTATTCATGGGCTGTAAATCCCATCATGCTGTCACACTATTTAACATCAGCCTTAAATGTTAGTTATGCTTCCTTATTGTTTCATCACAGAGGTATGAACAAACAGGGACAAAAACTAGACCAGGTAAGGGAGTCAGATTTTGCAGAATGGAAAAGATTAGATCTGGGATCAAGAGGGAGAAATTACACATCATAGTAATGAGGTAATGGGAAAAATCTGGACTCTAACAGTGTTTGTGGAGAAGCTGTCAAAAACTGGAGGACCTCAGAGGAAGACTCATTTGCTGTTGAGAGATGGAGCTGACCAAAAATGGGGAAAATTCCCAGCTGAAACCTTCAACAACAAAAATTAGCATCTGAAAACAGCAGACCTTGTAACTTGGCTGTGCAGAGAGCAGTTAAAAACTAACTGTCGAGTTTTACCGGGGAGACCAAACAGCTTTGGTGGAATAATAAATCTGATGGACATGGTGAGTGGGGGAAGAAGGATCTCGCATTGGAGCGTCTCGAAGCTTGACAATGAGAGAGCTAGAGAGAGTACAAAACAAGAATGCAGAAAGGAGAATAAAGTGGAACAAAAAGAGGTGAAAGTAATATAAAAAACGATGAGAATACAAAAAAGAAAAGAGAATTCAAATTGATATGAATTTTACATGTTAGCTGGATTTACAAACACAAACAGAGCTTACAAATGGAAGATTACCTAAGCACTATAGAAGATGCTTCACTAAAAAAATGTCCTCAAAAGCCTCAGTGACCTCAGACTGGCAATAGAGACTGGTCGTCAAAAATAAGAGCTGGCTCCCAGAGGAGAACAAACTGTGACCCCACTGCGACATCCAACAGGCAGAGACAGAACTCCACTTCTCTACCCCCTGCCCCAGAAATCAGGCCACGAGAGAGGAATACTATCCTTAAATAACACACAAACACACACAGAGTTTAAACTGACGAAACAAAAAAATCCCAGAAGATGAGGCAAAACTGGGAGATTGTTGCGGCCAAATATACCAGAGTACAAGGACCTGAGGACAACCAAGAAATCATAACACACGCAGGCATATTAACATAAGCACACAACTACAGATCCACACATAAACTCACACACACATTAAAAAAAGACATACACACATTTTTGCTTCTTTCCTTTTGCACCATATTATATGAGTATTTTTTTCATATATACTCTTTAAAAAAGTTTGGAAATATAACCTTGATTGATTACTTCTCCTCTTGATTAATACAAATTGGTGTTTCATTTTGTGTCATTGGAAAGCCTGATTAGTTACCTTTACAATGAGGTACAACTTGTAAGGATTATGTATTTACTGAATGAGTAACACAGATAAACGTGTAGGGAGCAACAAAAAAAATGTGGCTTAATGTGCCAAAAATTCTCTGCAACTGGAAGCTGGTGTCCTGGTATGCAGAGTGGCAGCATTACTAGGTGTCAACCCCTGGTACAATTCCCAAAACTAGGACCAAGTTCCATCAGACTGGTACGTAAAAGACAAACCATAAAGTGGGCGTCCTAGGAAGACAACACAAGGAGAATGGTTCCTCACCCTTGCTTCACTGAGAAACCAAAGGCTTTCTTACAGGGGTGAAGGGTTTTTCTTTTTACATTTTTCTATGTTGCTCATTCAATGAATGCACATCCCTTACAAGTTGTACTTTGCTGTAAAGGTGACTAATCAGGCTTTCCAATGATATAAATCTAATACAAACTGGAATTATTAATGGGTAGAAATAATCGACTTGAACAATGTTTACAAACTGTTTTTTGAGGAGTATTCAGTATTAAGTATTTTATTTTTTGTATTAGATAGATGTATTTCTTTTTTTCTTTTTTTCATTTCGAAAAAAATACTTTGGCAATGATACCCTACAACATCGATGCCAATGAAACTCTTTTAAATTAAGCTGAATTAAGAGAGAGAGAGAGGAAAAGAGAGGGAGAGAAAGTTGAAGAGCCCGGCTGAGAAGTTGTCTTCACTGGCTCTGACGTTCTTTAACCTCTTTTTGTGGCTTTGAAACCTCATGTCTTTGGCCTGCAGTCACTCTCTATTTATGCAAGAAAATAAAGAAGGGAACGCTGCCCCTCCTAAATCTGTAAACTGCAATTAAGCTAAATTCCAAGTTTATTTCCAAATGCCGTCCTTTCTCCAGACCATGTGAGAGACTTGAGTCTAAAATTATCACACTTTTGGTCAGGAGGCCAAGACGGAGCCAGCACTAGAACTGTCTTTTCACAGGCCGCAGGATCATAAAGATGCTGTGGAGTATTGAATCAATTTAATCAATCATTCTGATCACTACTACTAAGAAATGTTTGACCAAAGACTCATTACAGCAGGGTTAATTAGTATTTCTGACTTAAGAGTGAGAAAAAAGTGCTGTGGTGTAAAACCTGCTTATTTGGATGCTTCTGCAGCTTTTAAAGGAATATATATACGTATGTGTGTGTATATATATATATATATATATATATATATATATATATATATATATAGATATACATATATATGTATAAATTTAACTGTATAAAGTACATAGGAGCTGAAAATACATTAGCCATGTACACTGCTCCTGCTGCTGAGGCAAGAGCTCATAGTAACCTTGACACCTTGACACTTTTTTTAACTAGCAAGCCTCTTTGCTTTGTTAGCACCTCAGCACGCCACACGTCCTTCCACCAGAAGCAAAATAGTGCTACCATAACAAAGAGGCCTGCTAGCGGAAAAGTAAGGTGTCTAGAATAGATTATAATCACCCTGATGTTGCTTTCTAAGTTTGCTTTGTCTTTGAATTTACCAAATTATTATTTTTTTCCTCTCAATTGTTGTACATTGGAGCTTATTGCAGACATTAAAGCAGGCTGATCCATCAGCATGGCAAGGCTACTACACTCAGCAAAAAAGTTGCTGAATGTAATTTATTCCATGAAGTGGTTTGCTTTTTTCTAAATACACCTCATGGAGTGATTTTTTTTTTTTGATAAACTAGAGTCTTGAATTCTAAAAGAGAAGTAACACTGAAGGCCAATTAAGGAGACAGTGGAGCTCCACTCACACTGTAAGGTGGTGCAGAGATGACGTATTTTTGTAGGCCAAACCAGAAGTTAGCACCACACTGGTTTCCTCGACTAAAAGCCTACTAAAGGTCTATGAGATTTCTCTTTGTTTTGGATCATTGCTGAGAAGAAGCTCTGGGGAGAACAAAAAAGTATGAAACTAACATGTTCTGGTGTTTGTGATAATTCTGAGAAACGAACCGACTTTTAACGATGCTTTAAGTTTTAATGAAATTGGCGAAGGGGGTAAAAGCTGTTAGTAAGTTACTATGAAACTACAACATGGCGGTTCAGCTCAAAAGCAAATACATTATTTCAAAAGGTTTTATTGTAACCTCATATTTGGGAATTTCCTTATAATCAAGTGGCCTTATCAAGCTGGTCCTCATGGCTGTGGTAATAGTGTATGATAATTGATTACTTAAAAAAAACTGTCAGAGATGCTTGCCGTCGGGTCCCCGGCCATTTTTGTAGTCCTTGTTTGCAGCTAGTTTTTAATTGGCAGTTTAAACAAACAACAACAGTATAAGATTCAAAGGCAGGCAACATCAGATGCATTTTTTTTATTGCCCATTAAACATTAAAAATTGCATGTGTGTATTCACCACAAACCTTAGTTCAGGCACTTATCAGTAACTGGTATTTTAAATCCTATTTACTCTGGAGGGTTGGGAACCAGGAAGTGCTAAGTGATGACTCACTTCTGTGTTTTTGGACCCATTCCTGCACCACTCTCTGTAGGGGGGGTCGGGGGATGGAGTTACAGGAAGAAGTTTACATGACAGAGCGGACAACAGGCAGAGATTAAGGTGGTCCATCACAGGTAAGCAGGTCCTGCTTACAGTACTTGGCCAGCAGTCTTTCACTCTTTACTATTTGTTCTTAAAATAACTATTCCATCCTCAATATAAGGTCTGTACAACTTGATAGTCAACTCAACGCTCTCCTGACTTAAAGACTCTGAAGACCGTGTCAGCTTGTCCACAGGTTTATTGAAGGTATAGAAAATTGTAAAACTCAAACACAGAAAAATTATAATCAGCCTTGCATTCATTTAGACATGTAATAAGCACCATTTTAATATACACAATCGTATTTATTAAATCTGTTTTTTATATTCCCTGTATATATGGTATCATTCACTTCTAATGAAATATTTTAATCCTTTTATCAACAATGAATTTCATATTTGTTTGTTATTCATGTGTTCTCTAAGTGCTCTCTGAGTACATCTAGTATTTATTGTGTATTTAGAAGATGAATAACAAGGTTTTTCTCTTAAATTGTAAAAAAGACACATCCTTAATACAGCCCCAGCTACATACATTACAGCCCCAAACCAGGATGTTCAAATCTAAGTAAACACAATCAGTGCAGTGACATCTTCATCATGACTCCAGTTTTGTTTATTGTTCTTTGTCTGCTCAACCCCCTGAAAGCCAGAGTGCTCGTGCAGCGAGACATCTTCGCTAAAAGCATCAAGTCAGTTTAGAAAGAAGCCCATGCTGACAGCCTCTTTCTCTCTCCATCATGTGTTTACACGTCGGTGGAGTAAGTGACAGGGCTGTAATCGGAAGTATACAACCGTGTCATTTGAAAGAATGTTGTCTTTTCCTGGGAACGTGGTGGTCAGTGGAGAAAAACAAGATTTACATCTCGCAGGGTGGGGAAAAGACTCAGCCATGCATTATCCCCTATCAGCCGTGGTCAGAGACGGGCGTTAACGTGTGGCAGATGCAGACACAAAGATTCAGACGTGTTTCAACCATTGGAGAAATGTTTACATCAAACTCTGGAGAATCTCATAACCAGACAATAGACGCTAAATAAACAAATACAAACCAACTGATTCCATATGAGGCTTTGTCACACAACTCCTTTTTCTGTCGTTTAGTCTGGATTGTTTCTTTGTGTGTAAGCTGCAGTTATAAACAAAAAGACTGGACCAGGTGTGTGTCAGACTAACGGGTGGTGGCGTCATCTGTCCGTCAGCATTTGTGTAAAATGAACACACCACCTACAAACAAAAGAAAGAGGATAAATAATAGTAAATACATCTCAGAAAATGTCAGTCTGTGGTTTTGGAAAAAGTAATGAGGGTATTTCTGAAGTTATTTTGTGAACTTCATATTTCTGTTTTTTTTTTTTTTTGTGAATGCCTTTGATATTGGAGTTTGTTTTCCACAACTGAATAAAAAATACAACAGACTGCATATTTTCAACCTTCTCTGCAGTCATTCTATTACAGTCCTGTTTCTTTTGTCATTCAGTTTTGTTTATTCTTTATGAATACCAGAAAAGGCATTCTTTCACTGCCTACAAAGAAACAAAAAGTAAAGCTTTCATTTTACTACATTTCTCAATGCGTGTAGTTAAACCTTACATTATGGTAAAAGAAATAGGATTATTACATAAAGATGAAAATGGTGCAGCTTGTTTTTAACTATTTTCTTTGAACTATGCACAACAGACTGACAGGTGAAATAGTTTCATGCATATCCTGTTTGTGTGAGAAAATACCACAAATTAGATCCACAAATGCATAAAAATAAATAACCAGAAACATTTCACCAACATTGAAAAAACCCTAATGTCAAAACAGGTCTTTAACGGCCACCAGTTGTACATCTCCTGCAACAGCAGATTATGTGTGATTTTAAAAATGAAACATAGAAACATATTTAGATATGTTTCATTTAAATGAATGCACAAGAGTGACTCACAATGTGTGATCAGCAGACATGGAAGCAGTTTTCATAGTTATGCTGATGATACTCAGCCTTATGAATTTGTGCCACAAAGGCCTGATGAGGAGTTGTCAGGCACTGATGATCTGATTAATAAAAGCTTCCTATTAAAACAGAGGCTCCAACAGAGAAAATGACCTTACTTAGATAAGCAGGCCAAAAGCTGCATTTGCTCTGCAGTTTTTTCCTGTATTTTTCTTTATTACCCCCACAAAGGAGGTTATGTTTTTGCATTTGTTTGTTTGTTTGTTTGTTTGTTTGTTTGTTAGCAATATTAAGCAAAACAACTGGACGGATTTTGCTGAAATTTTCAGGAGATGTTGGGAATGGCCCTACTTCAAAATGATTAGATTTCGGTGGTGATCCAGACAACTGACATTAGCGAATGATTGTTTTTGCTCAATAACTGTCTAACTGATAACGATATCAACATGATTTGGAGTACCGCATGTAGGTTTTCAGGGTCAAAGAATCATATTATGATGGTAACTTTATCATGGAACTATTGCTTATAGATGTAACAGCAATAGGAAAGCAACCTTGATGGAGGTTTGCGATCTCCAAGTACTTTCTAGTTCTCTTTTTCATTATTAAGAATTTGAGTAATATTGTAAATATATTGGAGTTTGCATGTTTTCCCATGACAGTTTTTTCTCTGAGTGATCTAGTTCCCTCCCCCAGACCAAAAACCTGCTTGTTGAGTTAACTGGTGGCTCTAAACTGTCACGAGGTGTAAGTGTGAATAGCTGTTTGTCAGCCCTGTGATTGGCTAGGGACCACTCCCGGTTGTACCCTGCCTCTTGCCTAATGACAACTGGGATGGACTTTTGTGCCCCCAGGACTCCAAAAGGGAGTATAAATGGTGGATGGATGGATGGATGGATGGATGGATTTGTGGGATTTTTTTAATATTAGTGCTGGTCCTCTATTGGGATAGAACTTCAGATTTAGTGCTGCCCTTGATGGGACAGCATCATGGTCATCGTGAGACGTCTTTGGATATGATTAATAAAAACAAACCAATGACTAGTAAGAGCACATGCATATTCTCTAATACTTATCGGAGAATATTCATGGCAAGCTCATTTTCATTAAGATAACACAAGTATAACTGGAAACTGTCACCCAGTTATCACTGTGGTAGTTTATTTAATTAATTCATGCAGGGAAATCAACAGGGAAAAATCATACTGAAAAACATGACATAATCTATAGTTGTAATATAGTTTACACATTCAATAAATGAATGTTAGGAAGTGTACACATATTTAATCCCACCCTTTGCACAAAAGAAATTGACAATACTTACTCAGTTCTTGTGAATATGAACCCCAACAATGTTTATATTTGTGGCATTGAAAAAAAAAACAAAACATATATTGAGTGTCCTTAGTTATACTGACACACAATATAAGATTTCATACACAGTATTTCCTTCAAATTTACAATCATGTTCCAACATACCATTAATTTGGAAATGGGCCTTATTAACAAATGAGACAGGAAAAACTTACCAGTATCTGAATACATAAATGAATGAACACAATGGTAAACTAGCGGTACACAGCAATAAAGTGAACTATCAGCAATCACATAAATAATGGTTAAACCCCTTCTTCGTTCCTGTACATGGTGGAAATCATACACTTGCATTTTTTTTTTTAACTGGGCTGTTTGGACATTGCTTGAGTTTTACTGTCAAACTGTCCCAGTGTTTAACTCCACAAACTGATAAACAAAAACTTTCCTCAACGTATGCACACAAGCAGATCTGAAATAAAACAATCCCCTTACATTACATGTTCCCATCATTTCAGAATATATTCTTGTTATAACATTATTGTTTTAGATGGTTTTCAGTAATCTTTTTTTTTAGCTTTGAACATAAGTTGTGTTGTCTGATAATAAACCAGTTCTGATGTTAATATTCTTAGCTGTAACAAAAACAATGAATGTGTTTGACCCTGATATCCCTTTCTGACAATAAATATGCAAGGGTACGTGATGGTGTTTTCATTGGGAGGTGCTTTTGTCTCCCTCATTTTAGTCCTATAATGTTTTATGATTAAGTTTGAATCCTTTTTATTATTTGGGGAAAAAATATTTCAAGTTACTTGTTTTACTGTAGCTTTTTTCTGTACTTGCCCTTTTAATGAGATATTTCTTACATCAGTTATTTTTCTGAGCCGTTCATTTGAGAGCCATTCTTAAATTTGTGGGCAATTTGCATTTAAGAATGGATCGCAGACGAATGGCTCACTCGCAACTGCAAACTGGTTCTTATCGTTCATTTAAAAGGCTGTTCAAAAGACTTAACTTGTTTGCAACCATCACAAATCTGTAGCGCAAACCACTGCAGAAGTAGGTCAACAAAACAAAGCCTCTGATGTTTACGAGTAGAAGAAGATAATACGATGATAGTAGAAGATAACATGACATAACATGGTAAAAAAAAACACTCACAACAAGCACAAAGGACCGTTTAGAGTGGCTGAAGAGTTTATCTGATGACTGTAGGCAGAGGCAGGCTAGCTATACCTGTTGACTCCCAGTGTTTGAGCTAAGCTAACTATCGAGCTTTGGCCGTCTCTTCCTTTTACTGGACACACAGACAAAATACTGGTGACGATCTTCTTGTCATGGACTCAGGAAAGAGGCAAGACATGAAAACAAAAAAAAAGTTGGCATATCCCATTAATGTCTGTTCCATGTGTGGCAGAATTTTGCTGATCAGAACATTTTCTGCTGGTTTACTTTCTCATCTCAGGCCCTCCTGTCCTTCCACAATGTGCTCTGTATTAATGTGTTTTTTTATGTAAATGACCTGTTTCTCACGTGATTGTCTTTTCCCAAGATGAATCAACATGACTCCAGACTTGCTGTGTGGCAGTAGGCAGACACACGAGGTGAGAGGTGGGTATCATTAAAACCCTGCACTAATGATAAGCCTAGATTCTGATCAGACCATTAGATTTCATGTTTTCAAGCAAAGGTGGATCACAAACAAAGACTGGGTCGGCTTATTTCACATTTTGTTGTCCAGTAAATACACCGGAAATCCAAATATTAGTGCAAAATATTAAAATGTAAGTTTTTCAGTATATGCCCCTTAAAAACATTAAATGATTTGGTTTGGATATAGGGGTAGATTAGAAGCAATAGTATAAATTACATGCATTAAGTGATGTTAAATGATATGTCCTCATGATGTCATAAATACTCATTGTCAGTATGGCAGAGTGCATATATATTAGTACAAAAACCAGGTTGCGATACTGTATGTAAAGCTGAACTAGGATCATTTCTGTTCTGGAAATGAGATTAGATCAATTATGTGTCTGTGTGTAGAGCCCAACATTTCCAAGCAGTGCTCTGGTGCCAGGCTTCAGGATAAAAACCTGTCTCATGTTAGACTGCACTCTACATTTGATGTGTATTTATCCGGTATTTATAACCACATCTGCCTTAAATAACATAAAAAAAAATTCGGCAGTGCCTCCTGTCTTTTCCATATTTACTGCTTTTCTTTAAAAAAAAACTGTCCTAATGAAATCAAAGTGTTTTGACTCCATACATGTTTTGTTTTATCCACATACATCTTGTTTGTTCGAACATTTTGAATGGAAAAACAGCTTTTTGACTGAAGACAGTAAGACGCCCGGACGGCACAATGCCCTGTTTCAGATGAATTCAGCCAGACAGACACGCTTAATCCTACGCAGGTTCAAAGCCCCGACGGAGCACATGTGGCCTCAACCTGAACAGAGTTATAGAGAATAAAAGAAAAAGAGCCGGAGAACAAAAGGAGTCAGCTGAGAGAGCACTGAGAGTAATGGACTGATTTGTGTTGTGACTGTGGTAACTCAGTACACTGCTTATTCTAAACAGTACTGTTTATTCATAATATACTTCATATGTCACTGGTGGGTGTAGGTGAGTTCACTGATCCTGCATAGTAACAGACTGTTGCAAGTGTTTGCTGAATCAGATTGGGCATCACCACATCACTTTTTTCCCATGAATCACACAGCAAAAACACCCTGATGACAAAGAGCTGATCACTCCCCAATGTACCACACATACCGAAATTAATGCTCACTGGGCAGACATTCACATAGATTTAGGAGAAAAAAAATCAACGCCAGTCCTGTACTGTGCACACTTATTTCAATCGCAGATTTGGGTAGAGTGTAGCAACCACCTGAAGAGCAACAAGATCTTCATCATTTATGTGTTAAAGAGCAACCAAAGGCAAAGACTAAGGCCTAAGAGGGGAAGTTGTTCCCATTTTGAAATATCAAAAAGTGATACAATCTTTTTCTTATGCTTATATTTCAGGGTTTTTTTCATAATTTGTTTTTTGTTTGTTTTGTTTTGTTTTTAATTAATGTTGCTTTTCTAATTATCCAAAGCTCTGGTTCCCTACCTTTTTCCTTAAAGCCCCCATAGTTGTATCTGAAGGAGGAAAAGGGTATATTTCTGTGCAAAATAAACACAATTTTTGATTGTTTTCATTGGACATAATTAAGATTAAATGGGCTTTAACAGAAAATCTAGAGCAAAGACCTTTAAAGAAAGTATGCTCTTAGTATGTTATCATTGATTTAGATCAGACATGTCAAACTCAAGGCCTGCGGGCCACATCTGGCTCGTGAGATAACTTTAAATGTCCATCATTAAGGCTTTCTGGTAAAAAGTAAGAGGTAGCAAGGTGGTGAAGCAGGTAGTTCATGTTGCCTCACAGCAAGAGGGTTGCCGGTTCAAACCCTGTGTTAGAACAACACAGGGAATACCTGTTTGTTGACGTCGGAGGTAACTTGTGTGCTGTATATATGGAGCTACTGTGGCTGTAATGAAAGAATATGACATATGAGGACACTATGAGACAACACATCAAGACAAGAGAGAAAACTCAGTAGCTCTAAATTGCTGCTGTAATCGTTTTTTGTTGTTTGATTTTTTGGTTTGTTTTTGTCCTTTTTTCTTGAAATCTCATCACTTATTTTTTTCAAAAGATTTTCACATTTTCATAGCTTGGTCCTACTTAAGATATTCTGATTTTGTTGACTTTATTGTTGAAAAACACATTTTAAATATTAATCATTGTGTTGAGGAAAAAAGTTACTGCAGCCTATCTGTTCAAATTGATATTTCTGATTAAAACATTGTCAGCTTTAGACAGTTCAACAAATGTTCATTCTGCTTGTTCCTGTGTCTTAAACTGTTTTTACATTTTGGCCCTTTCTGTGATTGAGTGTTACCCCCCTTATTTAGATGATATATGTATACCAAATTTTGACAATTTCAGAACCATGTAAAGCAGTTCAAGTTGCAATCTGTATAAATGGAGCTCCACTCATAAACTTTGCCTTTCCTTGTCTCTTAACTATATGTTAAATTTTAAATGTGAGCCAAAGCAAACATAAATGCAAAATTCAAGACTTTTTATCCGTTAATTCTGACTATGAAAAATTCAAACTTCATTGAATTATTTAAATTTCAAATATCTGGACACAATAGAGCTATTATTGGTGCAAAAAGCTGTTCTTCCACAAATCTGTGGCTTCCTTTATTGGCTTTTCTGAATGGGATTATATTTGTGCATGCATGTTGGAAAAGTACAGATATTTAAAGAAAATAAGAGGCTATTGTTTTCAAAGTGCTGGATTTGTAAACCTGTATTACAACTGAAACCAAATCTGAAATATAGTAACAGTCTGCAAAATATAAAGATTTTTTTTTTAATTCATTTGTGGACTGAAATTAGTGTCGGTCAAATCTTGATAAGGAGAGGATCAGTTCATTTTTGGACTGTAAACATTGTTCTTACTTTTGAATCAAGAACAACTGTATGAATGTGAAGTAGTTCATTTTAGGATATGAGAATTGAATATTGAGATATTTGATGACCACTGGGTTCCAGGCCCCAAGCCAATGATTCTTGAACAAGAATGTTTGTAGGCTAATTTTATCCAGATTTTATTAAAAATAAATAAATAAATAAATAAATAAAACTGCTGTATTTGCAAAGCAATGTCTCACTTTTTTTTGTGTAGATCAGAACACGGTGCTCAACTCTTCCTAGGGTACAATTAGGGTTGGCTCTGTGAAAAAAAGGTTGGAAGCCACTGTTATAAATAACAGCTGTTATAACAATGTTATAAATAAATGTGAATAATATACCGATACTGAGATATGCAGCCTCAGGCCTTCAAGTGGAGTCACCACCATCATATTCTGCACTCTACAACACCACTGAAAATGTGTTCCCAGGCAAACACTCAACCATGTCAAAATTCTGAGATACAAATATCTTTTTCAGCTTTTCTCCCTCATTAAGTCATAACCATGCTTTTCATATTTCAGGAAACAGTGTTGTCCTGCTCAGTAAATGAAATCTGTGGAGTGCTACACATAACTCATGTTTCTCAAGGCAACCTCATTCTGAACGTTCAGTGTCACATTTCATCTGACTTTTACGTAAGATCCAATGTGTCAGCGAAGCTCCTCACATCACAGTCCACCAATCCTGGCTCAGACTCCACATCCACACATAGTTCTGTGCAGAGGTAGCAGCCACTGCTTCACAAACAGCCATCTATTAAATGTATGCTCTTTTCTCTCTATCATTTTCTTCACTGTATCACTTTGCCATAATTTTGTCACCAATTGAACAACAACTTCAAAACTGACACATACATGCTGACGTGTAGCATCTATATTAATTTCTGTTAATACAGCGTGCTGTGTGTGACGTCACGTCTTCTGCACATGTGGGTCACTTCAGGGCTGTAGAGGGTTCATACTGAAGTCTGACGGCAGTGGCATTTAAATTATAATGCGAACAAGCAAGCAAAAAAATTGATTTCAATACCAAAAATCTGAATTTAGCTTTAAGACCGACAGTGTGAACAGCCTGTTACGCAGTTGTGACTTGTTACTCAAGGAGCTCATGATTGTATCTGCTAGTGTTTGTTTGTTTGCTTGTAAACAGGATAAGTTGAAAGATTATGAACAGATAGGCAAGTTTTCCACATTTTTGCAAATATCCTTATAAGTTGATGGTGGATTTTAATGACATTTTCAGATAATGTTGGTCACAACACATTGAAGAAGTGATAATATTTTGGTAGTGATCCCAATTCGGATACTAATCCAGGAATGTTTAAAATAAATAGTTAAAATTGTGAGAAAAAGCAGTTTTCCACATTTTGCCAATAACTTAATACGTATTCGAGGGACAACTGATTTGGTCTTGATGGCTATTGCAATTTGGATGTGGATCCATGAAGATTTTTGAGGGTACGTTAAAAGTGCAAGATAAGGCAGTTTTCCACATTTTTGGCAGTAACTTGCCTGACAGTCCTGGAAATGCCTTGGCAGAGGTTTGTGCTCTCGGAGCACCTCTAGTATTCTAGATAGTAGGGTAGATCACCTCCTTACCTTAACAGAGTTCTATCTGCTATTGCCTTAGATACAATGATAATAGGGCAGTAATAATAAGTAACGAAGATAAGAATACATGGCAAGATGATAATTAATTATGTATAAAACTAAATGTACAGCAGAAATAGCACAAAAGTAAATAAAAAAGCTCTGTAAAGTAGAACTTAATACCCCTTCAGTACAGAGGCAAACACTCTTTAAGACATACATGGTGGTATTCTTCACATTCAAAAGGAGATTTCTAACATCTGTACCACATACTGTGTCACATACCAGTGCTCTCTTGTAAAGTAAAAATATGCTTGCACAAAAATGTAAAAAAAAAAAAAAAAAAAAAAAAAAAAATAAAGACTATTTACCAGAATTTGTTTAAAATCTCAGTCTATTTGTGGTTGTTGGTTGTTTTTTGGCACATGATGTATGAACTTGATATCAAACCTCTGCACTTTTGTGTTTTCCAGTTTACATCAGGGTATATACACAGCTGAGCACTCTCGACTTATGCCCATTAACCCCCGTGCTCTGGGACCACCCCAGCCTGTTAGAGTGTGAAGGTAAACATTTCTCAATGAATCCAGCAAGGAGGGAAAGCCCTGCATGAGTGTGGCTGCATCCTGAAGGCCAAATAGTGCTATGCTCAATCTAAACAGTCACTGTGAGAGCCGGGGGGACTGTCAGGGATCACGCTGCAGCTCAGATATGTGGAACCCCGGGAAGAAAAAACAACAGCAAAAAAGGCGAGGAGATCCACAGGCTGGGGAACAGCTGCACACGCTTTTCCCTGGGCTGATATCATGTGAAGAAGATTTGGATTACCGCTCTATTCAGAAGAGTCTAATTATTCTTGTCTCTTTGTCTCATTTGTTGTACCAGATTTATGATTGTGTGAGGAAACACAAACACTCTCATTACGCAGAGAGCATGAACTCTGAAGCCCATAAATCATGGTGAGAAGAGATAATGCCAACATCATGTTTTTCCACCACAACAGGATTATGTGACTTAACGCCTTTTTCTGCCGCAGTTCATCTGACATCCATAGCAGGTGTGACGAATAATGGTAATAGCAGCAGTACTTTATGTGGGTGTGTCAATGTCAAAGCTTTGGCCCGCTGCATGCTGGCTCACTGTCACAAAAAACTGGGACACAACAATGGAACAGGGTCATCAGTTATGTTATTGAGTCCATACTGGAAAATACAACCCACCTCAAGAAAACTAGAACTACTGCGTGGCAGAATTATGCCTCTGCAAGGAATACAGAAAGTCAAAGTGCAGTGGTAGGTCAAGAAGAAAAAACAGGTTCTTTGTGTTTTGTGTGCAAGTTGGATTCTTGGAAATCAACACTACAAACTTCTTCTCTAAAGAAAGGATATTCTCACTCTACTTCTGACAGGTTTTGCTGAGAGTTTGTTTTATGAAGTGGTTCATGTTCTGTCCTTTACACTGCGGCAGTAGCATCTGCCTATAACATTATCTGATTGGCCGGAAATGAATGTAATTGATGGAACTATCGTCCAATCACCACCAGGACATGCTTTTGAAAAAGTTCTTCCCATTCCCAAACACTTTCAAAGCACTCTTTCCCAGATGGACTGGATGAAACATATTTACAAGTCCATCTGTTGTGTCAGGTTATGAACAAGCAGAGGGTGAACATGATGCCCTTTGGCCTTTGACCTATAACACGTTTTGAATGTGCACAACAGTTGTTTGAAATGGCAGCATTATTGGGCAAAAAGCATTTGGGAATGCAGTAGCATGACAGTCTCCGGTTGACGCAGTAACTAATAAGACACTACGCCTTCTGATTGAAGAGGAGAATGTTGTAAAAAAATGGCATTCACTGTACTGATGGCACATGTTTTATACAGCAGTTATCAGTCTGAACTGATGTGATGTTTCTATTGATTACTGAGGGGTATTTCATTAGGTCTTACCTCTGAATTGGATCCCTCCACATAAGGAAGTTAATTGCCCCTGTTTGCCTAAACCGTCCTCCATATAAACATTGTCCAGAGTCGGTTACATTTACAACTACATCCAAAGCACAGGTGGAAAGCATGTGCACCAGATTTAACAATACCTTTATCTGAAGATGTACTTTTTCATTCATCACAGCAGTAACAGAAATAGAGAGCCTGTGTGAAGTCTGAGGAGTCAAGTTATACAAGAATTCTTTCAAAATAAAATGCCCTACAGTCTCCATTATCTAAAGAAGTAAATAAGAGAAGTAACTATTTTTTTTCTCTGCTGCCTTGTAACAAATGATGTATGGCCCGGTAGGGGACCTCTGTGATAGAGTTAGTTCACAATTGCTAATGTTTAAACCATTCTACTTTTCATGTACTGAGTATCCCTGATCCATCTGTATTCTCCCTCTCTGTCCGAAGACACATGGCTCCAAACCGCTCTGATTGATTGACTGGTCTACTCTGTTGTAATTGGTTGGATCAGCATTGCTCTGTGCCATGTTGTCAACAACTTTACATTCATTGTACAGTCTACGTTTTGCACTGGGCTTGCAAGACCAAGCTGATGGGCTCACACTGCCGATGAAACAATGGTAGACTGTTATGAGTTTCTGAGTTCTTCTCCAGTTTTCTACATAACTTGTGCTACTGACTGGGGGATATAAACAGAAAACCTGTCCTTAAACTTGATACATTTTAAGTCATTTGTCAAGACTCTCTTCATAAATTTTAAGACCCCATTACATGTGTCATTTCAATCTGGTTTCATTTGCAACAAAGCTGTATGTACTGTGAAAACTCCTCATCGTTGAGGTGTCATTCATAATTTTGATAGGGAACAAATATGAAATCTAGAGTAACTATCCCAATGGAGGGTTAATTAAGGAAACAGAAACAAGAATCCAAGCAATTAATAAAAAAATGTAAAAAAACAAAAAACAAATCTCTGAAAGTAATTTATGGCTTATAATTTGCTAATCTGAACATTACTGTTTGCATAAAATTACTTACTGCATTATAGGGATAACAAAAAGTTGTGTTGCCAAGAGAAGAAAGTATGAAAATCAGAAACAAGAACTGACAGCTACACTTTTGCATTTAACAGTTTTAAATACATTTAAAGGCTGTAAATGTTTCTGACATGTTTTATCTACTAATAATATTTTTCCTGAGGACACCCAGAGTGAGTGAAATTTAAGTGAAGTTTTATTAGACAGGCTGTAAAACTCTTCCTTAAATAATTTGAAGATGGGGTTGACAATTCAGACGTCTGGGATCAGGCCAAGATGACCATAAGTAAGCATTTTAGGCTGGCCAAAGTTAAAATTATGCTAAATTAGGTCATCTCCTTCTTTAAACCAGGGTCCATGCAGATGTTCATTTACCAACCAAAATGTATCATCTATGTGTGCCCATGTGTAGACACATCCGCCCACAACGACACACTGTGTAGTATAAACAAAACCATGTGTGTGTCTTTCCTGCTCCACTGTGAGTAGGTCAGATCTGAAGGGCATCGAAAGGTTCAGTCTGACGTCCTCTAGTGACCCTTCAGTGAAGGTCTATCTGTGAGTGTGTGCTGTTTAAGGTGTGTTTTCTGTCTCAAGTTCAATTCTTCTTCATACAAGTCATTAGCCTTTCCTTAAAACGTTTGATTCTTTCTTGAAGGTCGGACTTCTTATAAAAAGTGAAAGAGGCACTGCAAAGTAACAGAGAGGAATGAATGATTATAACCAATCTTCATTTGCTGACATGGTTTGACAAGGTGAATGATTCAGGGTTATTAAACATCAGTCAGTGTGAACGCCTTCGCTGCAATAAATTACTGTCAGCATGTGGTTGATAATTATCTTTTTCCTTTTATTAAATCAGATGGAGTTTATGACTCATTGCAGACATAAAATCTAAATTAAACTAAAGACTGTCTACTTGAAATGATAATAGTACAACACACGTACAAAGGCAGCAACTTAAACTTTTCAGTAGGGATATGTTTACGAAGCATGCAAAATGTTCAAATTGAACATTAAAGGTTGTGCACACACTTGACACTTTTCCAGTGATTTAATTACAAAAATTACTCAACATGGTCCATCTATACAACCCTAAAACATTAGAAAAATCTTTTCTCTCCTGCCTTTGCTTGCTTCTGTCCTCAGTTAAATGTGTCGATTTGAATTTTTCCCTGTATGATGTTATTAAAGCGTATTGGCCCAAATGCATCTCGAGTAGAAAAGAGGAACCTACATAGACATTTCAGTACAGCTACAGTAAACATTAGAGCACATTGTTGTGAAGTAGAAGCCATATCTGCTTCTTGAAAATAGCGTAGTCAGGCACAGCTGAAGAGGATTTATACTAAAACAGCCTTTTTTCATATCAATATCTCAGTGGATTTTGAGCATAAAAAAAATCAAAAGTATGTTTTGGAGACATCTGCGACCATTTCAGACTTATTACTTAAAATATCTGATCATTGAGGACATTTCATGCTTTCTATGATGTTTATGCCATAGTGGTCTCTTTCGTGTAATAGATTACTTTCTATATGCAAGACAAAACAAAAGAAAAAAGAAAGGAAAAAAAAAGAAGAATAGCCCCATCTTTGCAACATCCCACAACTGTGTTGACAAGCTAAATGACTTGAGTAGCAATTCCAGTGCAAAGCATAGCTCATAGAAAGAATGTAGAGTTGAATACTGCCCTAAACTGTACTAAACTGACTAATAGCCACAGAGTAGACTGGTCAGCCAGTCATGACAGACTGACCCCATTGGGAATGGGTGTGAAGAGGCAGGACCTCCAACAGAGTGTCTCAGATAGACTGAGAATAGAGGTAGATCAGGGATACTCAGGATGTGAAACAATTATTGTAAAAATCTGTGACTCTGAACAGGTTCCAGCAGTCATCAAAATGGAGTATATGAACCTAAAACAAATTGTGACCACTTAAAATGTATTATTAAATTGACTTCACCTTATTATAATGGCATCATTCATTTTTTTCAGTTTATGAGTGTTTCTGAAAAAAGTAATCAGTGACTAAAAGCAGAAGCTTTTTATTCAGATTTGACCAAAACCAGGGTATTCCCCAACCTCAACCACTGATTTTGTTCCCTAAAGTGCAACCCTAAACAGTGGAGTCTAGTCAGAGTCTCAATAAAAAAACCCGTCATCAAGGGGATTAAAGAAGAAAGCAGTTAGAAGAGGTGACTTTTGAGTGAAAGTGCAGAAACTTAAGATTCCAAAAGAATGTGCGACGTGTTATTGTATTTTAACACATGCAGATGTTGCAGCATCTGTTGCTCTAAAAGCAAACTGAACACGGAAAAAGGAAAACATTGGTACAAAGAGTGAGGACTAGGATTAAAGTATTGATTGAGCAAATAAACTTGTAAAGCCTGCAGATGAAAGCAAACAGTTTTGTTACTTCCTCACTGGGCAAATAAACAGCTGCACCAGATGTCAAGCATGTCTGACCCCCCCCTCCCACCCTGCCAGATTTTTAGTGCCGCCCATCTCCTGTCTGTGATCAAGAGCACCAAGCAGAACCAGAGGAACATAAACGAAAGATAGCAAACGAAGTGCAAGGAAAAATGACAGACTTTCCCAACGACCCCTTCAGGTTATTTATGAAAGCCTTACGCAGATACGTTTGACTCATTATAAATCTTAACGTTTGTTCTCTAAATGAACCAGCAGTGACTCACCACTGTCTGGAAATTAGTAAGTTTTTAATGGCCTAAGGTGTTCCCTCAGCATGATACAGCCATGACCTTTCAGCAGCGTTGACACCCTGTGTGGATCAGTAAAATCATGTGCATGGACCATTGATTGCATTCTCAACCTGTTCCAATACCTCCTTTTACACACATCTCATTATAGTGTAAGTCAGACAGTCTAATGCCCTTACTGCATGCCTTTTTATGTGTGTTTCTGCTTATTGTACAAAGCTAAAACAGACCTCAGCTCCAGCAAAGCACTCATTAAAGTTCTCCATGTTCCTCTGGTGTTCTTGGGCTGCCCTTGACTCTTCCCCTTGTCATACATGTGGGCATCACACACATAATTTCCGCCCCCCTCAGAGTCTATGGCTGTGTCTCGTGAGTATTCAGGCTCCCAGTCCGGATAACACAAACCATCACAACGCTCCAGTCCACAAAACCAGACTGCAGTCCTCTGGCTGCACTTTTGGTTAACCTCTCTATCACGCTCAAAGCCTCCAGGCCCTGCTGTCGTCCAGACACAAATGCATTACCCGAGCAGCCATAATCATAAACACAGAGTCAAAACCAGACTGGACTCGTGGTGCCAGGCAAGTCCACAACAAAAATGCTAATGCTATTGATTTGCCACCAGTTGTCTATCATTCTTCGTTTACTACCCAGTGATGGATTTCCACTCAGTGCTCTAGCGAAAGAGACTTGAGTCTTGTCCACACGTAGCTGTTATTTTTTTTTAAATCTAAGCTTTTTCTGTGGGACTTGACCTTTTGTACAAGTGTAAAAGGTGGTTACGGCCACTGAAAACACACTCTTTGGAAAACTCCAGCCAGGGTTAAACGTTTCTGAGTTCTCATGTGGACAGAAAAAAAACTCAATTTTAGGCCTGAAAGGTCACACTGTGCACCAAGCAATCCTCTGAGTGTTGTTACTGTATGGTGCTGTTACTGAAAGCACAAATTACTAGAATTTCTTAGACTTTATGAAAAGAGAAATGAAACGGTGTAATCAAATTGTATATCATAAAATTTTAATGCAGACAGCAATCGTTCATTTAATAGGCCAAGCACAGAATTTATGCCAATTTTAGCTGCCTTTCCAAAGCAATAAAAAGTGTATTTATTTCCAAATCCTATTTTTTACGAAGCAGGAGGGCATAACAGAGATTTACAATATCAAACAGTCTATTTATCTCTTGCCAAGAACTGAAAATATGGTTGTAATGAAAGGGAAACACCTGTAATATTTAATGTTGTCATAGAAGATTGTGTATCCTTTCTTCTTGTTTACAATTCATTAATATTTAAAGTTGATCCCCAGTCACATTAGTTAAGGAAGTAGCCGCATGTGGTCCTCAAGCCCACCAGTTGCTTGATTTACAGGAAGGTCATGTTATCTTGTGACACTAAAATGCCTGTGGCTGTGATTTTAATTGTTCCAACTTGAAACTGGAGCAAGAACTCAATAATGCCTCTTTTTTATTTCTTTATTATCACACAAAAGTTACATTTGTTCAAAAATGTCTAAACAACTGTCTCTTTATCAGTGGAGCTATTTCTGCTATCATTCTTTCACTGAGTTTTTGATTATTGTTAAATGTTTTTAGTAGGGATGCAACTAACAGTTATTTCTATTGTTGACTAGTTGACTAATTACCAAATGGGTCTTATTAATAATTTGTGACAGTGTGATGTGTTAGTACAGTATCATATCAAATGATGTATAATAATAATAATAATAATAATAATAATGATGTTGGTGTTGTTGTTCCTGTTATTATTATTATTATTATTATTATTATTATTATTATTATTATTATTATTAATATTATTGTTATATTAACCTCCTACATTTGCCCATGCTCTTTCTAAGAACAAATGTGCAGATTTGATTTTAATTATTGCCAAACATTTCTCATGTTCTGAGTATAACATTTTCAACTTAACATGGATGATTTGTTTTAATGTGATGCCTGGTAACCACAGTTAGTACATAAATATAATTAGACTTTGCTTTAACGTTTAGAGGTAGGATTGGAGGAAGAATACTAAGTGGAGGGGGACTACAATCTAATCGTAAGAAAAACACTGCATGGCTTTAAATTTTAACTTAATGAGAGACACATCATTTATGATTTGTGAGTGTGATTTTCAAAGTTCCTTCTCCTTTAATGTTTGGGCAGTACTGACATACTCCATTAGTAAAAGGCTGCTGAATAAATTTTAAAAAAGATCCTTTCAGACAAGTTTGTGTCACTGCAGCTGAGTGAGAACAGAGTGGACATAACTGAGACTGAGTTTGAGTTATGTTGACTCATATGTGATCTTTGACAGTATAAATAACATGAAACATTTAAAGTTTCATCTGTGTCAGCAGCAAATCTGATCAGTCTCCATGCTACTATATGTGGGATAAGCGTTCGTGTTTGCTTGTGGCCACTGTTGATGGTGAATTGATTAGCTATTAAATTAGCCACAACTGAAGCCCCATTCACTCTGCAACTTCAGCTTAGGAGCAACAAAAAAGTCTCAATTGTACTTCCCACAAGATAAGGACTGATGTGAGGACGTTTAACTCTTTTATCAGCAGTGTAGAGGATGAAATAAACAGAAGTGGACATTTAGGACGCAATATATGCAGCTGCATTGTTTTCCTGACACTCTGTGGACATTATTTGATGATGCTGCTCCAACAAAGATAGGAAGAGCAGAAAGATGACTCACACCACTGAATAATCCATTCCCAAACGTTTTAATGTCCATGCATTTGACAAAAAACATGGGATTACGTAATTTAACAACTATCCAACAATAAAATCTGTGATTGACCATTAATGGCATCCAACCAGGGTTATTGGTTGCACCAATACTGTTCAAATATACAGGTTTTATCAACACCAACCTCATCTCATCTCTAATTAAACCTCCCAACAGTGTAAGTAGAAATGCATCTAAACAGGTGTGTGATGCTCCATTTCTGCACAGCTGGGCTCGCTGCAGACAGAGACATGAGCGGAGATCAGTCTGGAAGACAAATCGAAAAACAGATGAATCTCCAAGGGCACATGAGAATGAAAAGTTATTTCCTGAAAACACACAAACACACACACACACACACACACACACACACACACACAGGAACACACACTAAAAACATCACAGCATTACAATCCAGTGCCAAAGAAAATGTCTGTGCCTGTAAAAATATACCCAAACATGGGCTGGGAAGCAACATTTTATGAATGAGCAACAGAGCAACAGTTAGGCTGGACGGTGTAATGACTCAACACACAGGACATTATCTATCATCTTCTCCAAGTGTCTGAGTCACAGCAGGCGGTGAGGCCTTTAAAGAGAGGGGAAACATGCTGAGAGAAAGGTTAAGCCCAAGAAAGCACTTCTATTTTTGCACATGTGGCCACAAAGGCAGTGGGAAGTACACTTATCCATACAGAATCCAAACTCATATTAGTCATGCAATATCACTTCTATCAAACAAATGTGCATTCAGCTATCTGATGTGGTTTTAAGAAGACATTTTCCTCTCACCCAGCCTGTCAGAGATGTAGATCTAAGTTTGAAATCTTTCCAAACCAACATGAAGTCAGCTAGACATCCCCCGTAAAACAAAGGACTTTTCAGAACAAAAGGAGGGGGCGGCAGCAGTGACTGGCAGCCGGCCCTGAGTATGTTCATCAGTCAGTCTTCTGAGAGCACCAAAGCCCTTTAATTCAGATGTTAAATGTTTGTTGCTAGAAAGGCTCACTCTGGTGGATAGCCATCTCTCTGGTTTCACCACTCACATCATACTCAAACCACACTGAATCCTATTTGAATATCTACAGGGAAGTTGATAATCACTCCAAGACAGATAATCTTCAGCGCATACATAATGTGGCCAGTCGCTGCACGCCTCATTGGCTTCTCTGCAGCTATGTTTCTCTTTTTCTCTTTCTGGGGTATCATTTTTTTGCTCCTCATCCTGTGATCTCCTGTTTGACCTTTAATTCTCCGATCCCCCCTCTATAGCAACCACTTCATCAGACGCTGAGCAGCTGTTCCACAACGCTGCTGTTAGAAAGTCTAGACTGGTGCGCACACACATGCAAAAGCAAGCACTGCCACCAAACTTGATGTGTTCTTGATGTGTGTTCTTAAACAATACAGTTAAGAGGAGTTGTGAAAATTTATCTCACTGAGTGATTTTTACTAAGGTAATGATGCCCTACACATGCTCATTGTCAAATTTGTAAAAATAGGTCCATGCAAACACAAGCCGCAGCTGAGCTTGTCCATCGTATTAATGTGCTCAAGATATGAAAACTTTTCAAATGGAAATCTGAGATCCAAAAACATTAATGAAGGTTTATCAACAATAGACCCTTTAACATATATTGAAATACCTTGTGAGTCTGTGCAAGTTTACTGAAATAATTTCTTATGAAATCTGATTGAAAATATGAGTTTTGAAATACCTATCCAAAAAAGGAAAAGAAATATAGAAGATATGGTAAAAAACATAACATTTCAGAAAAACATTTGAAAACTTTACAGATTACATTTTGCAAAACCAAGAGTTCATTTAAATCATTTTTTAAAGAAAAACTTCCACATTTTAACTGCTAAAGACGGTGTTCCTATAAAGGTTTAAAGGGTTATGAACAGTCACTGAATTTGCAGCTTCATGCAAAAAAATATGCATCTAAAAAGACTAATTGTTGAATTAACTTATGCTTGGTCAGATTTCTAAGATAAACCTAGACTTGCCTCATGACAGACCTGCCACACCATTTGAGAAAGACTGCTCAAGCCAAAGATGCACAAAAATACTAAAACTTGCAGTATTATGATGTCTCCTTTAACAGTTATTAAAATATCACAAATGTGATAGCAAAAATCTGATAACACTGACAGCTGTAATAATACCACAGCAAAATAGTCTTTTATAATTAGAAATGGGCAATTATTTGATTTTTGCAGCTACCTGTTTTTTTCCAATGTGAAAATGTAGTTGTGTAAGAAACAGATAGGAAACACAAAAAACAACTCTTTATCATGTGTTAAAATATACTTTCGATTTATATAAAAAGACCATCCCACCCACAGCAAGACTGAATACCTCAAAAGCCCCTTAAATGGGCCCCAGGTATCATTCAATTAATTCAGAGTGCACATCAAATCAGAAGCATCAGTGCGGTTTGCTTGCAGAGCCTTGGTCCTGTTGGTTTTAAAAATCACTGAAAAAGAGTTTGTTGCAGGTCTCAGCATTGTTTCATTTGTACCAACATTACTGACCTAAAGGTTAAGTTCAGTAGGCCACTAACATTATTGATATCACAAAACTTAAAGCTAATGAAGTTTCAAAAAGAGAGGATATAATTCTGAAACAGGCAACAATTAGGAATATGTGAACAATAATTGCCTTAACAAGTAGTGGTCAATATTAAAGTTTAAATATGAGTAATCAAGCAGCATCCTCAAGGAGCTAAAAACTGAAGCCAATGCAAAAATGCTAAAAACTGCTGTTCCTTAAGTACCTAAAGTGTATCCAGAGAGTATTAGCAACACTTCACTTTTTCCACATTTTGTTATGTTACAGCCTTATCCCAAAATGGATTAAGTTTTACTTTAAAATTCTTAACACAATACCCCATAATGTCAAAGTGAACAAGGTTTGCTTAAAACTTTTGAAAGTTTAAAAAAAAAAAAAAAAAAAATAAAATAAAATAAATGAGACATGTACCTAAATATATATAGCCTTTGCTGTAGCAAAACCTTTTCACTTTGCCATTAAGGGGTATTTTGTGTGGAATTTGAGGTAAAAAATGAATTTAATCAATTTTGGAATATGACTGTAACCAAACAGAATGTGGAAAAAGTGAAGCACTCTTAATACTGTTGGATGCACTGTGCATTTTAGCCTTTTGCAGACTACTTCAGCTCATCTATTACGCTTAACCTGAGTGAGAAAGCTTTATATTGCTCACATGCTTTACATTTACCAACTAAAGATGACCTTGAAGACAGTGAAGGTCAAATGACCAACTGCATACAATTATTATGCATGCTATGAACACATTCTTCCGCTAAACAAAGGCAGATCATAGTCAATGAGTTTGTACAGCACTTTTCTTGTCTTTCCAACAACAGCACTTTTACGTTGCAGGCCACATCTACCCATCACATCCAATCAATTTAGCATTTACATCATGTCTTTCGTGCATATTGAGAAAGGACTTGATTTAAGTTGAATAAAAAAAATGAAAAATGTTGTCTCAGTGGGACATCTGAGGATCAGATGTAGACCCCTCCACCCCCACCCCTCGGATAACGCTTGAATCTGAGGGGGCAGGGAGGTTGCATGAGGCAGTGATAATGAACTCTGTGCTGATTGGCTGCCCAAATGGTGTCTGATGGGAGGCGGGAGGAGTGGTTACAGGCAGCACATCAGACTTTCAAAACAGTCATGGCACCTGCTTGTAATGAGCAGAAACATCCATGTAGGTGGAGACTGTATGGCTATTACATAATAAACTCAAGGAAGATGCAACAGACATTTTTAAGGGATGTTTTCTTCAAACAACACTAAAAGCAAAGAAAATGGATTTCGTAAGACATGGGACCTTTGAAATAGTGTATTTAGTTTTTGAATTAAAAAAAAAAAAGGCGACTAAAGATATGGCTACAGGTGGTCAGGTGGAGAGTCTTTGTCCTTCTAAGCTGTATCTATCATTAGCACAGCTTAACTTCATCTGGAGTGCTTAAACTGAGCCACATGGGAGTCTTATCCTCTGTGCTGCCATCAATATATGTATCATGGTACAGGTACAGCAACACTGTATAGACAGTTTTTTGTCTTTAAAGCAGATGTTGGAAAAAGAAACAAAAAGTCTTCAGCTGATTTAAAGACAGGATTATTCATAGACTGCAATGGGGTAGAGTACTATTTTTGTCTCTCAAATGCACTGGAGTAAAAGAAAAAATATCCTCAATACAAGGGGAGAGGGCTGTCGGGGGTGTCGTGTTCAAGTTACAGTATGTAAAGTTCGCCCACCAGGGTACTCTCGAGTAAACAAAACAACTGCAGAAGACCACCTAACCACCTACTTAGCCCCCCCCCCCCCCCCCCGGTCATTGCTGTTCTTAAATTGAGGAATGCATTCAGGAAAATCGTCACCCAGCAAGGTGTGTATACTAAAAAGAAGATCAGCATTTCAGAGTATTTCAGTTTCAAGGAAAACCTTTGTATTGTGTGAAAAAAAATTCTAAAAAAGGATTTCCTTCGTACTGGTTTTGCAGAGTGGTAAGCAACCAGCCATGACCCATGTACAAAGTTGTTGGTACCCTTATGTTAAAGAAAGAAAAATTCACAATGGTCACTGAAATAACTTGAAACTGACAAAAATAAATAATAAAAATCTACTGAAAATTAATAAATTAATCAATGAAAATGAGACACTGCTGTTAAAAGACGAAAATAATGAAACTGGCCTAGACAAAAATGATGGTACCTTGAACCTAATATTTTGTTGCACAACCTTTTGAGGTAATCACTGCAATCAGGCGATTTCTGCAACTCTCAGTGAGACTTCTGCACCTGTCGACAGGTATTTTGGTCCACTCCTCATGAGCAAACTGCACAAGCTGTCTCAGGCTTGCTGGGTGTCTTCTCCAGACTGCATGTTTCAGCTCCTTCCACAAATGTTGAATAGGATTTAGGTGAGGGCTCATTGAAGGCCACTTCAGAATAGTCCAATGTTTTGTTCTTTGCCATTCTTGGGTGTTTTTAGCTGTGTGTTTTGGGTCATTATCCTGTTGGAGGATACATGACCTGTGACTGAGACCAAGCTTTCTGACACTGGGCAGCACATTTCGCTCCAGAATGCCTTAATATTCTTGAGATTTCATTGTACCCTGCACAGATTCAAGACACCCTGTGCCAGATGCAGCAAAGCAGCCCCAGAACATAACTGAGCCTCCTCCATGTTTCACTGTAGGTACAGTGTTCTTTTCTTTGTATGCTTCATTTGTGCGTCTGTGAACATAGAGCTGATGTGACTTGCCAAAAAGCTCCAGTTTTGTCTCATCTGTCCAAAGGACATTCTCCCAGAAGCTTTGTGACTTGTCAATGCATTTTGGCAAATTCCAGTCTCACTTTTTTATGATTTGCTTTCAACAGTGGTGTCCTCCCATTAAGTCCACTTTGGCTCAAACAGTGACGGATGGTGTGATCTAATACTGATGTACCTTGACCTTGGAGTTAACCTCTAATCTCTTTGGAAGTTGTTCTGAGCTGTTTGGTTAGCATTCATATTATCTGTCTCTTCAGTTTGTCATCAATTTTCCTCTTGCAGCCACATCCAGGGAAGTTGGCTACAGTCCTGTGGACCTTAAACTTCTGAATACCATAAAATACCAAATAATAGCCGGGGCATTTGTTTGTTTTAATCTCTGAGCAGACCAGATGTTTGTTTGGGACCAGACAGCTATTTGGGACAGGCGTTTAGTTCCTTTCTCACAAAAATCTTGCCGTAGGTGACAGCTTCTGTGCTACACCACGTAAAACAAGCTCTCATCCAAACGTGTCAGAAGTGGAGCGAAAACATCCTTACTGCCCTTGAGGAATCTGGACCATACTGCTTTGGGCCTCTCACAATCGTTGTAGGTTGAAGCTTGGCAAGATGGATTTGCCTGATTACAGACATTGAGTCAGGCAGGCACAGCTGCCGATGCTAGAGTATCAGCAGATGCAATTCAAGAAGAAGTTTGGATGACAGACTGGACAGCAGGCAGAGATTAAAGGTGGTCCATCACAGGTTAGCAGCACAAAATGCAAACCAGATACATAAAACAGAAAGGCAGCGGTAACAGTTTCGGCTTACTTGCCCAGCAGCCTTTCACCTATTACAACATGTTTTCATGGCAACGATAAACAAACAAATGTCATTATCTGGCCCATTATCTGTCATCTATAAAATTAAGAATTTATCTGTATTTGAAGACTTCAGGACATATTTGAGCAAATGTTTGCTCTCTACAAAAACAAAGCCTTCCACAAAAATGATAATAATGTCAAAACTTACACACTGTTTGTGGAGACTTGTGGAGGATGGCACAGAGGTTGGAGAAGGCCAAGAAAAACAAATCTGTTGAAGGCCCAACATTTTCCAGATGTGGCTTTGGTTTTATTGATGAGCAGTTCTTAAAGCTGACATATATTCACCAACAAAACCTGCCAATTTCTGCCAAAATCCTGTAGAGAGGATGTATTTGCAGACATGTGACTAACACGACGTCACTCAGTTCTGTGGATGGCAGAAGTACCAATGAGGTCAGTAGAATAAAATGCATTTTAGGCAATAACTACACAGAGATGTGACAGACAGTATCATTAATACAGAACAAAAATGTCACTGAGTTTGTCAGATGAGTCTGGTCGCCTTAAGAAGATTCACAAACAGACACATGAGCATGGACCAGACTAAAATAGCCTCTGCAGAGTGGTCAGACAGCAAATGGATGCTGTTAACAGGGAGGATCAATATAGAAAAAACAACCACTGCCCAGCAGGGATTATATCTGCAGTTTGTTTTGAATAAGTCAGAGTACTTGAATAAACATGGAGTACATTTATAAACAACATCAGCTGATGGAGACTCAGGGGGTTTGAATCATAAATGGAAGAAACCTCAATGGGACGTGGGAGACATGAGAACATCCAGGTTACTGTTAATGCTGGTGGATAACTTTTGGGCCAATTTTGTCAAATTCGGTGAAATAGCGGAGTAACTTTGTAAAAGCACTTCAGGATGCCTCAGGATATTTGACAATCAGATGATATCAGCGGCTTATGTGTGTAATCTACAGTCTGTGGCATTCATCATACAGATTCTCCTTCCTTTAATGAACATTTATACTTCTACGGAGCCAAATCAAAGTTTTTCAGACTCAGAACATAAACCAGAAGGACCAAATGAAAGTTGATCTTCAAAACAAGAATTTGATGTATTCTAATGTTTTATTGGATAAATACATAGCAATATTACTGACAAGTTTACTTTATGATTGCTAGCATTAGCATCAGCCCATGAAGTCTCTCTGTTGCACATGATAGTTTACTTTAAACCTCATAAAATGACACAGATATATACAATTGACATTTGACGACTTATTAGAATGACCCACTACACATCAGAAGATAATTATGGTTGGATATGTAGGGTTAAGTTCACCAAGGGGACATTTTTATTTATTTAGCCTAAATGTCCATTAAGGAACATGCTGGACTGCATCCTTTTCCGGCATTCAGAACAGAGAGTGGCGCAACGTACAAATGGTCAATGCACGACAGTCCAGTCATTTTTACTTTTCTTCATTTTCTTCTATTCCTTAATATGTATGGACCCATTATGCACTCTGACCCTGTGCAGTTCAGTTCACAGTGTCCTGTAAGCCCTAGTATGCTGAGCATATAATTACATGTATGACACAATTTTAAAATAAGAACTTCATTTTCTTGGGCTAGTTTATGTTGCAGAACAGCGGTGTTATCAAATACAAGCACTTCAAGCACTCGAGGACACACACATAGAGTATACATGTAATCAGGTGCACAGGCAGACCATGAGGAACAGTCCTGTCTTTATCCCTGTCTTTGGCAGCAGTCACTTCCTCAGGATATGGACCAGTTTTGTTTAACTTCAAACAGCAGCTCCCTCTGGATCCTGCCCTGTCCTGTTCCCTCTTCTCAAGCCCTGTCTCACCCTCTGTCTGCCACTTCATACCCACTATTATTTATTCCGTCCATCTTGTGTCTTCCAACTCCAGCAGGAAGAAAGAATAAAGGGGAAAAGTGACAAGAGGAGGAAGCAGTGGTGCTTTCTAATCTGCCGCAGACAGTCAGAGAGATGGCCTGGGCTGCCAACTTCCTCCCATTCAAACTGACGGCAGCCATAACTTACAATACACCCTCACCCCAATACTAACCACACACTCAACCCCAAATTACCATCCGCCAAGCACAACAATCTTGCAAGCCCACCCACAACTGCACCAGCGCCCCTACTTGAAAAGCAGGACAAAGACCCACAACTACTACCTCTGCTGTGTGCAGCACACAGTAATCAGCCAGGTGATTATTTTGAGTGTGTGTTACTGTGCATATGCAGGCGTGTGTTCATTAAAAAATGAAGGGATTAAAATATCTGATGTGCAGGTGTAGGAAAAAAAGGAGGTGGTACTACTTGTCTGCACACCACAAATCCTCTCAACCTTTGCCAAAGTATAGAGTCGTCTCCACCACGGTGTCTGATAGAATCGCTGCCTCTGGTAACAACACTATTAAAGAAGTGATGCTGCAGAATTTACACGATATTATCTTCATTTCAATGGAATTTTTATGAAGCAGTGACAGATATGTGCTTGAAGAAGATGAGCTGAAGCGGAAATAGTGGCTCGGAAACAATAATTAAGATGATTTAAGGGCTGTTTAACACAGTCTATGTAGGCGTAGCACACTTATAATAGGTCATAGCAGGACAGTCCCAGAGTCTTGAAAGTGATCTTGTGATGCCATTATTGGTAGGTAAGTAATGCCATATTCGCCAGAACTATTAGTCAGGTCAAGAGTTTGGCAGGAGCTGCAGCTGGGGTGTAAAGTAGTAAACTAATATCTGCACATTGTCAGATTTGTTCCTGGATCTGAGATGAGGGAGTGTTTCAGCTTTATTTTCTTTTGCTCTACTTCCAGTTGTACATGTCGTCTTTGATTCTAGCAGGTGATTCATAGCACACTTTGAAATCTATTTATCAATGAGACATGTTAACATGAAGAGGTAAAACATGCCTCAGTGCTGACATTTACTGTAAATAAACCACAGTTCAGGTTGTTAGGTGTCACATTGTTGACATTTATATGATGCAACTCCAAAGTAAACTGCTTACTGAGTGGTGTCACCTTGCAAAGCTATTTCTACTGCTTTGAGCTAATAAGAGGAAATTATACATGGTGAAAAGTGCAGGATGGAGGTTAGGAGATATTCAAAGGCCGCCAATGAACAGATCACTGAGTAGGCAGATAGTTGAATGATGGATTGTTTCTTTTGTCATTTTTTCAGGGAAAAAGCTGCCAATACAGAAGACATTTTGACAGGATGGTGAAATATTACAGGTGAAATAATACAAGACTTAGCGTTCAGTTCCATTTATAGCTGCTTTAGTTTCAGAGTCATTTAGGATTGCCCAGCTTCATGACTCACATTTGAGGGGGTTGAGTGATCATTCACAGGGTTCTCAGAAATCGACAGCTTGATTCTGATCACACTGGGCATAAATTATTAAGTCATTTCTCAATTGTGCTTTGCTGTTAGCTTTCAGTCACATGACCAGTGCAGGGGGGCGCAAGGGCAAAAAAGCGTCAGAGAGCATCCACCAGTGTGTAGAGCAGCGTTTCATCCCAAGAAAACAGTACATGGACATATTAAGGCAAAATACAAGTTTTAGGCACTTTGAACCTATCTGAATCACTGAAAACAGCAGTCTTTGTCAGTGTCACATCAGGTATGTTCACATACCATAATGCTGGAGAATCCTCCCCCTACACCACTGCCAGGATGAATATGTGTAGATAAATGGGCAGTTTATGTTTTCTTATAGTGTTTGTAACAACTACTCCGCTTTTTGCAAAGTTAGTAACACTTTTTTTTAAGAGTCAGAACACTGTAGAGTAGTAAACTAAGCTTACTGATGTTATTTAACTGGTATACATGAAATTCTTTTTAAGTTAACACAAAAAAATGCCATGATTAGTTTGTACTGTCTTTGTAACTTAAAGACATAGTCTAACAGCACTGATTCACTATTTGCTCCTCTCTGAGTCTGACATGGGGCTAAATGAAATTAAAAATCAAACTCACCCAGTTTGATGATGGCAGACTCTTATTTAATTAAAAAAATAAAAATTAAAAAAAAAAATAACCTTGATGATAAATGTAGTTGGCTACTGAAACTGTCAACATCTCCATAGTATAACAAAAAGAGAAGTATTTCTTGCCAGGTGTGTGTCCAATAAGTGTGTACCATTGAGTTTGTACTTATTCTTTCTCGTAACTATTTTATACTTATAACTATTTTATACTTTACTTCTGTTTTTTTTTTTTTCAACTTAACCCCTTAAAGCCTGTTGTATCATATTTGATACATACTTTTATGACACTTCTATCCAGTCGTAATGATCAACAAATTACTAAAAAAAAAAAAAAACTGAATACAATCTGATGAATGATTAAAAAAAGATGTCCTCAAGTGGATTATCAGTTGCCAAAAATACCTAATGTATCAAATGAGATACAGAAAACAGATTTACAAAGAACATCTCATCTCCATACTCACAATCGATCCAATCTCACTATTTGTAAAAGCACAATTTTGCATATGTAATTTAGTTAATTAATTTGTTTTAGTTTGTAGGACTGATCCATATTCAAATATGCTTCCCAAAGACCATTAAGTTCTCACTTCTTTTGGGTATTATATCTAGGGCCAAGAAAAGCCTTTGGAGGTTTCAGAGAGTCTGAAAGATCTTCTTAAATTATTTCCTTATGCTGAAATTCTGCCATTGTGCCTCTTAAAAACTGAATCTCTGGATGTGGAAGTGTGTGTTTGTGCATGGTCACATATTATTCTACTTCTCAAATAGGCTAACACTGGTCTCAGATGTTACAAAAACACATTTTTAAAGTTTTTTGCCCATAAGTCCTGTCAGATATTGGATTTGGAGTGCAGATAAACCCCTTGGTTTCAGCCTTTCACAGAAAACAGAAAACAGTCAGAAAATAGAAGACACTTAATGCTTGGTCATATAGCAGTTACCAAAATCAGGGAAAAAAAGCCAGAGAAGCTAAAATATTAAACAACTCTTCAATTCTGTAATTGGTGGAGATAACATAAGATGTTTCTATGATTAGGTGCAGCAAAGCTCAAGGTGAGATAGACCTATACCTTTTACATCATTGAGCTTTACATTTTAAACTAAACCTGTGATTATTTAAAGTTCTTTGTAACATGGCCCTGGACACATGCAGGTAGACAGGAAGTGGCATAGAGTGTTTGGCATGCACCCTTATTTAACAGCTCATCTCATTGCTGTCCATCAAATCATCAGATTCACTGCAGACGCTTTCAAAATATTTGACAACAAAATGTCAAGGAACCCGTGAGGAACATTCCAGTCTCATCTTGGAGGCCTGCTTCTCTGCAGAGTCGAGCTGACAACTGCAGTGTTGGTGCTTAGGGCTCTTGTAAAACCAGGGGGACCTGTCTGCACTTTATAAAAGACATGAGAGAGGCCTCAGAATCACTGGGGGCTGATCCCTTAGAAATAACAAGCATGACCTCTTGCCTGCTAACATGGGATTTCACCACCTACTCACAGCTCTCTGGATGGATTGTGTTTGTAAGATGGCCTTCATCTGTCATTTCTACCAGTCATGTGCTAATTCAAGCCTCTTCTATGTGCTCATTCACACACAACACAGACAATACATAATACTGAAAATACACTGAACAACGAGCAGGGGAAGTGTTCTTCCTGCAGATTCAGACTGAGGTTGTCAAAATGTTCCATAATTCACCTTTCAATATCATGTTTGCTCAAATAATTTAACCTCTGTTGTAAAAGTACAATACGTTCACGGTTTTGCATTGAAAAGCCTTAAAGGAGTAGTTTGGGTTTTTGATGTGGGGTTGCTTGAGGCCTATGGCACTACTTAATATGATGGCTTGAGTAGATGCAGCAAGATTCAAAGATGCTTCTACAGTGTTTCACTCTTCCTCAACAAAGCACCTTTGTTTAAAACTATTTTGTTATATAATGTATGGGCTACGTATCCTTGCACTAACAACCCACTGCCGTCTTCTTATCAGCTGTTTAGGTCAGAGTGCTGTAGCAGGGTAAGGTAGCAGTCGCTGGAGTAGAAACTCTTATAAATCTAACTTCCTGGATTTTACTAAGTTGTATAATCAGGCAAAAGTAATGGCCAATATCATAGTTTCCAGCATTCAGGATTCAGGCAAAAGAAATGATCAATATCACGGTTTTCAACATTCTGTCTCAGGAGGGTTAGGCAGTGCTGAAAAATAATGGTGCCCACACAAAATATTGACACTTTGGGCCTAATTTGGACACTTTCACTTAGGGGTGTACTCACTTTTGTTGCCAGCAGTTTAGACATTAACGGCTGTGCGTTGAGGGGGCAGTAAATTTACACTGTTGTATAAGCTTGACACTCACTACTTTACATTGTATCAAAGTGTCATTTCTTCAATGTTGTCCTATGAAAAGATATAATAAAATATTTGCAGATATGTGAGGAGTGTGTTCACTTTTGTGACATACTGTACATCCCACATGTTAACATCCCAAGAAACTAAGAAACATGTTTAAGGCGCTTTAAAACCTTGTAGTAAACATATGTGATGTAAGCATGAAACGCTGCCTTACACATTGGTCGATGCTATCTGACACTCTTCGTCCTTGAGCTAACTCAGTAACTAATCAGACTGTAACACCAGAGCATTATTTCAGAGCAGGAAAGAAAATGACAGAAAACCGGGGTGCATACAGTGCTGACAGTTTGATTGCTTTCTATCCACTGGCCATCATTTAATGCTGATGTGCTGTTACTATTGATCACTGGAGGGTATTTTATTGGTTCTTACCTCTGAACTGTCTCCTTGCACATCAGTTGTATACAACCCAAGTGCTCTCATGTGCCTTGTGTATCCCCCTGTAACAAAGGTTGAGCAGAGTCAGGCATATTTACAACTGCATTCAAGGCACAGGTGCAAGAGTACATAAATATAAGGTAAAACAGATTTTTTTTCACCTTTATGGAAATTACATCTGTGACAGACATAGATAGTCCTGACAGTCAGACAAACTGAGGATGTGAAAGAATCTGCTTAATTACCTCCACCAAGGAGGTTAAACTTTTGCTCATGCTTGTAATCAAAAAACCTATGAATGAATTTGGGTGAAATTTTCAAGAATTTTTTTCATGGCATGTGAAAGGTTAGATTCCGGTGGTGATCAGAGTGTGGATGCAGATGCAAAAATCTTTTAACGTTTTTTTTTTAAGTGTCTGTTAACATTGATAGGTCAGGCAGTTCTCCACATTTTGGCTAATAACTCAATAAGTTCTCAATGAATTTTGATGACATTGTCAGTGACAGTAGATCATGGCATAAGAAAGAAGTGATTAGATTTTGGTGGTATCCTAATCCAGATGTGGATCAAGAATTCTTTCAATGATTTTTAACAGGGCAAGATAGGGCAGTTTCCAATAACTCATCCTACAATGTTGAAAATGCCTTGGCAGAGGTTTGTGCTCTTGAAGCGCATCTAGTTACGAAGTAAAATACCCTGCAGACTCACTGAGTCAGTTAAATGAAATGATATAAATTATACGTCTAAAAAGCATGACTGGAACCAAAAAGTGAAATGAATGAAACCCCAGGAATTTATGTACTTTAAAAACACAACATTACATCTGTAATACATTATAATACAGGTGAGAATAAATTTGCAAACTACTACATACTGACTAATCTATAAAAATCATTCTAAATGATGCAGATATTTGTGCAATAACAGTGTGAGTATGTCTGTCTGCTATTTTGATAAACAATCAGTGCAGTAAGTAGCACCCTTTAATTTTATTTATTCTGGGGGCGGCAGTAGCTCAGTCCGTAAGGACTGAAGGTGCGTTCACACCGAATGCGACTTGGGCAACCTAGGCGACCACTCTTCATGCAAAGTCAATGTACAACCACGATTAGTCATGACCATGCGTGACCAGATCTCACGCGATGCGTCAGACGTGTTCTGGGAGACTTGGTTGCATCTTTGGAGACATGAGGGCGGCGCCCCTGTTGCTGCAGATGGGAACTCTGTGGTCGCTTTGGACGCAGATTAGGTCACCGTGCTACGTCGCCAAAGTTGAAATATTTGAAGTTTTCAGGCAATGTCGCACCGTGAGAGCCAATCAGCATTATGTGGGTGCTTGATTGACACCAATGACAGACTGTATTTATTCCGGTCCACAGAGTGACAATCTTTGTCCGTGTGGGTACATTAGTTCCGCCTAGGTGGACCACAGAAAACTCACAGAAGATGCTGCTGCAGGGCCAGCTGCAGAGTTTTGTGTTTGGTAGTTGAGAGAAAAGGATACAGTTTGAATAATGTCAGCTAATCCTATTACATGATATATGATACGATTGCAGGGTGAAACTCGAGAGGGCATGACGTCACTGAGCAACGGCGATGGCGACAAAATGAGCTATGAACAGGCGACAGGACTTGGGTTAGCGAAGCGATCTTGGTCGCAAAGTTGCATTTGGTGTGAACGCACCTTTAGGCTGGGGACTGAAGGGTGGCCGGTTTGAATCCTGACCGAACCATGTTTGGAAGTTGGTTTGGTTGCTGGAGGGGTGCCAGCTGACTTCCTGGGCACTGCCGAAGTGCCCTTGAGCCAGGCACTTAACCTCCAAAACTGCTCGGAAGCGCTTCTTCAGGAACGGCAAGCCGTCAGTCTGACATCTCTCCATTAGTGTATGATCAGAGGACCTGTTTGTGCATGTGCATGTATATTTCAGCCTATTTGTGTATAGCATGTCTAGAGCAGAGTGTAAAGAATCTGAATTTCCCGTGAGGGATGAATAAAGTATGTCTTCTTCTTCTTCTGCTTTATGAATAATGCATGGATGGTGCCTTTTCTGTCACTGAGGAACAAGTATTGGTATTTTCTCTCCGGGCACTCTGGCTTCCTCCCACAGACCAAAAAAATGCTCATTAGGTTGATTGGTGACTCTAAATTGCCCTTAGGTGTGAGTGTGAGCGTGAATGGTTGTCTGTCTCTCTATGTGGCCCTGCGATCGACTGGCGACCGGTTCAGGGTGTACCCCGCCTCTCGCCCAATTACAGCTGGGATAGGCTCCAGCCCCCCCACGACAACGAAAGGGATAAGCGGTATAGAAAATGAATGAATGAATGAAGTATTGCTATTGATGGATTTTTAAAAGACGTGTACAAAAGTTTAAGATTCTGGTAGAGGGACACACTTTTTGTAGTGTGTCCCACTTTTTATCATGTTAGTAGACATTAAAAATCAAATATGACTATATAAGGTTTTCCTAAAACTGCTCAAACAGGTATGTTAGAGTTATCATGGTTTCTAGGGGTACATTCAGGTCTAGGTTTCCATCTTATTGAGTCAGACACAGAGGCTGATGTGTGTGTCTTGGCTCTGCTCTCACTGAAATTGAGATGAAAAATGAGCAGAGACAGCAGGCTACCTGTTATCACTTTAAATATTTTCTTTCCACATACTCTGAGTTAAACTTCAACAAATGACTGCAAATTGAATTAAATGGAGTTAATGTCATTTAAATCAATCTCTCTGCACAGATGATGATCTTCATTCAACTCACCAGTCACAGAGCGGTCAAAGCTCTATACTTCATACATCATGATCAGTCCACCCCTCTTTGAGTTATAGACTGTAATTAAAACATCAACATATCATGTGATTAATGTTGGAATATGAATTCCATCTTGCTTGAAAAAAATGCTGTCATTATTCCAGACAAGTGCTCAACAGATGTATCAGTACTTATCAGAGGAAATGTGGGGTTTTGCACTTCTGTTTAGATTCAAACTCATCTGGCTTTAAATAAGATGTAAAAAAAAAAAAAGGATTGAGACATGTTCCTTTGTGCTCTGATGTTTCTGCTTTTGTGACTTTCCTGCTGCATCGACTAGAAATTTGAAAATAATGTGTGTACATTAGTTCAAGTAATGCATTCAAGATACCGTAAACATTTACATAGGAATCAGCTTTTGATGACAGAAATCCATGCTTCTGTCCAAGGTAGTTGCAGTAGATCATTAAATCTTGGCCATTTAGACATAGCTATTAGCCTTTCAATATCTCCTATTAAGTCTGGATGTTCTCTGCCAGTGAAAAAATGAATGGAAAGTGGAGACATAATGGCTACTTGAGCTAATTGTGCTGCTTAACATCCCATCACTGGGATGAAGCTGGCTGTAATGTTCCTGTAGCTTGCTATTATTGCCAAGCTGTGCTGTAGACCGTGTCCATACAAAGATCTGTCCCTCAAGCTGTGTGGGATGGTTGCCCATGTTTGTTTTTTTAAGTATCCTTGCTTGAGTACAGTCTTATTAGAAACATCTTAAGCAGGTAGCATCCTGCATAGAAAAGGAGTGCAAATTGGATAAACAATTACCACTTTACAGAGAGGCTACAGGCTGATAATATCAGAATCTGTCTCACCATGCCATGTGATATGATGTCCATTAATCAATCATTTAACAATGAATTCATCAATATTTGTGGTAAAGCCCCAAGATATGATAATAAACTAGAAGTGCTTAAAGATTATATTATTATTATTATTATTATTATTATTATACTGAGCTATAACACAATGTTAACAAATACTTTTAAAAAATCACAACTTCGGATCACCACCAAAATCTAACCTGTTCTTCCTTGTGTCATGACCAATAATTCCTACATGTTACATAAAAATCCATCCTAAAATGTGTTATCTTGCCAACAGCCAGATAAACAGACCGACAAATGCAACTCTGCCAAAATATAACCCCCTTAGCAGAGGTAATGATATCTCAAGGCATTTGAAAAAAGATGGTATAGACCATGATCTTTATTTGTTTGATTTTACTCAGCACAAATCCACAATTATCACAGAACTTTGCAACATTTCGTTAATGTTACCTTGGCAAGGAAAAAAACTTCTGTAAGGCAGAAACTTTCCAGAAACTTTCCATGGGAAGTTGGCTGGAGGATTTTGGAAATATTCCAAACTGGTAACTTCCATTGGAATTATAGGAATTTATGTGAATTAACTGGAAATCGGGGGTAATCTCAATAAACTGTATCATATCAAACATAATACGAACATTTTGTTTAGTCATAGGTAGACATTCATTCAAATTGATACATTTAAAAAACATTAAATTTTAACGGATTTATTTATAAGTAGAAAATTATCAAGTTGTAGTTATTTTATTGAGTCATCAATTTCATCTTCACTTCATGTCGTCCTGGGGCACAAATGTGTGGCTTCAATAGTTCAGGTTTCTAGAATCATCTGTGCATGTGATGGAGGAGTGAACAGTGTCTGTAGGGGGTGTGGCCTCAGTACTCCTGCAGTAAGCAGTGTGCTATGTGCATGTGATTGAGGAGTAGTACAGATATTCTGAAGTATACTTGTGTGAAATCTGGATGTAATAGTCAGGATTATGCCAAAATACATTGTCCTTAACAAGATTTAAAATTTCTGCTCAGGCCCAATCTTCACTTTTATAAACTCCAGGGTTATTCCTGATTATTCCCCAATTATCCCCATTAATTCCCATGAAAAGTTTCCAACTGTGAAAATTCCTGAAATTTTGCAACCCAGGTCACATATATAACCATGCTCACTTGTCATTTTATGTCATGTCAATTGTCGTTTATTGCACAACATGTCACTTTATTTCATTTATCTGACCATTTATTGTGCTGTTGTTTTTTATGTCACTCAACTTGTAATCCAATACACAAAACATCTTATATTGTTCTGTATTGTACTCCCCTCTATGATTAATATTTTTGTTTTTACTTCTAGACATTAAGTGTTTATCTGTATCTTCATCAATTCTGTCTTATTTTTTTACTATTATTGTTTGAATTCGTCTATGCTCTGTGCTGCTGTAACACTCAAATTTCCCCTCTGAAGATGAATAAAGGATCATCTTATCTTATCTAATTGTATCTTAATTTTATTACTGCCAAAATCAGTTATTTTTCTTTAGCATATTTTTCTCTGTATGGTCACACTGGTAGAAATTATGGTAGAGCTGTGCATAATATTAGCAGCAAGAGAGATTGTTTTAATGTTAATATTAATATTAACAACTAAGATTATTATGATACGAAAAAGACAGACCATCTTCATTATGGTTGTTGATGTTTGTTTTGTGCCGGTTCAGCTCACCAGTCCTAAAAAAGTGAGCTTTCAGTTAATCCTTTATCAAAAAAATGAGCTTTTAGGCACAGCAATGGTGATAGTTATATATATATATACACACACATATACATATATATATGTATGCAGGAACTACCATGATCACTCTGAAGTTAATATTAGGAACTGCAATGATAACGGAAAAGGAACAAACAAAAGGCAAAATATCTTTAATTGTAGTTGTTTAAGGTATGCACATCCACAGCAGCAGGCTGTCCACATCAGTGACTCACAACTATGACAAGTCATGACAAGAAAAAGATAGAGAAACAAAGAGAGAAAGAGAGAGAGAGAGAAGGAGAGAGTGAAGCTTGCTGTAGAAATTCCTATGGCAGTATATGACAGTTTAACTTTCTAACTATAAGCTTTATCAAAAAAGAAAGAGTCTTTATATTATTATTTTGGGGCTTCATCTGCCTTTACTGGATAGGTGAGAGGACAGATTGCATGGAGAAGGGGTGGGGGAGTAAGGGTAGACATGCAGTGAAGAGCTTGAGCTCGATATGAACCCACGCTGGCTGTGAAGCACTGTGAATGGGGTACTGGCTTACTGTGTAACTACTGGCATCAAAAAAAGGAAAGTTTAATCCTATTCTTAAAGGCAGGGGGGGGTGTCGGCCTCTCCAGCCATGACTGGTTAATGGTTCCAAAGGATAGAAGTCTGATAACTGGAGGATTTACCTTCATACTACTTTTAGGGACTGAGGGTATCATTCAATGGCTTGCATCTTGGTAGCGCGATGGTCTAGAGGGGTAGTATGGCACTGCTACAAGCTCTTTGAGGTGTTGGTGCCTGATCATTGAGGGCTTTCTATGTGAGAGGGAGAATTTTCAGTTGTACTCTAGGGAACCAACGCAGAGAAGCTAGTATAGGAGTATTACTTTATACTCTTCAACTAGTCCTATGGTGCATGTGCTGAAGCATTTCAAGCCCGCTAAAGAGTCCATAGAGTACTAGATGGGTGATGACAACATGCCAGCCAATCAGCACACAGGATCCTGCAGGTTTGTACAATATGTTTTGTAAGAGAAAGTCTCTGGCGCTTTTAGTGATTCCTGCTAATAAAAAAACATCAGGGGTCTTCCTGTTTTGTCTTGAGGCTGCTGTAAGAGCTGACAATCATTCAGGCCAGAAACATTCTTCAGTGTGTTTTCTTTACCTGGGCAATAAAGGCTGAAACATGACCTCTGCACGGAACCATGACTACTCCCCTCTGAGGGCTTCAATAAGGATGTGAAATGTTTGTCATAATCTGAGCATTTTGCATGTGTGGCCCGTGCTCTACAAGCAGCAGAGATAATCACAGAGGAAAGAAATGTGGAAAACATAACACAATACATGGTTTAACCACATGTGAGGGTGTTTGGATTTTTTTAACGAGGACAGTCAGAGACAAAATAAACAAAGCTCCTATAGTCCAAAGTTTCCCTGATGGCTTTCATCTAATTGTATATTCCATTTGAAGGTCTTGATGGAAAAGTGGAGGATAAAGGCTTTTTTTAGTTTCTAAAATGGTGTTTGCTTTTACATTGTTTAATCAGTGTTCATGGCACCATAGCTGGTTTTGGACACTTTACCTCACATTATTTATTTGAAGTCATTAATTTTTGGTAGCTAATCAAACTATTTTTTAAGTTGTTTAGCTGGATTTATGATTAAAAGCCCATCTGGATAAATGTGTGTTAATTCAATAGTCACATTTGTGGCCTCTAATTTACTTTTGTAAGTATCTAAATGTTTACACCAGTATAAACTGGCAAAATCACTGGGCCTTAACAGTTTGATTAAGTGTAAATTGCCCACGTTAAAATCAAGTCATAAATACTCCAAATCACGGTTTGAACCACATATGAAGTTATGGATCTTAAGATGATCAGATGTAATCATCAACATATGTTGGCTGCCTTGTTCAAACATGCAGTTCTTGGCAGAACCTGTTGCTGTGAACGAAAATAAAGTGATGTGATTCAAGAAGCATTAGATTTAATGTGAAATACTTATACATATAGAGAAATGCTGATTTGATACAAAGACTTATATATCAAGTGTTGTGCCTGAACACACTAGATGAACATGTTAACTGAACACATTCATATTTTTGATAGACAATGACCTGATTGAATATTCTCTTAATCTTTTTGTGCTCTCTCTCTCTCATGTGTCTCTCTTTCTTTGGTTCATGGATGTGTCAAGTTCTTGCACTGTTGTCTGCTCCAGATCATTGGTATGGACCAGCTGCTAATGTGGACCTACATAGCTTCAACTAATATGAATATTTAACCTTTAATCTGGTCCTTCCCATCACTACAGTTCCCAATGTTAACTGCAGAGTCTTCAGTCTACTAAAATACATAATAATCTCTCTTAATATATACTACTGTAATCATCCTGACAGACATGGACAACATGCTGTTATGGACCAGCATAGCTTCAACTGCAACGATTATAGATATTTATACTTATATAAAATATATGGAACTTTCTGCAAATACATTACTGTAGCCATTCTGACAGACATGGACAGCCTGCTACTGTGGACCTGCCTGACTCCAAATTAATCAATATCAGCAACAGCATCATTTAACATCTATTCTTATTATTCTTATTATCAAATTTAATTCAAAAGCAGAGTGACCAAAAGCATTGCTGTGTCTGATTGCGCTAAATTAACATGTTTATGAACAAGGAACTAAACACTCATATACATAGACTACGCATGTACACATAGTTAATAACTTTAAAACAGCAGACTACAGGTAAGATTTATTTATTTGTGATCTGCTTCTCGATTCCTGCTTCCTGCACTGACTTTTCTCTGCATGCAGCTCTTTGTGTACCTGTATACTTGGAAAAACACATGTGTTTATGGTATATAATAGGCTGTTACTTTCCACAAGCTGAATTTGGTAAACTTATGGAACAAATTAAACCTCATCTGCGGTCCACAAAATTTTTAATAGTATGCAATTCCATTGAGGATTGCAATATAAATCTTATAAGACAGGTAGGATTCTCTTGCAGTTCAGCCGTTCTACAAATGGAGGTTGATGCTCCTAAAAGAGGACCAAATCACTGAAAAGCACTACACTGGATTCCTTAATTAAGACAATTTCCAAAGAAACAACAGGAGAACAAGAGTAACTTTAGACAATTTATTCAGGTGCAAAGGACTGAAGTTCCAGTGTGCCCTGCTCTCTCTTCAGGGTCAAATGTATAGATATGATTGGAAACACTGTGAAAGGAGTCTGAAGTATGCAAGCAGTCAGCCTTTACTGTCACAACAAGCAAGCACACTGATCTCATGAAATTGAGTTTCTGACTAGAACTGTAGGATGTAAATATCGAGTGGTACCTACCTCACTAACCCATAAACTAATAAAAGTTGTGTCTTGCTGAGAAGAAGGGTATTTAGATCTTTCAGATTACATCTGTACTGGCTGATCTCAGTGAAGACTAAAAACTAGGGGGCTATAAAAGAGATTTAGTTATTTGGACTCAAAGGTCATCTCTCTCAAAAATACCTTTTTATGATTGGTCCTTGAGGTAAAGCCCTTCAACAATAAAAATAAAATTCAAAAAACATCAACAGATATATATTACCGTGACAGCTTTAAATCTACAAAACACATTTCAAACAAGACCAACATCAATAAATACTTCAAACTTTAACCACATGGAAGATAAATGAAACAACAACAAAGTACACACACATTACCACAACACAGAGTGCTGAGTGTGCCAAACAAGTACTTAAGCATTGCAGGGAAGAAGCTACTAAATAATACAGACTAAAGTCATCTGAATGTATTTAAAGATAACTTAATTTGATAAAACATCTACAGCATATTTGTGCAGAAGTTAAACAATACAGGGGGAGATAACTTGCCCTGGATTCTGTGCTTTGAGAATTAAAACAAGAGAAATGAGGTAAGTCCAAGTGAGTCATAGTGTGATTATACAACAGACTGTTTCTCATCCCTTCACTGACACACTTTCTGTATTCAGAACTGAAAATTACTGGACAAGGTCATGGGTGAGGGCTCTGCATCTGATTTGGATGTGCTGACATTCCCTGACTGCCCCTGACCTGCTCCTTTGTTCCCTCACTCACCAACTCTATTTTTTCTTACCCGCTTTTACTCACCCATTCAATTACTGCCTCCCCATCAGTCCATCAATGACTCACATATTTGACTGATGGCAAAGTCAATTGTACGTGAAATAGTAATTCATGTAAAATACTGGTTCATGAGTAAGAAACACAAGCAGGCCCCCTTAGGCGGTGCAGTTTCTCTGACTTAATACACAAAGTGATTTTTTAGTACTCATTTTCTTTAATTCAGATTCAGATTGGGAAACCTTTTGTATCCCAAACAGGCAATTCAGTTTACAGCTACCAAGGATTACAAACAATAAAAACAAAACAAAAAGCAAACAAACATAACAACATCTATGCTTCATATTCACGTGTCAGTGGCAGGCTCAGCAGACCAACTAGGTCACCCATGAACAAAAGTTTCACAATTTATCAGTGATAACAAGTACATAATGACTTACGTTTACAGAAGTGCAACAAGCATGAATCAAAATCAAATACCAGCATTCAGTCCAATGTCTAAAAGAATAAAAGAGTGAGAATACTGATTTGTTCACTTGGGTGGGGCAAGATAGTACCGTCCAGAGGGCATTAATGAAAAATCTTCAGAAAATATGTTGTAAGGTTGGTACAGTATCCTTTTTGCTTTCTGAACCACCCGTTCCTGAAAAATAACTCCTGATATCACATGTAGTCTTAAAATTACCATTGGTTATGGGCCCTATCATATGCCTGGCATAAAGTGTTTTGGCTCAAAGAGCAGTTGTCCTCTCTAATTTACACCTGAAGCCTGTGTCAATCATATGCTGTGCGCTCAGGCTGTTACATAGCAAATGACTGCACGCTCCTTTTTGCACCCAAGGGCGTGTTTGACTAAATATTAGGAGTGGTCAGGGGAAAAGTTTACATTTCGCTTATTTGAGGATGCAGAAAATGACTGCCCTTTGAACATCCTAAAACATGGTCTAAAGCATTTCTAGAGTGTTTCTGTTAGGTTTAGGAGGCATTAGATATATTGACTCACATCAGCAAGATCTCTTTTAAGTTCATAACGGGACAAAGAGTTGAGAGACAGTTTGCTTTTTTGCAGCACTCCTCAGAGTGCGCTCCAGTGTGTGTAATACTCCAGAAAACACACACGGTTAAAGGTTTTCACACAACATGGAGTCACATTTGTAATATTTGTGTACATACAGGCAAATCTCACCAATTATTATGCTCAAAGATAACAATACAGGCTTTCCAATAAGGCTGCTCAATTATGGCAAAAATAGTAGTCATAATTACTTTACTAGATGTTGAGATCACAGTTATGAAACATGATTACTCACAAATTTTTAAACACGGACAACATGCTTTCATTGAGCATTTATGGATTTGACACTATTATTTTTAACATTAAAGATTGGGCGATACATAGGAATATACTTTTCAAAATACAAATAACACAAAATAATGCTAATTATAACAATGGAAAAATAAAAAATGTTCAGAATGTAATGTGACACAGTAATCTTTTAATCTGGATTACTCAGCTTTTATAACTGTGAGAGACAGTAATTGTAATCGTGATTACAATTTTATTAACTGTCCAGTTCCATTTTCCAGTGTATTTTATACACAACAGAGAGTAGAGCCAAGGATTCCTACAGGAAAATAATAAAAGAAGTTCCAAAAAGCCCACGGCTATTTGATTTTTAGTCATAAACATAAACAAGGCTGATCCTATGGGTCATGTCAGGAGATTTTAATAATAAATGAGGTTTCACTTTAACACTCAAGTGTCTGACTCTTCTTCATTGTTCGAATGCTCTGGATGCTTCAGTGAAGAAAGCACTTCACAATCTGAGTAATAACACATAGCATGTAGTGTTCTTTGTGTGTTCTTTGATTGCAGTAGCACAACACAAGGAGATTAATTAAAAAATTTCAGATGAAATGCAGACAAAACATTTAGAGTTTATCAATGGTAAAACTCCAGCCGCCGGAATGAAAGCTTACACTCTGACTGGTTTGATTTCTGTCATACCCAGAACACACCAAAGTATAATCAAGGCACATAATCCATCCACTTAGTCCCCAGCATCTGGTTTTGCATTGAGAATTTGCATTGCCAAAGTAGCAAATTATAGAATGACACCCACTCCTGTGTGCCAATGCCCTTTATACAACAAACTTCATGAAGTCAAAAGGGGCCTTCTAACTTTTAAATTTAGAGTACATTTTGGATTATCTTGTGATGTTCTTGCGACATACTTTATCTGGTCCTGCATAGAGTTATAAGTCTGAAAACATGACATAAATGACCATTTTAACACTTTTGCTTCCACTTTCTCAAAGCCTTTGGGAGAATGGGAATCGAAAACCTTCCACTTTGTTCTCTACACCCTACAAATCTAAGATGACTCTTATTAGAGCAAGCCAGCAGATATTATAACAAAGGTGTTAAAAATTTATGTCAGACAGGAATAGGAAGAACTCAATACTGTGGCTTAGTTTTTGACAAAAACACACTTCACAGCTTTCAGTAAGTGGAAACAGCAGCAACTTGCAGAGGTATTTTCAGCATGACACTGATTATCGAGAGTGTCACATGATTGATATTGCTGACACTAAAACCCTTTGTAGGCTGACTTTTTTCCACACAGAAAATAAGCAGAAATCAATAAGGTAATCTTTAAAGAATTGAACCAATTAGCAGAATCATTATTGGCTTTGGTATCAATAACATCTTATCAATAACCATGCCTAGTCCCACATAATGTTTCCTACTTTTGTCCTGTGAGGTTTTTCAAAGTGGACAATGTCAGGTACAATAAGAGAAAAAGGACCAGGAATGAGTTTAAGAGGAACATTACCAACAGCTTTATTGATAGCTTGTACATCCATGGGGCCTAAGAGGAGGCTTCAGATGTGCGACAGAAGTCAAGACTAGGGGGACAAAACTAAAATTTTGACTGACTGAACTGGATGGATTTCAGGACAGCTTTGCAAATTCCTACAGATAAAATGAGCAGTGATTCAGTCTTTATGGTTGATCAGTCCAGAGGAAAGCATCTCAGACCGCCACCTTTTGTAGTCTGTGGTATTCAATAGGGATGTATGTATAATTACATAAATGTGTATCTATAAAATTAAGAGTATGACTTCGGCCTGCTCTATTGTAAAGTGTCTTGAGATAACACTTGTTATGAATTGGCACTATTTACATAAAGATTGATTGATTGATTGAGTTAAACTTGCCGTCACACAGGTATTGTCATTTTCATTGTTGAGGTGATGTGTTACAAAGAAGTAGTTTAGTTGGACTAAAAGTACTCATATTACATTTTTGATGAAACAAGTAGTGTAGCATGTTAGTTTTGCAGGGACTGTAATGTGTAATTTGCTACCTTAATTAATAAAGTTACTCATAACTCAACAAACACTTCCCCAATATCACTTTCCATTTGTTGCTGTGGAACAGAGCAGCACTGTTTCTGTTTCTCTTTCTATTGGAAAACTGGCACAGACCTGCATACAGGCAAAGGTAAGCAAAGCCTGTGAGTGCATGTGCAAAGGTATCAGATTCTGCTTCAGAGATGACAGAGAGGACAGCACTACACTGTGGAAATACCTCGGGCTCTAATTTCGTAGACCAGGCGCAGGCGCGGCGCAGCGAGGCGCACCCACGCCTCCATCTCTCCCACCGGTGCAAGTGGCAGAGAGGGAGGAGAGAAGGCATGAGTGGGTTTAACACAGCTGAGTGTAATCTTCACCAATCAAATGAACGCCTCTCCTTGCCTTTGAAAGTCAAACAAACCTTACCACTGGGCCATCTGTCAATCACCTATATAACATGATCTTAGCTCTAAAACTCCCTCTAATGAAATAATGCTTGTTCTTAGCAAATTTTAAACATGATGATTAAGAAATCAGACTAGATCTATTCCCTGTTACACGTGTTATGACGTTTGAGATGAAATCTAAGTCAACTAAAAGGAGAAAACCAAACAACACCCACAGTTCTGGTAAAACTGTTGGAAATTTAATAAAAGAAGGATAAACATGCTGAGAGTTGCCTGTTGCCTTTTAATTTCACACTCTCTTACAGAGCTGTCTTTTCTCTCAGATAACTCCCCACACAGGAGGCCTTTCTACACTGCAAATGAGCCCAAGGGCTGTGATAACAGCATTACATGTCCATTGCATCACAGTTGGACAAGTTTGGAAAAAGAGGAGAACAATAATGCAAAGCACTGCAGAGCACTAAGTGTTCTGAAACAGAGCCTGCAGATTGAAAGCATGCATGCATTTCTGGCACAGACAAACAACAGCACTGCCTTCATGTCACTCCATGTGAGGACTCAAGCCTGCAAACCACTAGGACACAATGAGATGGACCACATAGCGGCCTTGTGGCCACTTGGACAGTAATAGGCCCAGAAGCTCACCACAGGTTAAATGAGAGTGTGACCAGACACTAAACTGCAGACCCAAAGTTTTCAGTGCAGTGTCCCTGAGATGTGATGCCACTTTGGATCTAAAACAGGAACAAAGAGTGTAGCAAAAAAAAAAAACAAAAACGATCTGAGTTACCAGCAAAGCTCAAAAAATGACTACATTTGTCCAGCAGTGTATTTGTGCAGTTGTTCTATTAAAGACCAAACTAATGGAAATTTCAAGAAGTCATTGGGGTATGCTGCAGTTGTGGGTTTTTTTTTTTCCACAACATCTATAGCCATTGCCAAGCAGAGGCATAATGTTTTCAGGTTATATCTATCTATCCAAACCATTCTTCAAAAATCACGCTTTACTTGGATGTGGTCCAGGATATAGTATGAGGTTCTGGATTTCATCCAAGCCAGCTTGGGAGTAGCAGAGTCAAGTCCTACAGTAATCTGGACTGGTGACTCTTTGTGCTCTGCACCACACTTTACTTATACTGTATCAATTGATTGTTTCTTTTTATTATTGCCATAAAAAGCAATTTTGCTTTAGGGGCTTGACAATTTGACCCAAGAAAGTACTGATTAGACACTGGAGGTCCTCGGTATGGATGTGCACAGCCAAGTAAACAGTTTTACTCAGCTGACAAAATAGACTGCACCACAGTCAAACTGATTACCTCTGCCAAGGTAGTTATGTTTTTGCCAGCATTTGTTAGTTTGGTTGTTAAAGGGATAATTTAAAAAAAAGTCTTGAATGGAATATGATTACATGAAGCATTTTTTTTAAGAATTTATTAACATTGCATGATAGAGCAGTTTCACTCAATAATTTTGCAGTGACTCTCCAAATGCTCGATCCCATCCTATTGTCTCTCACTTACAGGGACTATGGAGAAAGGTGTCTCATATATTTAAGATCAACCCCTTTTTAAGTTTATCCTCTGGTCTGTGGGACAACCCAAAACTTCTTATTGGTAAATCATCACCTACTGAATATGGAAGGAGTGGATGATTAAGGGAGTGAATACTTATGGTGATTTGTATAAAGATGGTGTCCTTAAATCATCTGACAATCTGGTTGAACAATTGAGGCTAGCTAAGAATCAATTTTGGAGATATCTTTAGCTGAGACACCTCCATGTCACTACTTTAGGCTCTACACATACACCACCCCAAGGCATGGACCTCATAAAAGAGATTTTGCGAATTGCAGGAATTAGGCATGGGGCCTCCCATTATTAATCCATACTCATGAGTAATTCTGGTTATCCATCCAACACAGCTCTGAAAACCTTATGGGAAAGGGATCTGAGCATATCTTTTAAAGAAAACGATTGGGATACGATTGTTGGAATCACTAAAGAAGTCTCCAGAGATATCAAAACAAGGTTAATTCAATTTAGAATCCTTCATAGATTCTACTGGTACCCAAGTAGGTTATTCAGGCTAGGTTTGAAGCATACACCGGACTGCTGGAGGTGTGAAGGTGAGTTGGGCACCCTAACACATGCCCTATGGTCATGCCCAAGGATTCAGGCATTTTGGAAAAGGGTTCATGAGGTTATCACGGAGGTCATAAGGGTGGATTTTGAGTTTTGACCCAGCCTTTTTATATTAGGCAACCCTAAACCCATGGTCCATATTGTAAAACCCGTAACCAATTGGATTCAGACAAGTATAATGATTGGTAAACAGATGATAATGAGAAAGTGGAAGGAAGCAGAGGGCCTGGAATTTCAAGACTGGCTTTCAGAGCTAGGCAAAGTAGCTGCTTTTGAAAGGATGTCCTTTCGTATAACAAATGATATTGATAAATATAATGAGAAATGGGGTATGTTTTTAAGACTATATTCTCTGCAGGGTAGCTAAAATGTACCTGCATGCACTGTTCATTATGGGCTGCACTTGAGGGGGTTGGCATAGAAATGAAGGTGGAAGTGGACTGGGCACAATAAGGGGATCTGTTTACTGGAAGATTACCTGTGGATAATAAATTGAACATGGGACATGAATAGACTTATGGTGGTGTTGTGGATGTTCCATGGAAAGACTGTTTAACATATCTAGCTTGGACTAATTATCTGTAGTGAACTGCTTTTGTACCCCCCCATTTTTTTTTTAATTTTGATTTGTAAGTTTTATTGTTACAGTGAGATTGTGTATCTTAATTTTGTCTTACTTTCAACTGACTTTTCAGTTGGGCATTGTAAAAGAAAAAAATCAAAACTTAATAAAAGTTGAATCATAAAAAAATAATTTTGCAGTGACGTTTGATGACATTTTCAGGGAATGTTGGCACAAGGGACAATAAATTAGACTTTGGTGGTGATCTGAATAATACAGACGTGGATCCAGGAATTTTTTTCAGAGATTAGCCTGCCTTATGAGAACCCCAACCACCATCCAACTCCCAGTCCAAAAGGGAAAGTCCTCTACTGTCAGGTTATTTAAACAAACTACTCAAGAAAATTATGGAGTCAACCAGCCTTAAATATCACAGAAATGTTAAGGGAGTGCATGTGTAAAAACCGCTGAGATGAGATGAGATGAGATGAGCTTGCTTCATGCTGGCAATGATCAGTAGAAAAAAAAGCAGGGAGGTATAGGAAGCACCTACTGGAGTTACCTGAAAAAATGGTAACAGAAATCACTCAATTTCACAATGTGATCTTTACAACTTCTCTGTTTACGTCATTTACAGCAGGACTTATTCACCGGACTGGAGCTGCAGGGCACAGTGCCAAGAGGACGTCCGGCTGGTAGCAGCAGCAGGGGTGTGGGCTGTAGCTGGGTAAGTACAGACCAGAGACTTGGATCTGGTCCAGGATATAGTATGAAGTTCTGGATTTCATCCAAGCCAGCTGGGGAGCAGCAGAGTCAAGTCCTACAGTAACCTGGACTGGTGAAGCCTGGCCACATTGCTGACAGATTTATTAATCTGGACCTAACTCTGAAGATTCACCATCTACATCTCTTTTCTTCTCTGTGCCTTACATTACTTTTTCTGTGTCGATTCAATTTTTGAATCATTGTCATAAAAAGCAATTTTGTCTCATACACAAAGGTTTCGAAATATCCACAAAGCAAGTGCATGTGTGCAAACCATTAGGTTCTCATCAGGGGTCTATTAATTTCCATGACAGAATGAGTCAATGGCACAACTCTAACCAAGTGATACCTCATCACACTGCAGCAAGAGTTCCAATAACATCCATTATTATTTTCTAATCCATCAATATTAAAGCAAACTTAATTTTGCGAGCCATGACTGCAGGCACTTTGAGCTGCTGTAATAAGACTACATGAAGAGGGTAGAAGGCCACGGTAGGGCTCAAAGCGTGTCGTGCTGTTGGGGTGAGGTGGGTGCCGAGCTGCACACCTGCCTGCCTGATTAAGCCTTGGACAATGAGGCCTCTGTTGCTTCATGTCCACCTGTGTACAAAGTGGAGCCCCTCCGGTCTATCTCTGCTGCCCTGAATTCCTCTCTGGCCCTCGATAGCCTCTGTCCACTTCAGGGTCTGCTGGATATTAATAAGCACGAACACTTGCTGAGACGCACACACAGTAGGGGGAAATTGCTTCATACACAAACAGCAGGGTCACGCAGGTACTGTTTCAATCACGTAGACCCTATGATTGAAAACTTTGCGCCAATTATACGTTTACCTGGTTGTCCCAGCTTGACTCAACTCAGTTTTGGTACTTGGTGCTTAATTTTTGAATGACAGAAAAGTGCTTTGATTTTTCATGGTACAGATAAAATGAGATGCTGGAAATGTCCCTTCCATGAATGGGTTGGAGTTTTACATCATAAAGTTTGTTTTTATTCTATGTCTGTTTATAAGTTGATGAAAATTTTATTAGTGAGAGTCACCAGGCACAGCTGGGACTGCATATACTGGCTCTTTGTGGCAAGCTTGCTGTTGTTGCTACTTACTTGATACAGATGAAATTGTGACTTGTGACTTGTTGTGTTAGTTATTTTGGGGTATTTTACCTTGTTTTTCTATCACTTTCTTACTGCTAACCTGACATACCAGCTAGACTTTTCAATATTTTTCACTAGTCCATCTGGGCAACAGCCCATGGAAAGTGATTGGGAATGCGCAGAACCTTTCAAAGCATATCTGGAAAGTGATTGGACGATTATTCCGTCAATCAGATTTATTACAGGTGAATCAGATAATCTAGTTGGCAGGTGCTACAGCCACGGTGTAAAATACAAAGGGCCCAATCTACTACAGGTTTGCAAGTATAAAACATGTGAAACTTCATAGCGCGCAAAGCTGATCTATTAACAGGGACTGCACTGAGGATTGCATCTGTGAAATGAGCAAAATAGCACATGCAGTCCTTTTAGTGTGTTTGCCTTCATAAATATGCAGAATACATGCAGACGATCAGGACGCGCAAAATACTGGGAGGAGGAGATGCAAATGTAATCATTTAGCGCCTGCAATGTGATTTATCAAACCCGCAACTGATTGCACACGGTGTTTTTGCGTCTATATTTAGCACGTTTGAAGGGCAGGTGTAAAACAGGCACAGACTTACGCACAGAGGGCTGTGGTCATTGTGGCGAGAAACAGGGGTCGCATTAACCAAATATTTTCCATCACTGACTGAATTTTTTGATGAATGATGGAAAGATTTGGAGGCTGTCTGTCATTATGATGGACTGGAATAAGAGGGGCAATCCAGTGTGGCTTCATACTGATGCAGACACACGCGTAAAGTAAACCCTCTCTGTTCTGCGCTCTACATCGCAGAGCAGATCATTTAACCTATGTAAAAAAGATCTCCATAGCTGGCTATGAAGGAGATTCACTCCGTTAGTCACTCAGAGCTGACTGCATCACACTCTCCACGCACTGACAGCGAGTTTAGATCCTGTCAGTGTGCGGAGAGTGTGACGCTGTCAGTGCGTAAAATGGCGAGAGTACCCGCGCGGTCTGTGTGAGGTAACTGTCAGACTGCTCTTCACATGAGAGGTTATTGATAATGAAGCTGTGTACTATGTGAATGCAGTCATTTAGATTATGTTTGATTGTAATCTGAAAAGGAAAATTAAAAATGACGGATAAAAATATGGCATGAGGGAAAAGTGAAAAAAGTCAAAATGACAGAAAGCAAAAAGGTTACTGCAAGTGTGTTTATTTGCCTCCAACTCCATGGCTTCAAACTTCATTTTTCATTTACGCCTGCTGCGCTCTCCCAAACTCTCCATGGTGACAGCCGGTAGCACATGCAAAATCCTCATTTCAAGAGGGCGGTCTGCACCACTTTTGCGCCTGTTATAAATTACGCACGCAGTCATAGTAGATCAGCCACAACACGCCCATTAATTGCACATGCAATTTTTTAGTTTAATAAATCTAAAACTATGCACACATCAGCAAGGAGAGCATGGTAAGATGCTTCCATTTTTATATTTCTATATGTTGGAACTATTAAAAGTATAAGAGACTTTGAGAAGTCTAGCAGCTTTATGGACCTAATAATAGTAGGCTCCTGTGCTGGTGGTCAGCAGTGTCATGTTTTTGTGTCAGCTCAACTTGTTTGGAACCTTGACAAAGTTACAAAAAAGTGTGGGGTATCAGGTACAATCCAAAATGGATAACTGAAAATAAAATCAAGAATCAAGGTATGTTGTGCCAAAACCAACACCAGGAATCCCCTGCTGAATGTTCTCATTTAATTACTGATGTGTGGTTTATTAATCACAGATTATGTCGTTATCAGCTCCTTTTTTCCCCTTTTCTTCTCTATTTTCTCAAACAGAAATGTGCACCCCTGCTGTTTCCAAATGCTATTTTAAAAAGGGAAATCAGCAGAGAGTGTTTCCCTAAAACACAAGATATGATGTAATGCATTTTTGGGTTCCTAAAAAACTTCTCTGTGGAAATACGATGGACAAAATGATTGTCAGAATTTATCAATAAAGCTTATGTTTTCATCAAAATATAATGTAGCTGGGACACAGTCCTGATGGATTTACAACCCCTGACCTTTATTATTCACCCAAACCTGAAAATGTACTGGCTTGGAAAACCCTCTGTTCTCTGTTTTTCCACCTTTTAGCATTTCATTTTTCACATCTCTACAACCTGGTTTACTGCCTGTGCAACAATCAAAGGGAACAGTGAATAGAGATTTTCTTAAAACTGAAGAGCAGATAAAGCTTCTCTATCAAACTGATGAAATAAGCAATCATACTTCTTTGGCAAAAAGTGCAATATTATCCTGGTCACAGATTCAGTACAACATGAATCTGTGACTAAAACAGAGATTCAATAACAAGACACCAGCAGTGTCTGGATCAGGCAGGTTTAGCTCCTACCCCCTTTAAGCTTGAGTATAACTGGCCTCAAGAGTGCTGTAGTGCCTCAGTAGAACTAAAAAGGCTGCATTCTGGTTCCCTTAAACATGGGACTTGAATTTTTCTCAGGTTGCCCTCCAGACTTGGACTCCTTTACTTTGGGACATCTTATACAACAGAGGTCATCAACTACATTTGTACATGGACAGTTTTTTGCTTGACAGATGTTGAGGGGGCTGTATTTAAAAAAAAAAAAAAAGATGTTATGATATTAATATTTGGGTCTGACTAACACAGAGATGTGGCCCTTTTTATTTCCCATTCTAGACAAATGATTGCCAAGTTCCAGCCATATACCATACAATTGTCTGTCACAGGGAGTCCCCCCGACATGTAAATTTAACCATAAACATGCAATTATCAGCTTTATTCTTCCAATTTTATGCATTTTTACCTTTAAAGGATCAGTCCTTATCACCTGTAGTACTAATGGTGATAATACAGATAATTTGCCCTCTGCTTTCTGGGGCTGTTGTATTTCCATCAATGGTCTTGACTCTCAATTTACTTGATCCCCTTGTAAATACTACCTAAAAATGGCTTTCAGATCAAACATGATCAAACATGAAGTCACTTTTGATAGAACTGGTTCAATTGCAAATGTTCTGGAGACTGCATTGATAGTAACACAGTTCAAAACAATAAAGATTGAGTTTCAGTGACATAACAACATAAAGACACCATCAAAACCACAACATATTTTTCTACCTCACATTGTGAGAATTTGATAATGTTCTGGGGGCCTAATGGGAAACAGCAAGGTACCTGATGTAGCCCCCCGGGTCACCTGTTGATGATCACTGCTATACAAGGAAGAATTGCCTTGAAAACTCTGCTATCAGGGTCTCAAGAACATTCAGACTCGTACAGTATGCCATCATCTTAAAGAAAAATCGAAAATTGGGGCTGTTGGAATATTAAAAATATCAACAACATTGATCATGATCACCTTTATAAATTATTAGTAAAGGTTACAGTAGTGCTACAAATAAGAAAAAGGTAATGCTATGTAGGCCTGTGCTTAAAATATTGAAACAGAAATATATAGTCACTTCTTGTAGATACCTTCATCAAGCTTGATTTTACACAACTGATAATCCCAATTGCTGTGACAGCAGTTGTAAAATACAATATCACACATGTTGCAGTTCATGGTAGCAGAGGTTAAAGTATGATGCAGCGTACATTCCAAATTTTAATTATCTTCGTAGATCTCTAAAGTTCTGAAATTTATATGTCTTTAGCTGTACTATTTGTGTGTAATGTTAACAATATACACAGGTCCAGTAAACTAAACTATTGGTTATGAGTAATCAGACTTCACAGCTTGAGAGTAGTGCATGAATGAGTCCAAAATTGCGGAAGTGATTTAGCATTTTAGCTGTTATTTTTATCATGGCCGACAGTATATAAGATATTAGAATAGCCTCTCAGAAAAATGCCTGGAAAAAAGGCCTGTGATATGCACATGCATACTAGATTTAAAGGTTTAATTTCACAAAATAAAATGTGTCTGACATTGCCCTGTTTTTGAATTTTAAAGCTTTTCTGTGTTTTTAAAGTAGCTAACAAACTGCGACCACAAACTACAAGAAAATGTTCTGGACCTTAATGCAATAATTTCTAATCATTTTTCAAACTAAATGATCATACATGCACCATGACCATAGCTATGGGCACCGACCTGATCAGATCATTAGAGTAAGAGGAAAATCCAAACAAGAGGTTACAACGTCATGTTATACGTTGGAAGTGTAGGAGGTGCTTCCACATTGAACATGTTGTAGTTCCATAATAGCTTAATAGTAACTTTCTACTCTCACCAATTATGTTTAAGCTTAGATTTGTGAACTTTAAGATTATCAAGATGAAAAAAAAGTGTAAGATTCCTAAATTTTCCTTTGCCATATTATCAGCAATGATCCCAGAACACAGTAGAAAAGGCTTTAAGTCATGGAAACCAGTGCAATGCTTTTGTAACCCTGGTCAAGATGTGTTTTGTATTATGTAACTTCTGTAATGTTTTAGCTGTGCTGGGAGGGTTCTCTTTTGTTACCTTGATGTGAATATGTGTGTTTTGTGTACGCGTGCATAAAGGTGTGTCTGTTTATTTAGGTGCGTCTGCCCCTGCCAGTCACTGGATTGGCAAATTCATGCTCCAAAAGGGGATAGGCTGTGAAGGAGGGAAAATCCCCATTTAAATGACAAGGTGATGTCACTACAGTGTAGGAGGGAATCCCCAAACTTTATCCAGTCCCAACAGTTAGCTCTGTCGGTCTGTCTCTGTCTGTCTGTCTCTGTTTAAGCATTTCTTTGGGCATTAAGGTAATATAAGGGTGAATTATTTGCTCTGAGGTAATTCCACTTACTTTTCTGTTGTTGTAGATAACTTTATTGTACATAAATGCATCTGATACATTGGATTCAAATTCTAGTAATCTTCTGTGGCTGCCTGGGATTTAATGGATTTGGCTTTTCATGTTGCATCTTAGGCACCTGTAGATGGGGCATAACAGATTCTGACTTCCTAGGCAAGGCAACAACAATTTCATAGAGGTTGGGGGGGTCAATACACAAAAGTATATTTGGAGTGGTGTTGTCTCGATTCAAGAATGCCATACATTTTTAACATATAATTTTCCTACATTTATTAAAGCTTTTGTTCATCTTTGGTAAACTCAATAACTGATTAAGTGTACCCAATGATGCTGTTGTGCCAGGTCAGCTGGGGTGATGTTCTCAGCACCACTCAGGGGAAGCGAAAGCCAACAACAACTAATTTTATGCTAAGCTAACCCTGCTGACAAACCAGCCAACACTCGACATGCTAGTCAAACCTGCCTCCCAATTCTGAGTGATCTGAGAAAAAAATTCAGTCTGACAACGTTATGTGAAAAAACTGAAAGCCTAACAGTGTTGTAGAGAACAAGGACTTTTGTTGCATGCTGGTTGAAGCCAAGATATGTGCCATTTGTTAGCATTATCTCACGATATATCACATTTTTAAGTATCACAATATTTTGCTCATTATAAAGAATTTAAATAAAATTGAGTCAGAACTGAAGTATCATGATATATTGTATTGTGGGGCCACTGGCCATTTCCTCCCTCACTATTTAGGTCTGAATATCAACCTCAGTGATTAATAAAATAAAACAGCCTACATGGTAGTTCCTTTGTGTTTCACCTTCAATTCAGTTATTTGAGCACACAAACAACTTGGCAGTGATACAAGAATGTGACAAATGTTCTGCCCTAAGAAGAGACAAATGTTTGGAGCCCAGCACCACCATTGCTATAATCCAGCACATGCATTTCATTAAAAAAAATCATATCCAGGGAGGGCCCATCCACTGCAATTTTAAGCCATTTCTTGGGCATCTATTATTGTGACAGCCCAAACAAGGGAAATGATACTTCTCCTCCATACCTACCTATCCCTCTTTCCTACCTATCCATCTTTCCTATTGTTAGTGACTCTTTCTTTTTATCCCTCATACTACTATTCTCACAGGAAGTCCAAGAGTGTCATCCTGGGAGGTTCAGTATCCACGGTGGTCTTCCTTTTTTACCCAAGAGGCCCACATCCTTCACATTATGGGCATCACATGTGTGGCCATTAGCAAGGCCAATTAACCCTTATAAACCCCCCTTCATGCTGCGTGTATTTTAGAGACTTTGTCATCATGGTTTACTTAGTTCATGAGAGAAAAGCTGTTATGTAAATGTGTTGTATATATTTAATGGTATCTCATCAAGTAGCAGCCACTGTGCTCATCACACTTTGAAAGCTTACACACGCAGGATTAAACACATTTGGATTTAAGTTTAAGTATTTGTTTTGCAAAGAAAGCTCACAGTAGAATAGCAGCAATGAGGCTTGAAGCGATCTATAATTGCTGTTTTTTTTCCTCTTAGCTTAATAGTAATGCAGATTTAATGATAGTAATGACATCCTGACCTAGCTAATTTGTCAAAAATTGTTTTCTGTTTTTCCAAAGCAACTTGTGAAAACCTTTTAGCAGAGAAAGCTGAGAAAGTGAGACTGTATTATTAATGCCCGCTTTCAAATCCCTCCCAGCTGTGCTCTGCTGCCTTGCCAACCATAAGCTTAAGAAAAAAAACCTTCAAGGGCTCCAACTTGTATTGTTTTATGTGACTCTAATACCCAATGTTCATATTATATGGCCCCAGATTCCTGCCTCACCGCAAGCATAGCTTCAAAAAGTTTAGTGTGGGTGGAAACTTTGTCACAGACTAGACTACAAGACGAACAGATGAAAGTCGTGGTTTAATCCTATCAATGATAATCCACTTTCCCACCATTCAACCCCTTGTTCGCTGTCTACCACATCAACACACAATGAAGTGGGAATATCGTGTGGTTGAGCGCCAGAGACGGGTTAAAGCTGGAGCTTTTAAGTCCAGAAGCAGTTAAATAAACTTCCCTATAAGCAGGCCTCTTATTAAGAGCTTGATTAATTGGTTTGCCATAAAGAGTGGATCAATTTTAATCATTTCCCACAGTTTGAACATTTTGCCTTTTTGTCTGCAAGCTACTGAGCAGCCAGACAATTAAATGTGTTTTGAATAGGTTTTTGTTCCAAGGCAAAGGCACTGAGGGTCAATTTTGGCTAAAGGTACATCCACTGCCTCCTATATTATGTTACTGACCCATTGTAAACAACATTCAGAGGAGGCAATGAGCCCATAGAGATCAAGGCCATGACAGAGGTTGTGTGGTTCCTGTGCCACTAAGTATCGCATTAAGTCAAAATTTGGAACAGGAAATACAATTTTCACTGCAGATGTTGGAAAAAAAATCTCCATGTATGTTTGGAATGAAGTTTACTGTGGGGGAATATTCAGATTGTGCAATTTGTTGTTTTGGTATCATTTGGTATGGGATGTTATCTCCATCCACATACGCTGGCGAGTTCAGTCTCCTGTAAGAGGCATTGTGTTTAATTCAAGTTTAAGCAGTTTTAAAGTGACATTTTTAATTATTGTTTTAATTATTAAAGTTAAAGTTAAAGTTCTATATAGAGCCTTTATCATGCTTTCTTAGAGTGACTAACATGTCTCCTCCTCATAGAGTACTTCTAACCTTGCAGTGCAGATGGATCTGGCTGATCTAATGTCTGTTTACTAGGCAGATCCATCATGCAAAACTCCAGTCTACAATGATTGTGAGCGGCCCAAAGTGGAACAGCCCAATCAGCGTCCATTGGAGCAGGAAGAGGTGGGAGCTATAAGCAAGATGACAACAGAAAGCGACTGCTCGCACAGAGATTAGCATAGATGCCAACAGCTTCAGTAGCAGTTTGATCAGATCTGGACTGCATTTCTTTTTTAAATGAGAAAACAAATAACACTATAATTCTCCCTATAGAAAGGATATTTTGGCTACACATCTGACATGTTTTGCAAAGAATCTTTTTAACGAAGCGGCTCGTGTTATGTCCTTTACATCATGACAGTAGTGGAAGTATCTGATTGGCCCATAACCAGCAAGTGATTGGCAGAATAATTGAACAATCACTTGCTGGTTATGTTTTTGAAAGGTTCTGCTCATTGCCAAACACTTTCTATGGGCTCTTTTCCAGATGGACAAGTGAAATATATTGAATTGTTATACATCTGTGTACAAGACAAAAACTCCATAGTTTCAGGACTTTCCCCACTTCCCCACAACTCCAGTAGCTGCCTAAAACGGCTTGCTCCCCCTGCCCCCCCAAATAGATCTAATAGTGTGATGGACATCATTTTGTTGCCGGTTTAACACACAAACATGATGCAGAGCAGTGCCGGACTGATCAATTACCAAAAATTAACCCGGACAACCAATCAGATTGGATTGGGCAAATAATGGAAGGGGGCCTGAAAGTGGTAGGAGCTCCAACAGAGCATCTCTGAAAGGCTGAGAATACAGGTGGATCAAGGGTACTAACTGTGTAAAAACTAAAAAGTTTTTTGAACATTATTTATTGCGAGCATGCTCCAGCTGTAAAAATGTCAAAATGACATGACATATTTTTCCCCAAATCAAAGCCAATTGGTGGCTCCAAATTGCCCTTAGGAATGTCCTGTGGTATTGCCTTGTGGTCTGCTGGCAACGGGCCCCCACCTCTTGCCAAATGCCTGTTGGGATAGGCTCCAGTCCTGAAAGGGATAAGCGGGCATAGATGGATGTATGGATGTATCCATGTATGTCTCCACTGCAAAGATGGGCAATTTTAATATGAGTTTTGTGTGTAGCTTCTAGTGGCTCATCAACCAGCCACAAGTGGACACTTCAGGAACTGCAGAATTTTGCAATCCAACACATTCTTCAAATTAAATCACAGAAGTTGCACATTGGAAAGAAAATCTAGACAGCGAGGCACTCAATGTATCTGTATGTCTATTTCCAGCCTTTTTGCAGTAACCAAAGCCATGTTGACATTTACAATCGTCTTTGGCTCAAAGCAGAACATTTAAGAATCTGAGATTAAAGAGACAGATAGCAGAGACAAGAACAACTACCTGCTCTGCACACTTCACATCATAGCTGATTTATCCAGTAGAGAGCAGACTCAAAGTAAGCTGCAGCAGAGCATATCTTTGTAATGTTCACTCCAACAGGCCAATAATTTCAAGATGTAAGTGTGTGTTTGTGGTGAGTGTTTCAGACACATACTGTATATGCATGTTTTGAACAGATGTTTGCACGTTAAACAGAAAGCATGATTCCCTAACTAACATGTAGCATTAATGTCTGAATGTTAAGTATGCATTTGTGTGAGTTGCTACTGTGGTATGTCACCTCCTGTGCGTGTTTGCCTCACAGTCTCTTTAGGAGCTGTAATTAAGCCACTATCAAGGCTCTCTTCCTCTGGTTCAGATCTTCCTTTTCTCATAAAGGTGCAGGCGTGCGGAATAATGGGGTAGTTTATTTGTCTGTCTGTGGACACACACATACAGACACACTTACCCTTACAACTTTCAGGACTATCAGTTTATATTGACCAAGAGGGAGTGACTGTTTCTTCTCATTTTAGTGTCACAATACAATTATCATTTTTTCCTTTGATGTGTAAAACTACAATATTACCTCAAATGTGTTTATTTTTTAGGGGTTGACTGGTGGGGACTTGCAGGCTTGATTTATTTGTCTACCAATCTAAAAGCCCAGGAAAGCGCTGACATTTTCCTGAATTAACTCAGCTAAGATGCATGTGTGAACAAAATCAGGAGGGCTTTTCAATCAGACTAAACCCTGAAATTACCCTGTCTGTCCCCCAGAATTTTACCTCTCTTCTACCGACCATTGACTTGCGTGGAAAACTCAGGTTAGCCTCCTTTTGTGAATGAACAAGGATAAACAAACAAGTCAGGGAATTCTCAGGAGTCTACCCAGGTTTGTCTTGGAAATTTCAGAGTTGGAAACACTCACAAAAGACATTCCATGTCATGTTTACAGGGATTTTTCAGGGTTTTTTTGAAGTGGGGATGTATGAGGTACATAGCAATTGCACAAACATTAGCTACAATGACATAGAACACATCTGCTGCTGTACAGAAAGACCTAGCATGGAAAGTGGAGGTATGTATATATAAAGCTGCAGATAGGGCTAACAATTTAAAGAGTTGTAGCTGAAAAAAAAAAAAAAACAGTGTAGGGTAATTGAACGTTGGATTCAATACCTTTAGAAAAGCCTAGTTTCCTACTAGCAACCATCCTTGTTTTGGAATGACATCAGTATACAGAGTAGTCTGCAACTGCAGCTTTAATTAGCTTTTGATCTTAGCTCAGCTCATTTAATCAAGCGTCATTGCTCTAATTTGAGTGTTAGAATATTAAAAGGGCTCTACACTGATTAAAGTTTTTAATGCCATTAATCTCCAGCATTTAATCATTAACTCTATGAGTCACTTTTAATCACATCTAGAATTTTTTTTTGCTTTCTCTTGAAGCAGTCCTTACTCCTGTATCCATTCATGAATCAAATAAATGTAAAAAAGTATAAAAATTTTACTTTGTTTGGTCAAGTGTATTTTATCTTAACCTTTTCCATAATAATCTGCTTTAATTGTGAAGGGGAAAACAAGGAACTTCTTTTAGGTTGCCACATTAGCAGCCTACATGAACCACAAAGCATGAAAAGTTGAATAAAAACAACAATGAAAGGTAGAAAAAGTGAAATAGTTGATATTACAGGATATGGATTACCTTGGACTTTTCACTGAGCTCTCTGTTTTTTTGTTTGTTTGTTTGTTTGTGTACTGAGAATTTTAAAGAAGTCATATTTTGCCTTATTCAATCTATATTCAACTTTGGTTACTGCTGGAGTATGTTTGCCAGTTTTCATGTACTGAAAACCTGATCCAGCTATATTCTTACTAGTCTGTTGAAGCTTCTCCACTTAAAGTCCCCCTACCCCATATGGGCCAAGTCTGCTCTGAATGGCTGAATGGTCTACCCTATTGTAATTAGTCTGTTTAGCACTGCTCAGTGTCATGTTGTCAGTGAATTTGCATCCATATTACAGTCTCCGCTGGGCTTGCCACTTGGTTTAAACTGCCTATGAAACACTTACAGGATGTAATATTGGTATGTCAAACTGAATTTTTTTTAATTTTAAAAGTGATAATACCAATGTACTTCTACACAGACGGGGCCTTAGGACAATTCCATTTAACATGCTTCAGTAACACATCCAATAAATTGGCATGAACGAATATTTTTTATATGGTCACTTTTACATCAGTGAACATTATTTTCAGTATAATTCCTGATTTTGTTTTGTTCCTTTATTTAAATTTTGTTAAGTTATGTATGTATCAACTGTCATACTTAAACTATCCTTTAATTTGTAACAATTTGGACATCTGGCATTGAGCCTGAAATTATTTTGATCTTTGGAAAGAGGAGTTGTTCATGCTTGGTCTAGGTCATGTTTTTGTTGTTTATTTGTTTAATAAGAGGCCACTGGTCGCCATCATGTTATTACAGGATCTATCAAATACCACCGGCACTATTGCAACTAGTTACAGCTTTTAAAATTCATGAAAACCCATTAAGAACTTATTGAGTAATAAGAAAAACAAATAGAAAATTTGCAGTGACAAGATAACCTTGAAAAATTTCATCAGCACTATTGCCACTAGTTACCCATACTAGATGAAAACTTTATCAACTGGCAAAATATAGATGTAGATACTACAGCAAAGAAGAAATGTGATGGCATTTTAACATCTGATTTGTGCCTCAAACTTTATTCAAACACACTGCTCAAGCATGGGACTGAACTTGATTTGCGCACATGCATGCACATAAATGCAAAGATTGTAAATGTCTCACTTTTCAACCTGAAAATAGACATATGAGCTAGTAGCAAAGAAATAAAAAGTTGTTTTTAGAACACAAAGCAGAAACAGATTTATAAAAAGAACAGAATATGACCCCTGCAGAGCTCCCTCTCGCTCTCCCTCTGTCTCCTGCCAGACACATTAAGGAATGTATCATTTTGTATTTTTTGGCAGCAGATCAGCGCTGGCACGCTCAGAGCAGTGAGCGTGGCTGCAGATGGCTATCAGCCTTATCTGCTGCTAATAAATCTGACAAAAGGATCCTGTGCTCAGACTAAACTCAGTGCCCTTTAACCTGTCTCTGTCACCCAGCACACATACGACTACCAGGCTGGTAACCTGCTGAGTGTTCTCTCAAGAAACTGGCCTTTTTATGCCTCATAACACTTTGCCTTCAGTTCTCATAGGCTGTGAGCTAAAAAGAGACCTCAGAGCTTTTGATTTAGAGTCAGAGTTTACAGTAAAAGCACATCTTTGTAAACCACATACAGTACACACTGTATAGTCTGCAGTCCATCTGACTGCATTCAAAGTACAGTGGATGCTGCATGGGTCTGTTCTAATCAAGGATAGACTGGAAGTCTCCATACATAATAAAGTACAAAGACCTAAATACAGAATGATGGATTATACACAATTATTTCGCCATTACTGCAGCTTTCCATGTATGTCTGTGGAGTGTTAAACACTCTATCATGGCAAACATATTGGTCCTCACTGCCCAAATGTAATGTCTTTCTATATTACCTCTCCTGCTTTCAACATTTTAAAAGAATAAATTGGTATTCTCAGATATAAACTTGTTTAAAATGTCAGAAAGAGTTACAAGTCAACAAGAATCTACAAACACTGATATAACTAGTGGTCATCTTGGCATTACAAGACTGCTGAAAAGTATAAAACAACGAAATGCCAATGTCAGGATACATAAAAAATAAACTTACAAAAAACACAAGGAGAAGGACCCAAATGCAGATTAACAAAAAGGCTTTATTATAAACTAAAGAGGATCCAAAAACCAAAACTAATCTTTTATAAAAAAAAAAAAAGGTCCAAAATGAAAAACAAAATCTCTGATCAAAAGTTACAAATCAAAACTGGAGAACAAAGAAAGAAAACCCTAGAATCACAAAACAAAGTACAACTCAAAATCCCTAAAAAGTTCAACAAAAAATAACTACAAACACAGAGAAGCACTGTAGACACTGGAAATACTGAAGACTTACGCATGGTGTGACACATGGAAGACCAATGACCCGAGAAAGACAAAGGGGAATGCAGAGACTAAATACACTGGGGAAACATCAGGCACAGGTGAGACAATCACACAACCAGAGGCACACAGAAGGGAGAGCAGGAAACAGCACACGGAAACACAAGAGACAAGAGGAACAAGAGGTCTAAACAAAGAACACAAGGAAAAAACATGCAAAATTAAACAGAACTAACTGAATCATGACAGCTAAATTGTAGTAAACCCTGACAACCAAGAGGAAAATGCCATTTTACTGCCACAGTTTAGGGACAGGCTCCGATGCCACAGACTTTGTTGACCTGGGCCAACATAGTACTAGAAGCATACTGAGTGCACAAAACCTCGCCAAGGCATTTTCAACTTTGTTGGGCTGTCTGTTGTTATCGCCAAAAATGTGAAAAACTGCCCTATGTTGCACTGATAAGAAATCCTTAAAAAAATAACGTATCCACGTCAGGATTCAGATCCAAACCAAAATTTTATCACTTCTTTCTTGTACTATGGCAGACATTCCCTGAAAATTCACAAAAACCTGTTGAGGACTTATTGAGTTATAAGAAAAAAAATATGGAAAACTTGCAGTGACAAGATATCCTTGAAAAATTTCATGAACCCATACCCAGGCTGGATCACCACCACAATCTTATCATTTCTTCTGCCATGGCTAACATTCCCTGAAAAGTTATTACATTTTAAGCATAAATTTGGAAAACCGTGATCTCCCAATTTTAACAAATACTTTAAAAATTCTTTCAACCTCCTCCAGGTTCAGATCACCACTGTAATGTAACCAATACTTCCTTGTGTTATGACAAACATTCCTTGAAATTTTCATCATAATTGGTTCAAACCTTTTTAAGTAATTCTCTTCACAAACTAGCAAACAAACAAAGAAACCAACAAATGCCAGGAGAAAACATAAACTCTTTGGCAAAACTCCGAGAAGCACATATGGCCTCTTTCAGTCAGCTAGCTGAGCACATAAAGGAAACCTGAAAATGACCCTCTGTCAGCTTTCATAGGGAAATAAAGCTGAATTACAATGACCTAAAACTATAGCTTTAAATCCCAATAACTTACACAACACCATATCTTTACTGAAAAATCATCTGAAAAATGTCCAACAAGCAACATCCAGAGCAATGTGAGTCAATGTGATCAGTGACACTGTGTGACAGCTTCCATTTACAGTAATAGTATCGGAAAGACTCTGCTGGAGCTTTGAAAGAAAACAGATGAGATACATTTCTTCAACATCTGCATCCCAGATAAGGCAGCGATCAAAGACTCAGCTGACCATCACCTCCTGACCATTCAGGGCACTTTGATTTGGCCTAGCGGTGTTTACTCAGGCAGACACATACTCGCCCACACATGGCATGTCCTACAGTCTGGATGGCTGTCCGTCCACTGACAGGGTGGGCTGTACACTGCTTCTGCCCTTTTGGACCTAATCAGGAGGAGGAGAAACCATAAAAAGACGACTCACTCTCACCACAACCCACTGAATGTACGAACACACACTCAGATTCTGTCACAGCAGAACAATGCCACTACAATCCAAGCACAACATCTGTTCCAGTCAAAGAGTAATCTCCTGCCAGAAACATGTTCAGAAACCAATAGCATAAAAGCAATACAGTAAAAGAGAAATAAAAAAGAGACAAGAAAAGGAAAACAAGAAAGTCTGTATTTCCATCGATATTCTGTGTTTTTTGTGGCATCGTGTCATTTTTCCAAGTGGTCAGGCTACCACACAGTCCTAAACTTGAGTCCTGGATATTTCACATTGAAAGATGCTAATTGCTGGAGAAGCGTGTCAAATTAATGGCAAGGGAAAGGATGACTAATAAGAATTTATGGGAAAAAATAGGTATGTAAATGTGAATGCATAAGTGTGTGCGAGTGTAGGCTGAAAACATACAGTGTTCTCCATTTAAAGATTTTTGAACATTTTGTTCCATACTCAAAGGTTAAAAATGATTCGATCAATAAGAGGTAATACACAAAAAAATATACAAATCCAGGTCCTAGATTTGTGGATTTGATTAGGCATGGGAACAGATGCACAGCAGCTCAGAGGAGAGCACTCCAAGGGGTCATTAAAACAGCAGTGGGATCAGTGGGATCAGTGCAGTGATGACAGAATGTGTGCTTGTGTGCCTGGGCATGGTTCCTGCTTGTTTTTCTATTTATTTTAGCTGTTTAATAATTTACTTGAGCTGTTTTATTATTTGTTTTCAGGGTTTTATTTTGTATGCACTTCATATTTTTATATGAAAGATGCTCTAATTGGATGGCACTTCAATTTCATTGTACATGTTACAATGACAATAAAGATATTCTGATTCTGATTCTGATCTTCCAATATGAACCTGAGACAAAATGGCAGTTAGGGTACTGGAAAAGACCATCGTTAGAAGGATAAAAGAAGCGCAAAAAAGCAAGTCCAAATACAAGGCTGTGTTTGTTTTCTTTGACATTAAGGGTATGATTTTGGAGGAGAGGGTTCCACAAGGGTCAAAGATGAAAACACTGTGAGAAAAAGTCAAAGAAAAAAAACACAGTTGTGGAAAAATGGTTTCAGTCTTCATCAAGACAACGCAACAGCTCATACTGTGCTCTCAGTAAAGTAGTTTCTGGCCCATTCAGGCCAGAAACTGAGACAACTGTCAGAGGAAGACCTGCTGCACTGTTTTGATTCGAGGAAGACCAGAATGAAGTGGTTTGCTGATGCAAAAGGGGAGGAGATGGAAGAAAAAAGACATTGAAAAATTTAATGTTCATTAAATGCCTCCTTTTTTAATAGCCATACCTGTTATCTATTTTATTCCCAGCCAACAGTATTGGTAGCTGCAGTAGTGTCTCATTATACTCGGGCAAAGCAAACACAACAAAACAGCTGAAGTCATGTTTAATAATTCTATTAAGGTGACTAAATTTTGTGGGAAAATATTTATTTATTTATTTATTTTTAGTATGAGTCTAGAGTGAATCTCCAGGTACTATGAAGATACACATTAGTGTAGAAACTCTGTTCATTAATTATTTTATTAAATGGTTTTGTTTGTGATTATTTGTGTTGATCTGTCCTCAGAATAAAGTAATAATTATTGTCTTGGAGGAAAAGAAAGATCACTGTCACAGCTAAAGGCATACCATCAAAATCTGACATTGGCCAACAGTAAGAGTGCCCAGATATTTGATCTTGGAATATTTATTGTTTTTGACTCTCCCAAAAAATTGGAAGCAAAATGAAGAACCTTCAAGAACCAGAAACAATTTTGAAAACAGGACTGATGAACTAAAAACATTACCCAACCCTATTCATAGCTTCTGTGAGGAACTTTAGGGTTTTTTTTATTTTCCCCTAAATGAAAAAAAAAAAAAACACTAAATCTTTTATTTTCACTGAGATTCCTTCATGTGGATGGTTTGATAGGATAGACTATATTAGAACAGCCTTAAACAGACCTAGAATACAGTTTAACAAACTATGATTAAAGTCAAAGAGTAGAGAGGTTAAGTACAAATTATTTAGAATTTATAATTTGTTAGAACAAGTCTCCTGGATAAAGTATTATTTGCAGCAGTGGTTGATATTTTTCATCGTTATCTGTTAAAAGAACTTTACTTATACCTACATTTCTTGAAAGAACCTGGGACCTTTAAAGACTTCATCCTCTTCCAAACATCCAGGGAGCTCCAGAGCAGCCGTCACAGTCAGAAACAGTCCAAGCTCTGGGTTTATGTCCCACTGAGACTTCCCTTACACTTGGCAGGAAAAGTTGGAGGCAATTACAATCTATTAAACAAACAATTTCTTAAGGCAGGCATGTAAAAGAGGCTGTTAAAGTCAGGTAAACGATCCTCCGGTGTCAGCCTCTTAAAGCCTTCCCATCTCCTCCTGCTAGATTTTAATCCACAACATATGGCCACAATGAGAGCCAAGGACAGCGAAAGACACACAGAGTCTGTTAAAATACACAGTGTCTGGTCAATAATTGCTCTCAGCTATTAATCGTCATGATCTGTCCCTTTAAAACAAGATTTACAACTTCTCTTATGGTTTGTTTTACTTTTGTGGTTTCCTTGATACACCTGAAGTTTAGATGTTCCATTTACTTGAGATTAGCACTATTGCAGGGACTTATGCAGTGCAGCTTAAATGAGCTTTTATTTTACCCCGGCACGCTTTGAAAAATATCACATGTGTGGCTGCATTGTATTCTGTAATATGGAATCCCTGTAATAAAATGCATCCATACCTACCTGCCTCCTCAGGGTAAACAACTGCAAGGAATATTAAGTAGAGTGGTGGGTTAGGAGGACGGCCTGGGGGATTGTTTTTATTGTTTTTGTCAAAGCAGTTGTTAGAAATATTGTTTTTTTACAAAATTTGGGTTATCTTAATCTTGCACCTCCAACATATATTCAGTTTATCCTTGATTCAGGATAGACATTTGGTTAAGTTTGTAAAAAAGAAATAACAATTAAAGCAGCGGTAAGGCTGGGGTGACCATGAGGCCCCAAGATTTTCATCTTTAACAATGACCTAAAATGAATCAAATTATCATTAAAGCTGGACATTTTTGAAGTTTGACAAAAATATATACATACAGATCTTTTTGTCATAAGCAAGGGATAAGCACAAGACTTGTTGACTTTGACCTTTGACCCTAATAATGTAATCATTCTGACTTTAAGTCAGAGAGGACACTAGTTCAAGTTTTAGAGAAAGAGTTTAAAAGCATTCTCAAGATAAGAGACTCCATCACTTTGAGCATCAAGCATTGACCTTAAAAAATAAAAATCAGTACATCCAAGGGAGAGTGGACATTTGAGCAGTTAAAAAAAAAAATCTCAAAGTGCTTTACATTCACAGACAAGTGTCTTTGACCTTTGCCCTAAAAATATAATCAGGCCATACTGAGGCAGAGTGGAAATTTACTCTGAGTTTGATGAAAGTCATTTTAGGCATGCATTAGATATTATAATTCAAAGCAGAAGATAAACATGATGCTTGTTGAAAATGTAAATATAATCAATTCATCTTTAAGTAAATGTTAATCCACATCACCACCAAAATCGAATCATTTTTAGGTTGGACCATTATTGCCATCTCCTGACAATTTCACAAAAATCCATCCAGTGGTTTTTGCGTGATCTTGCTAACAAACAAACAAACACAGGCAGCAACATAACATCCTTGGTGGAGGTAAAATATCCTTCATCACAGTGAACTTTTGAGTCAAGTTTAAAAAAAAAATGCTCTTAAAGCAGTCCAAAGATCCGGCCTCTACAAGCAAAGCATGAATATGAGGCCCTATGACTTTCACCTTTAAACACTGACTTTAAAAAATGTTATTCGGTTCATTCTCTTGTCAGAATAAACATTTATTTCAAGTTTGAAGAAAATCCTAGCACTCCAAAGATGTCATGTCCAAAAGTTTGAGATGAACATGATGCCCGCTGACATTCCAATTGTTCTAAAGATACTACACTCTGACATTTGACCTTTGAATGCTGACCTCAGAAAAATAATCAGTTTGTCTGTAAGCCAGAAAGGCCATTTGTGCAATGTTTTAGGAAGCCCTGGCAAATGCTTTAGATATGGCTTTTCCAAGCAAGAGATAACCATGAGATCCAATGATGACAATTCTTATCAAGATAAGCTTGAAGCCCATTTCACAGTGGAAGCATTTTGTTTGTGAGCTTTTGTCGTGTATGTTAGCTCTGGCGAGTGCCTCCACAGCTTTCACTCCAGGCAAGTGAATGTCCTGTGGCCTCAGCGTATTCTGCTACCAGCTGGATTAAGGTAAATAAGGCCCTCTATTTGTCATTTTCTGTCTGTTTTTGCTGAGAAACACGCAAGGCTCCTGGAAAAAATAGGCAACCTCCTGCAATAAAGAATTGCAGCTCACGCTTGCAATCTGAAAGCTCTGAAATGATGACTAGAATGCCAAATGAAAACAGGTTGCCACACTGAGTACAATGCTTCCAGTGTGAAATGGCCCTTAGTCAAAATAAAGTTGTGCAAAGTTTGAAGGAAATTCGTCAAAGGGCTCAAAAGGTAACAGTGAGTTTCATTCCCAGCTTGGAGGCATATTAAAATGTAGGGATGTGTCTTTGTAAGGCTTCCATTTGTAATAAATTCCCTCTTAATGTTATCTCTCCTGACTAAAAAATCTTTTTGTTCATTGGTGGCCTACATGTTGATTTTTTTTTTTTTTAATTAAGAGTTAAACAGAATTGAGTTTGTGAATATTTCTTCTCACTGGGTGATAAAGATGATTTAAAGGGTGCATTTTCCATGATTTGGGCCCTTTTTCACACTGGATATTTTTCCTGTAACTTCCTCAAGCCAACTTCCATAGACCTGAGTTGATTCTCTTCCACAGCTGCAAGTGTGTGTAGAAAGCTTGTGTTCGCATTGTATATAAAAGCAACCACAGAGTGCACCTGAGGTCGTATGGCTACTGTGAATGTGCTGGCTTGAATCAAGGGAAAGCTTCATTTGTGGGAGGCAGACACACAGAATGAAAGAATAATTACAAAGAGCTGGGTGGAATATTAAGATGTTCATATATATTTACATTCAGGTTTTTCAGTGAAGGAGTCACATTAAAAAGAAATAAAGGTGATAAATGGGATGTTTAACAAAGGAGGGGAAGAAAAAATAGAAATAATGAGCTTCATCTTGGGAAGAATTATCTCACCCTTTGTATCTGTTTTGACTTGGTGAGACAGGACAGGAGCTGTGGCCTTATTTCAGCGTGAGAGGTGTGTTGTTTGCTTCATGGTGTGATGTATAGGTCTAGTGAAAGCTAGCAGTTAGTCTTGTCTCCAAGACCAGGGTGAGCTTGACTGCACTGGCGTTGTGGCTGGAGGTGGTTTCAGAGTGATATGTGTGCTTGTTTGTCAAGGTTAGGGTGAGTGCAGGGTAACAAATTACAGGTGCTTCACATGGACACAACAAGCTTGTGCATGAATGAGAAAGAGAGGGGGAGGAAGGGATCAGATTAATTAAATACTTGGAGCAAAAGCTAAAGCAACAGGGACGCCTACAAATTACATGAAAAAAGAGACATTCTGCAATTAAGCGTACAATGCTGACTGAAATAGTTAAGACGTACTCTGGTAAAAGAGCGACAAAGATGGTTTTTTAGGGCATCTGTGAGTTCACACAGCAGGGTCATGCCCTCCTCCTTCAAAGGCTCTCTTGTCAGCTGCAAACATTATTACTGCAGCCTCCCTGCCGAAGGGCCTGCTGTCATCCACCCAGAAGCCTCAGCTGACCACCTTCCATCTGTAAACTACGGTGGCCCTGAAGTGCAAACCACAATAGCAAATAACTAAAAAATAAAATAAAATACAACGGCAAATCACTAAACAAAACAGTACATTTTAACACATAACATCAAATAACTAAAAACAACAGCAAATTAAAAATCACAACAGCACATAACTAAACACAACCGAAAATTAAGAATCACAACAGCGAATAACTTTATACTACAGGGAATAATTAAACATAATAGCAAATTAATGAACACAACAGCAAATGACTAAACACAACAGCACATGAAAAAACACAACAGCAAATAGCTAAACACAACAGCAAATTGAAAAACACAACAGCAAATAACTAAACACAACAGCAACTTAAAAACACAACCGCAAATAACTAAACACAACAGCAAATTAAAAAACTCAACAGCAAATAACTAAACACAATAACAAATTGAAAAAACACAATAGCAAATAACTAAACACAACAGCAAATTGAAAAACTCAAAAGCAAATAACTAAACACAATAGCAAATTAAAAAAACACAACAGCAAATAACTAAACACAACAGCAAATAACTAAACACAATGACAGTAACCTACCAGACGAGGTAGGTACTGGTGGCGACATGAGTCATAGCTGATTGGACGAGTGTGCTCTCTTGTGTGTGAAGAGAGAGAGAAGGAGGACTTGCTTGATTAGACAAATGTACCGTTCATCCTTTGACCAGGAAGTTATTCTGCCTTTGGCGTGGTTTTTAAACATGATCGTTACCGGCACAGGTGTGGACTTGATGTTTAACTGTGTGTATTAAATTCATGCCCGGGACAGTTTCCTGACCCTTCTCCGACCTGACGTCTGACCATTTACACTGCTCGCTGCGCAAGCTCTTCTCTTCCACCTGCACAAAGTCTGATCATTCATGTAAAACATTGAACAGAGTAAACACTGTCTTCAGTTAAACAGCGCGTAACATGGACGAAATGTTGACTGATTTAAATATCGCTTTCACACAGAGCAGATAAAGTAAGGAAAACGTGAGGAAAAAGAGATTTCATCCTTGTCATATTCAAAGTGTAGCAGCTGCCATCCACTCTGTGGACAACAGGCCTGATATTCCTCAGTTAAACTGTGGCTGTTACTGCTATTGACTGTCAGTTATGCCCTTTTGTAATTCAGCCCATGTGCATTTGAACATTTCATCTACATATCTCCTGAATTGCTCAGCATCTTTGTGCGCTCGCTCCTCCATGTGCTGGTGAGCGTAAACACACAAAGACATGCAGAGGGGGAATGTCAATAACTTTGTGTTTTTTGTAATTCAAACCTTGTCTGGTTGGCTCATGTGCTCAGTTTCAGTGAACACAAAGACTTAAAAATGACAAGTCAGCTTTTTGGTTAATCAAAACTCCAGAATCCAGCTGTGATCCATTGTTTTCACTCACTTACTTTCTCTAAATGATAAATTCATCCTGCGGTATCCTGAATCACTTATTCTCCGTGATATTAGAACCATCTTTGAAGGACCAAGCTCCAAATGCAATCTACTAGTGCAGCAGTTCTCAACCTGTGGGTTGAGGCCCAAAAGTGGGTCTCAGATCTGTTTTCAGTGGATGGTGATGGGGTTTTTAATAAGATGATGAGATACGTTGAGATCCTGAGAGATCCACTAGTATGTACTTGTTACAGCACAAAAGAGTAAAAAAAAAAATATTTGAATGTTTGTCAGCTTGGGGCCTCTGTACATAAAAGACATTTTTTATACATTTTACCTGATTTATACACCATCCACTGATTTCATGCTCTGTGACTCTGAATTTATTTGGCTAATATGTATGTATCTGTGTTTGTAATTGTTTTATGTCTGTAACTTTGTAAATGTGCTGCTGCCTGTTTAGATGGGACACTCTTAAATATATATATATATATACATATATATGGTTTTTGATTTTAAAAAAAATGAAAATATTCAGATAATGACAAAATCTGCTATCAGACTAATGTGTAGGGCCTAACACATATTTTTCAGGATCCTCAGTCATTAAAGCATTGCCTGACCTACAGTAACACTTCAGCCCAATGGAAATATCATCACATCAAATAGCATTGAAACCATCAAGAGGAGAATCCAAGATGAAAAGTCTGCTTTGGAAAAATTTGCTGTAACCTGAGACCCTGGGGTGGAGAGTCATCTGGAAGCTCCGTTTACCTTTTTTCTCTGTTTTTGTGTGCCTGTGTGTGTTTGTGAGTCGTTTCTGAGTGTGACCCAATGCTTTCCATGTGTGCACGGGGAGGGCGGCGGTGTCACTCTGTTTTGATGGGACCTGATAGATCACCCGGACACAGAGGCCAGGGAGCAGCAGTGCTGCCTGGTGCTGACGCCATCCTTCACCACAAAGACCAGTATCAACAAAGCAGGGACACAAACCGAGTGAGCTAGTGTTTTTGACATTTGATTTTCCAATATCTTCTCCCCAAAAAATCATCATTTAACAATTACAGAGCGCATCCAAAAACCGCTTACCCTCTGTCAACCATTAGTCTTCTAAATGAATGGGCTGGATTCACTCCAACTATGGTCCCTTTGAGCACTTAAATTGAGCTTGACAAAGGAAATTTCCATAATAACAGATGAGCAAAAAGGGAAAATATATCTCACTCAAATCCCAAAATGGGAAATTTAATTTATTATGTCAACTGATAATTTTATGCATCATTTTAAATGTTAATCAACACAATAATACCCGAGAACAACTTTGAAATACTTAGCACAAAGATCTATATGAGGAGAATCTGCAGTAAAATAGTGGGTGTCCATATGGTCTTTTTGTGAACATAATGTTTTCCTGCAAGGACAGAAAGTGAAGTGTATACAGTGTCCGATTCCTCAGCAGCCTCAGACTAAACAAACAACATCAATCTGTCAATTTTGTGGTTTTAAAATTAACTTTTTCCATGTTGTTGTAATTTTATTCATCCCATGCTGATCCCTAGCTAGTCCTGAAAGTCATCCCCCCTCAGCTTCACACACACCCCAATGAAAACAAAACCCTCACTTTCTCCTGTCTCTCCGGCACACGTACACGCGCATACACACTCCCAACTTATGCCAAACTCATCCACATGCGGAAACAGTAGTGAGGTCGATGCTGTAGCCGAGGGATCCCGGTCTGTGTGATGTGGAAGCCTAACGTCTACTGTTTCAGAAAATAAACATGGCGCGGATAGTCCCAGAGTAACGCACACTCTCCAGCAGACGGATTCATAATATCCCCCGCACATCCATCTGATGACAGCTGGGAGAGTTTTCCACAGTGATAACAGGAATGTTTTCACACCCTCTGGACACACGTACAGTCTCCTCATTGTGGCAGACTTCATGTAGAGAGACTGTTTGGGGTAAAGACGAGTACAGCTCAGTCTAACAAAGCAGGAGACAGTGATGGCGGATCTGTCTGTGGGTCTGGCTGAGATTTTTTGTTTCTCAGGGGAGCTTATCTTAAATTCGTCTTTGCTATGTTTTTGATAAGCTGGCAACACCCTGACTCTTTTATTTGACCTGTTCTTGTTTTTGATTTCTCTGTGTACGCCAACTTTGTCCCCAATAGAGCCCTGGGAAAACACATACCCTAATACTGCAACACACGAGCACATACACTGGTTTAATGTGACAAACAAACTAGTCTGTTTAAGTAAATAAATGATTCAATAATCTGTTTTACTTGGTATTGTTGGGTATGATAGATCACTTGTAGAGATGCATGATACTGGATGTTTGATCATTATATCATATGCTGATATTACCAAACCAGTGTTTACCAGTATCAACATTAGATTACATTTGCATTATATGTGAAATGTATATTTAACAGCAAAAGTAGAACCAAGCTTCATCTGCCCTTGCAAGATCTACAAAATCAGACTTGCACAGAAAAAAAATCGATATAACAGTAGTACAATATTTGGCATGACAATACTACTGTATATGGATTCATGGCCACCATGTATTGTTATTTTGTCTTGCCCAAACCTTAAAGTGACTGCAGATCACAATCATTCAGGATTTTTTTTCTGACCACATTTCTTCCTCGAAGACCATGGTTCCCCACTATCCTTCCAGTTTTTAATAATGCATTGGACAGTAACCCAATTTTAGTAGTTTCTTCAGTCTCCTTAGATGTTTACTCTGCTTGATGCATGCCAATGATTTGACCCTTCTTAAACAGATCAACATCTTTTCCATGACCACAGGATGTGTCTTTCGGCATGGTTGTTTAAGAAATGTGAAGCAAATCATTGCATCAGCTGGGGTTAAATAACTTGTTGCCGGCTGAAAGATAATCGCCCATGCAGTAATTACCCAACAGGAGGCTCGTACCTATTTGCTTAGTTAGATCCAGGTGGCGACTTTTTTTTGGCCAGGCAGTGTATATATATGCATTTATTATTCTAAACATGGACTAAGTCAGAGTAATGTCATATATTTGTTAATAAAGATGCATTTTGAGGCCACAAAACTCTGATTGTTACACAAAAATATCCATAGAAAGATACAAGTACATCAGCACTCATAATCAAATCTACAGCTTTTAATTAGAAATATGAAGCAGCAGCCACATACTGAACTTGTTTCAGCCTGCAGATTTCTTCAGCCTTTTAAAGACTCATGTGGTGTGACCCTATTACAAATTATCACCAACACAGACTGACAAAGTTAAAAATAAACAAGGACAAAAAAAATGTTACAGCTGCAAAAAAAAAAAAGAAATACAGATTAACCAATATCTTGATTGATTAAAAGTTTATACAGTTAGATCTAGAGAGAAGAAAATTACTCTGAATAGTCATCTTTTGAATGCAGAAGATGTATTTTTGAATCGAGCTGAAAAAATGTTTATTGCTGCTGCAATAAAGGGCATTTTATTGGATTTAATGAGGACTTCTTTGCTTTGTTGGGCTTCTGATAGTGTGCTCTGTCTATAATTGGAAGTTTGCAGGTTCCAGCCCAGCTTTGGCTGTAGCATGCAGATGTCATCAGTGGTGTCTAATTGGATATGGAAGCATGAGAATGTGTAAGCAAAGACAAATGGACAACTGACATAGAAACTCTGAACCATCAGTGAATGTGAGAGTGAATGGGTGTGAATGGGTAGTCCATTAACCATTTACCATTAGGTAGACAGAGCCAGCATTTTGACACTTCCACATTACACAGCTGAGGTTGAGACAGCAGAGGCCATTGGTTAGCCATAGATTACCTTCTATCATCCTTTGCTTTAAAATCCATTCTGTTATATGACACACACATTCTCATACACAGAGACCATTCAATACCACAGGTACATTAGAGATCTATGAGCATTCAACAGTCAGGTGAGAAATGTCTGAACCCAAGTTCCTTTCCTCAGCCTGTCTAGGAATATGATGTAATTTTTTCCAGCATGAGTACGCAGGATAAGCTCAGTCCAAACGCTGACTATCAAGGTTCAGACAAAAGACAAGAAAATTAAATCAACTAATTATTTTTTGAAAAGAGAGAAAGAGGGGAAATAGTCATTAACTGGTAGAAAAAATGTTTGTTGAAAAATGCGCTGATGAAATTATTTCTCAAAAGCTAACATTAGAAGAGTAGAGTACAGGAGTCTGAAACAATATCTTATATTGAGTTTTGGACCTGCAGTGACAGTGGACCGCCTATCAAATATACACTGCCTGGCCAAAAAAAAAAGTCACCACCAAAAAACAAGGTCACACACTTTAATATTTCGTTGGACCACCTTTAGCTTTGATTACAGCACACATTCGCTGTGGCAGTGTTTCAATAAGCTTCTGCACTGTCACAAGATCTGTCACAGATCATAGCACTGCCCTCACAGGCTTGTACAGTAGGCACTAGGCATGATGGGTGCATCACTTCACCTGCCTCTCTTCTTACCCTGATGCTCCCATCACTCTGGAACAGGGTAAATCTGGACTCTTCAGACCACATGACCTTCTTCCAGTCCTCCAGAGTCCTCCAGAGTCCAGTTTATGCTCCCTAGCAAACTGAAGCCTTTTTTTCTGGTTAGCTTTACTGATTAGTGGTTTTCTTGAGGCTACACAGCTGTTCAGTCCCAGTCCCTTGAGTTCCCTTTGCATTGTGCATGTGGAAATGCTCTTACTTTCAGTATTATACATACCCCTGAGTTCTACTGTTGTTTTTCTTCAATTTGATTTGGCCAAACATTTAAGTGATCGTGGATCATGATCAGTCAGGATTTTTTTCAGACCACATTTCTTCCTCAAAGACCATGGTTCCCCATTATCCTTCCAGTTTTTAATAATGCGTTGGACAGTTCTTAACCCAATTTTAGCAGTTTCTGCAGTCTTCTTAGATGTTTATTCTGTTTGATGCATGCCAATGATTTGACCCTTCTTAAACAGACTTACATCTTTTCCACGACAACAGGATGGGTCTTTCAACATGGTTGTTTAAGAAATGAGAAGCTACTCATGCATCAGCTGGGGTTATATAACTTGTTTCCAGCTGAAAGATAATCGCCCATGCAGTAATTATCCAATAGGAGGCTCGTACCTATTTGCTTAGTTAGATCCAGGTGGCGACTTTTTTTTGGCCGGGCAGTGTATATCTCTGCTTACTTTGGAAGTTCAGGAAGGCCTGAATATGCAACAAGGACCCTTAAGGTCTAAACTGCTTCCTGTGCGTTCCAGTGGCCCCTGCCCCAGCAGGTTCAGAGCAGGTGGAAGGCTGCCGTTGCATACACCTGATTGAGTTCATTACTCCCTCTCTGATAAGAGTAAAAGAAGCATTAACGCATTAAAAGACACATGAGAGAGCATACAGACACATGCATGCAAAGTGCCCTGCTTTCACATGAATGAACCCCATTAACACATTACCTGCTGACACACAAAGTGTCCCACCTGAGGATTAGGCCCTGGAAAGATTTTTATCAGCAGTCCGACATGTCCTTAACCATAAAGAAGTTAAATAGTTCTAATAATAGATGAAGTGATTCAAACTGCTAAGACAGCCTTCAATATAATCTAATAATATGCAGTCAGAAGTATGTGTGGGTTGAGTAAAGAAACATGGAGAAAATATTTCTACATCTTATCAGAATCATTCTTCTGAAAGTCCTCTGCATTCTTGAGCAGTCAGGATAAGTAAAAGGAGATAAACAAACAGTATCTGTCAAAGCCATATCTTTGGTATTTAAATTATAGTTGTCCTGTTTGGGACAAGAAACTGCAGGTGTTGGTGGCAAACAAAGTTGAAGTTTGAAGTTCTAGTTAAGAAAGGTGTTGTTGCTGTTTTTAGATACAGGATTGATTTACAGCTGGGAGGACAGAGGGTTTAAAGTAATGAGCTAATGCAAACACACAAGAAAACTGTGCCTCAAAAATCTAGAACTACACAGTGATTCAATGTCCTGAAAACAACACCTACTGGATTACAGCTATTTTGGTCATTAAAAGTCGCATAGTACAACTTTTTAAGACTGTATGTTTAGTTTTCTTTTAAGAGACTGAATTGTTCCTCCATATGATGCTATGCAAAGATGTCAAACCCTCCTACTGGGTCCAAAATAAATACACACAAAGTGCCAAATATGTGTAGATTATCTGTTTGGCTGATAAATCTCTGAGGGTTATGTGCACATGGCAGGTAAATGTTTGTGCCTAAAGAATCATGCACACTAAAACACATTGGGCCCTATTTTAAGAAAGTAAGACAAGTCACATTCAGTGTGAACGCAGATTCACGAGCATGTCTGTGGGAGGAAGTCAGAGCGCCTGGAGAGAACCCACGCATGCATGGGAAAAATATGCAAACTCCTCACAGAAAGGCCCTGCCCGACCCAGGGATCAAACCGGCAACCTTCTTGCTGTGAGGCATGTGCACTACCTGCTGTGCCACCATTCGTCACATTTTTCCTTATAACTCAGAGATAATATGAGATAAATCTAAAATCTGTCATTGTAATTTGCAAATATATGTGCACTAATAAATAAAACTTTGTCTATAATCTAATCTCAATAACCTGACTCAAAATTTACAAAAAAGAGAGAATCCTGTTGAAGGCTGTTAAATTACTATATAAATAAATGTGAGTAAAATATGTACCTGAAACTTTCAAAAATATTTAGTTGAACTGAAAAACTGAACTGAACCTTAACTGAAAAACTAAAGAATGAACCAAGCTGTGAACTCTGAACTTTACACCCTTAACATCTCATAAAATCATCTTTCCCAATCCAGAGCCTGATGCCTTTGTGCTTCTTAAACCGATTATGTAAATCTATGCATCCCATTCCTGAAGGAGTGGTTTTCGTCCATGCTGACAACCCTGACACCCTCTGATGTCTCTGCAGAGCTCTGCATGCAGATGCAGCATGACCACACTCTCTTAACAGCACCACAATGAGTTCTGTTCTTCAGGATCATCCAGGTCCAATCACTCACAGTTATGGCGGCAAAGAGCACGGACACAGCTGAGCAGAGAGCTTATTGTATAGTAAAATGCATGATCTCGTCCCAAAGAGAGTGTGCCACATTTTATAAGGCTCAGATTGAGCTGAGCAGGTCTGATGAAGTCATACATCCTCAGCTTCATTTTGATGTTATTTAAAAGACTTTCACTGCCGCGCACAAGTCATCAATCATGTCCTCACCCAGGCTGCCTTAGGACCAATATGTGGATACAACAACACACATGCTTGTATCAAACCCTGTGTGTACACAAAGCACAAACTCATGCTGACACACAGCAGGAAGAATTCTTTTTAGCTTCTCTATCCCTCTCTATTTTCTCCTCTACCTCCACTAAAGCAGACAAACATCTGTGAGATAACATTTGTCTATCCATGAAGCCAAATCAGCCTCTTCATGCATCCTGCAGTAAATTTGAGACAGCAGGGTGCAGGGAAGACACCAAAATAAACACTGACATCTGATGGTAACTTTTCACTGGAGCATGAGGAAGGAGATGAGAAGGGCAGATGGAGATTTACACTCATAAAGCAAAGGAGAGTGTCGCAAGAAAAGGTGAACAGCAGAAAATAGGCCCTCACATTGTTGGAACGTGCATCTCAAAGACAGTTAACGTTCAGTCAAGAGCATTTCTGGAATAAAATTAAGATTTCTAGAGATGGATTAGAATACCTGGACGTTGGTTTGGTAGCTGGAGAGAAGCAAGCTGACTTACAATAATAACCCTCGTTTTAGGTCAACCGAGAACCAGTTCTTGCTGACAATGATGACCTGGCCAATAAGCAGCATAAAAGGCAATTACAAAACAGTAAGGGTATAAGGAAAAACAGAAACAGATAACACAGTCATCCAAAATGTCACACCAATCCTTAGAGAGAGTCAAATTTACATTAGTTGACATATATTAAAAAGCAAATAACTTCAAATATGACATAAAAACATAAGAACAGCTAATACAATTTCCTGGTGTACTGCCACCAGTTATGGCAGTTGGCAACACAGCTGAAAGGGGTTGGCGCCCCTTGCCTCCGGAGCCTTGGGGCATAGGGTTTGCACCCTTAAGCCCTTAAACTTCATTGCACCTAAACAACTACAAATAAAGTAGGGTAACATTGCTGATGGTGCAGACGAGTCATCAGGAATGATAAATGGCGAAGTGCTGACATGGCATGTGCTCCGAAACCTGACCTGATCTGACCTAATCAGGATGTACAGTGGATAATGTTAGCTCTATGTTAACACATAATGAAAATTGCCATTCATGTACTAAAAGGTGTGGCATTGTTCAGCTGTAATTTTTGACATGAAAACAATTTACTGTTTACTTGATAATGTCTTGCAGAATAGATTTCTTAATTGATTGCTTTGGCAACAATGAGCAATAAAGATAGATTAACATCTTTACATCCCGCTAAACTGAGTTGTGCAAGCTTCAGTGCCCTCATTGATCAGCAACACAGAAAGCTTCCAAGATTCTTTCTAACTTGTACAATTTATTCTATGATTAAGTATCAAAAATCCAGGTTTATCAAGGATGCCCTTAGCAGTCACACATACAATGACAGCTTATCACTGTTGATGAATTCCTTGTGTTCTTAACCAGCAGGTTTGTGCAAAGAAAAAAAATGCCTCCAATAAACCATATGTTGCAACGTTTTTGCCTTGCCTGATTAATGGAAAAATAGAGCAAAGGAGGGATGCACGATATTGGATTTTTGCCAATATCTGATATGCCGATAATTTCAGACTCATTAATGCTGATAACAGTACTGATGTTTTTTGTCAAGAGCACAAAGCCTTAATTATAACTGATCTATTATTTCCATGGTTACAGCCCATTTGTGTTTAACACGGATGTAAAACAAGCAAAACCCATTTTATTCTTTAAAAAAGACTATTTTGATTTATAAAAGTGTACATTTAGTGATGATTTGCTAAACCATACTGACACATTAGTTCATTCTGCCAATGTTGCAGCCAATAAATGAGATATTTTTGTCCAATTTGTTCTTGCAAAATATTGGCCTTAAATATCAGCATATTTGGTAAATATCTGCCAATACCAACATAGCTCAGAAAATATCGTGTATCCCTATAGCAAAGAAAAGGAGATTTAAAGTAACCTGAATTACATTATAGACAGGTTGATGAAACTGCTCTAAGGAAACATATTTTTAACTCAATTGGGGTGTGAAAATTTAATGTAAACATGATGTATGGGGCAAGGGGACATAAACTGTGACTTCTGTGGGGTCAGAGAAAAAAATGCTTTCCGAAATCAAGATGAGGTTTCATGTTTAGCTCATGGCACAAAAAAAATCCTCTAATCAATTAATAAATGCATCATGGCATACCAGCAGAAAGTATCTGCAACTGAACAATGACAGAACACTACTTAAATTTCCTTTTTTTTAGATACCACATGTTTGGTATCATCTATGAAATAGCTCTCTATGGGATTATTCATGATGAGTGATTCTCCTCCATCAGCCCAAACAGAGCCAACTCTGGCAAAATGTGCTCTCTGCTGTGCACTTCCTTTCTTTGCCAAATCTTGTGACAAGATGAGATGAGCCATGAAATTTAATTTTAATACTTGATACGACTGTCTTCCAAGTTGTTGTTGTTGTCATTTCAGATTTTTGGGGTTGGAGGGTTTCAGATACAAAAAGGGGAAAGTGTCTGAATACAGTAAGAGAGAAAAGGAGGATGACATGCTGGAAAGGAACCACAAGCCACATTTGAACCCAGGCAGACTACATCAAGGACAGCAGCCTCTAAATGTGGGGTGCACTTACAAAACCTCAAGGCTGTAAGTACCCAGTTTTTCAAGGTTTTGAAACCAGTTAGCCAACAACCATAACACACTTTTCATGAAAGCTTAGTTTCGTTTGTGCTGATTGCCTGTGACTCTCACAACAGGCAGTCAGCAAAAACAGCAACAACAACTTGGAAATCAGCATCATGGACAGGAGACAGAAATGGTTTAAATAGTGGCATGATTTTTATGAAATGATACTAACAGGCAGACATGCAATGTCTGTTTCTGTGTGATTTCAGGAGAGGGTGATATGATCTGCAATATGGTGAAACATCTGTCAAAGTGGCTCAGCGCTAAGCATCAGGAGTGTCAAGAACCTTGCAAAGCCACAATATTTTAAGAAGCAGGCAACATCAGATGCTTCTTATCATTCCCCATTTAACATTAAAATGCCCTTTGCATTTGTCACCACGAACCTTATTTCAGGCATTTATCCCAAACTGGTATTCTAAATCCCATTTACTTTTGAGGATTGGGAACCAGGAAGTGCTAAATGCAAACTCACTTCCATGTTTTTGCACTCATGGCTGCACCACTCTATGAGAGTTCTGGTTTGTTATTGTTTTGTTTTCAACTGTGGTTAGCAAACAGTTTTCAGATGTACTACAGCCACCATCTGGCAGCACAAGTCCTTCACAACCAGACATTAAAGATGAGACAATAGTCAGGAAAAACGTATTTTAATCAAACAATCTATGACTCTTCAAATATTTAGGAATCATTTCCTATCCATAGTGCTTTTTTAACAATAGTTGCACTTTTAAAAAGCACTTTTAACTACAGAATCAGAACAACATTGAGTGTCTGACTTTTTGGGCCATATGTTTAAGAAAAAAATTTTAAGGGTTCATCTTGTGTACTACCAAATTTCAACTAGCCTCTCCCTTTTATTCTGGCATGTTATTGACTAAAGAATAAATCAAATAACAAGAAAAATAGTCTGCACTTTTATTGACTAGAGAAATAATAGGTAATTGCACTTTTATAGACAGGGCTGAGTGAGAAAACAAAAGAAAAGCTGCAGCACCAGAGGGGGGATTTAGAAATATTAATGTGGGAGAAAAAACCCTGATTCTTAATGAGGACTGTAAATTGAAGTTTAGTGCGGTTTAAGCTGGCAGCCGGTCGAGCCTGGTGAGTGGATGGAAAACATCGAGATAACTGCAGGCTTTAGTGGTCTTAAGGAACAGTGGAGAGGAGAAGCCTGTCAGGGCCTCTAAAGCCGTCCACATCACTCACTGCTAACAGTCTGTCGGGCCGCAGGAAATACCTCCTTACAGCTCTCCGTTATGGGACATCCACCGGACTTGTCCATTTAATAAAGTGTCCAATCTGCGGCCAGCACTGGAGCTACTTTCATCATTATTTCCTTCCCTCAAAGTCCCAAGAGAGCAAGTGAGAAGGTCCCTCATTTTTAATAATAAGTGAGAGTATGAGTCCAGGATGAGGGATAAATCTTGTAAATTACTCCAGCGCTCTGGTTAAAGCTAGTATCCCAACATTATAAAGAGGAACCTCCACCAAACCTCTTTTTTCTTTAGTGCTACGGATTCTCAGCAGAAGTTGGACAAGCTCCCAGAAACATTAAGAAAACTTTGCATCAAAAACCGCACAAAAATATATCTTAAGACAAGCACCAAGCTTTAGTGTCTAAGAAATATCACCCAGCACCTGATAGATTTACAACAGATCCTCAGATTAAAGTTTGAATCTTCAAACAGGCAGTCTGTGTTACATCAATTCCTGGCAAACATTTCTGTCTATATTACAGCCGCTGATCTCACCACGATTCTCTTCACTCTACTCATCACCACTATTGTTTTTAATATAACTGAACTGTGTCTACACCGAGGTGGAAGTGAAGACTGGGAGAGAGCGGTCGCTGGCAGAGTGCGCCTCACGAGCCAAAATACCCCGAACTTGTTCTTCAACCAAGACCCATAAATACTCCACTATGTTTTCATTTCCGAGAGGAAAAGCTGTTTTACCAGGCCCTCATCTTGGACTGAATCGCTTTTATTACAAAACATTTACTCCATCAAAATATACAAAAGTTATTACCAACATATGCTGTCATGCTAGGCAGATGATTAAGTTATACTGGAGGGAAATGCAGTACTGTGTTTAAGTTTTGAGCATGTGAGGAAAAAATAATGTCACCTGAGAATGCTTTCAGAATAATACATTTTAATTGTTAATTTTTTATCAGTTTACTAAATGCAGATTGAGTTATTTCTTATGGGTTCACTTGCACAAAGTCAGAGATTTAATAGGATTGTAGTCAGGGATATGATTAACCAATTATACCAAACAGGTGCTCATGATCATCATTTTCATTTGTTGGATGAAACACAGTCATTAAATGAAACAGAAACAGCTGAGCAGGAGGCTTTAAACTTGGTGAGGAACAGCTAAACTCTGTTACCAAGGTCAAGTTGTGGAAAACCATCTCATGTCACATGCACCATGGTAAGGCTGAGCACAACAACAAGATGGAGGGTAGTTATACTACATCAGTAAGGTTTGTCCTGCAAATATGTCATAACATACTGGGGTTCCAAGTTTTGCTCTCCAAACTCTTTCGAAGTTGGCAAATTTAAGGGATGGTTCAGGTTTTTTGAAGTGGGGTTGTATGAAACGCATGGACAAGGACAAGTAGGCTGTGCCATATCTCAGGATAGTGCTTAATGAAATCAGCTCAGTAGTCGAAAGTAAGTGGATGTAAACAAACTGTAGCGTGTGATGACCCCATGCTCTTTTGGGGGTACTTTTCTCCCCCAATTCTTTTATTTATGCAGGTTGGCCCCATGTAGACCAATGTATAGCACCTGTCTGTCCCGAGATTTCTGAACAGATAGAGAACTGAGCTGTGACACTGTGGCACACATTCAGACTCATGCCATGCTTACAGAACCCTACTTCCCCACTATCCCTTTAAAGACCACAGTGGTCAGCCAAGGAAACTTAATGCAGCAGATGAAAGAGACATCATTCTTACAGTCCTTCAAAATCCAAAGATGACCAACAGTGCCATCAGCTCAGAACACAACCAATATACACGCATCTACTTTCAGAGAGGTCTGGCCTGAAGTGGTCCCCTGGAAGAAATGCAGCCAAAAAAACATAACTCTGAGGTGATAACAACTATGCATAAAAACATAAGAACTAGACTTCAGAAAAATGGTGTCAGGTGCTCTGAACTGATAGGTCAAAATGTGAAATATTTGGTTGTAGAGGGCAGTTTGCTGGAGAGGGATCTACGCCAGCCTACATTCACACAAGATATGTGCTTTGGTTTCCAAGATGTGTGGAGCAAACTACCTGCTGAGTTCTTTAAAAACTATATGCTAGTGTGCACAGCAAATATGTATGGAGAATTTGACACAGAGTTTATATTCACACTTCTTAAGTGTCTATATGGGTCAAAACCACAAAGTGTTGTTTCCCCTCTTTTTGGTAAATGGTTAATGGTAAATGGACTTGAGCTTATATTGTGCTCTCCTAGTCGCATTGACTTCTCAAAGCAGCTTTACACAGCAGCATCTACCCCTTCACACCCATTTACTCTCACATTCACTGACGGTTCAGTTCAGTTTCAATGGCAGTTGTCAATTTGTATCAACTAACAAATTCACATCCTTTTATGCCCATTTACTTGCCACTGATACAGCAGTGACATGTAACTTAACTCCGAACTTAGTGTCTTGCCCAAGGACACATCGTCATGTGACAGCTGAAGTTGGGCTCAAACATGCAATTTTCTGATTACAGACCAAGCGCACTATCAGACAAATGAACACTATCAGAGTTTGTATTAACACTTCTTAAGTGTCTATGGGTCCACATCACAAAGTGCTGTTTAACCTATTTTTCTAAGAGTTGGTGCTTTATTGTCTTTTTGGAATTAAAATGTAATACTTTGTAACACTTAAGTGTGACTTTTGATCTATACATCTATGTAGTGTTACCAATGTAAAAATTGTTATATTTAGCTACTGTATAGTAATGGGATAATAAAGGTACTATATTTGGTAAGAGCATATACACACACACACACAAGCCCTCACACACCCACACACATGTATATGAATATATATAAACACACACACACACACGTATATATCTACACACACACACACACACACACACACATATATATATATATATATGAATATAGATATAGATATATAGATATACATATAAACATTTGCACTGCATTTATTTAATAATGGGGTTTTGTGGCATCTGTTCAGACTTGACCAATAATGGGGGACAGGCAGGATGATTGACTCCGTGTAAATTACAGGTTTAGAGTTTAGAGTGAAAAGCTCAAAGTGAAAGATTATACAGTGACAAAGACTAATTTGATTTACTTGAAAATCCTTTTAACATGTTTTTGACACCAACTCAACTGAGATAAAATATTCACACTTTTGTTCATGTAGGCATCCTTTGCAGATTTTTTTCACAGATGCCTAAAACTTTTGCCAGATTCTGAGTATGTGTATGAAAATTGCAGCTGTTTCCTCACATATTTATGCAGTTTTTAACTAAAAGATTGGACATAAATGCCTTGCCATTTTTAAATAGAGGGTTTGATAGCACAGAGGAAAAAAGAGCAGGTCCAAGTGCTTTAAAAGTGCTAATGGGGTGCTAACAGTGTTTCTTGATTGTTGTTGCAGTAAACCTTCTCATAAATGTCACAAAGCAGAGTGGTATATATCAGAACACTAGAGCCACACCTCCAAGTGGCAGGATTTTCAGTCCCAGGGTGAGCCTCACTCAGAAAACTGCTAATTTTCCTCTCTACAGTGAAACAGTAAATGATTCTACTTTTACTAATCCAAATGTGTATCAGTTGCTGTGCAAATACAAAAGTAAATGCAGATGCCTTCCTCTAAATCTGCCATGTTTGGACGTCCTCAAAACTTATAAAATGTGTCAAACTGTCTGGAGGAAATGTTATGATATTGTTATAGTGTTTATATATAAGGGTAGTGAGAGAACGAAAGGAAAAACAAGGGAACACTCATCTACCACACAGCAACAAAAAGAAAAGGGGTTTAAAAGGGGTTGAATCTGGTTTGGTTTACAACACACTTTAAAAATTAGTTCCATCATAAAGCTGGACTCACACGTTTCATTTTACAACATGCAATTTTTGGATTAAATTGCAGGAGACAGTCTTTTAATGCTGTTCATACAAAACACAGACGGAGTGATGAGGGACTGGAAAGAGACTCCGACATGTAGCTGAAATTTGATTGCATGCAGGTCTCATCTACAAGGAGAATAGATGAGAAACGGTGGAGATATGAGTTTGGAAAGAAAGGATCAGAGTTCTGAAAGTGGTTGATTTGGATCTTTCAAATATGTAACAAAGGAGGCTCTATGAATTTATCCAAAAGATTATTAGTTGGCGCAGTGGACTAGAAAACACAATCCCAGATCAATACACAAAAACATAACAGAGGATCCTTCCAAGCCCCTGGTGGGAACATGGATAAAGCCCCCAAGGAGGCATAGGATATGGATGAGACAGTGATGGTTCTGAGGAGGAAGGACAGCGCTGGATGCCAGGGGGGCTCAACACCACGAGAGAAGAGAGCCAGTCTGTCCAATGGGCTCTAGAGTACACACAACTCTCCCACCAACAAAACCATCATCAATGTGGTAGCAATCAGCTGTGGTACTGGAGGAAAACGGAGCAGAGAGGGGAAAAAAATCAAACCACTCTAGCAACACAAGGCGCCCCTATGTTCTCCCCCCTCCTCTCCTTCCCACCTCTCGTCAAGTCAGTGGTGCCGACTGTTCATTTGGAGAGATGAACAAACTAACATGGCTGTTCTGGGCAGGAGGACAGAGGCAGACATGCCATTGGTTGAGACGACTGGCAAGGCACGAGACAGCAGGGTATGCATCCAAACCTTTGCTTCTTTCTGCTCCCTCAAGAGGAAACATCTGAATAGTGGAATCAGAGATGCTAGTGTACACTCTGAATACAAATTCAGAGTGTACACTAGCATGAGATCCGTAGAGGTAGGTGTAAACACACCTCAAAACATGATGGAGATGACTCACTATCTTATGGCTCAGACTGTGTATGGAGGTGGTCTGCACAGTAAGATGGCTAAAAAATCAAAGTTGCACAGACAATCAATTAGCAACAGATTTGTCACGGAATCCAAATGTCCTCTTTATTTTGTGACAGAGCCTCAATACTGCCTGAATGGCATAAAAATGTCCCTCAACCTGAACATAAACAATGGACAGCAATCGAACAGACTGCACCGATAGCACCTCAAATGAATCGCAAGATTTGTTTTTTTTTGTCATCTAGGATATAAAAAACAAGTAGTATGTTGATTGTGCCAGATTCTTTTCACATATTGCTGCCTGTTTAAAGCAAAAACTACATTTAGCTCTGCAGTGGAAGCTATCTCTCGAAGAGGACTGTGGGCTAACAGAAGGCGGCTTAAGTTTAGCATAAAACAAAAACATCAGTATTTTTATTTCAAACTTAACCTGCTTGACTTTTTAACATCTGGACCTGTACATTTTGTAGCCAAATAGCTGTCTTCCTTATGTCTTCCCATGCTCTTTTGCGTTTTAAAATAACCAGTATACGTAGCATGGCTCTTTCTGCTCTTCTATTGAATTTAAGTGAGAGTTGTTTAAGTGTGAGGGTCAGAACGCATAACATGCTACTAAAGAAGGGAGGCTGTGCTTCCTTTACCTCATATAACAAAAAATAAAGATCAAATGACACAGCACACCATATACGTAGCACAGTAATTGTCTAATATTGATTATCTTAATTTTATGAAATTGGGAAGAAATGCTGAAATGAAACTTAAACTTAAATAATTGCATAGCACTACCCAACAGTACTCACATTTCTTCAGCCACCACATTTGAATCTGCAGGCTGGCTTAGCATTGTTAATCTGTTGTTGCTTTCATTCTGTGTTAATTTGTTTTTTTGAAAGTCCTCTGTCATAAGACTATTTGACTCATTACAATAAAATTTTTCACTGAGTAGTATTTGAAAATATTTTACCAAGAACATCCCCTAGTCTGAAAGGTAATCATCTTGATTGGTTTGGTGGTGCAAACAACCACACATACTGACATGTGTTAATGACTTATTAAAGACCTGATCAAAGGAGCACAATCAGCGTCTTAGCAACAAGCTACAAAAAAAATGTGCAAGCTACATGCAGTGCATTGCTAACAAATATAGACAGTCACATTTTGCTCCAACGGAACATGAGCGTTGGACGTTGCATTGCATTGCGTTGCATTGCGCAGTATCGCAGACTTGCTGTCTACACTGCATCCATTTAAAATGTAATTCCATGCCTTGTATTTCGTCTTGTAAACAGTATATTGAGTGTTTGGGTGAAACAGATGTGAAGTGCTCTGTACTGACAAGAGGTGGTCTAAAAGGCTTATCAGTAAAGAGTTCTTATCAATAAAGAGTTCTCTCTGAGCAAAAGAAAGTTTCTTCCTCTGTGTTGAAATTGAAATTAAAACACAACACGGGGAAAAATAGAGATGAGGCATTAAGGCCAAAACACCACACAGCAATACATTACATAAAGGGCAGTTAGGACACTGACATATGATTTGATGAAGTTAGCCTGATTTTGTTATTGATGCTTGCTTGCATCGTTTTCAGTTAGGACACATTGTTAGCCAAGTGCGAAGAGGCTTTTGGCACCCAGTCTGGCCAAATTTTGCTTTGAAATGAGTTTGCATGTCAGTCCAACCAGTGATCCAAAAGAGTTCTTTGCTTGGTAGTATAACAGCTACTTAAAAACATGGTTGTTAGAAAATGATGGAGAAAAGCTGTTAAAGAGGCACCACTATGCTAATAGCATTTGGCAAATGGTTTATTGTAATTGGAGTTTCGCTTGTATGGCACTTTTCCTGACTTTCTAACTACTCGTAGCTCTTTTACACCACAGGTCACAGCTATTTATACCCATTCACCCTCACATTCACTTACTGGTACTTCAGAGTTTCTATGCTAGTTATCCATCAGTATTAGCTAACTTCATACACATTTACACACCACTTGTGCAGCAGTGAGAGCAACTTGGGGTTAAGTGTCTTGCCCAAGGACACATCAGCATGTGACAGTCAGACACCCCAGGCTTGAATCCTCAACCCTGCAGTTGATGGAAGAGCATACTACAAGGCTGAGCCATCGATACCCCACATCAAATGCTTAAAAGAAAACTGCAAAATACACTTCATAAATTGTAAGTTGTCAGTATAAACACATTGCTGATAAATGTTTGGATGCACAAATTAAACTTATTAAACCTGATTTATGATTTGCCTAGAACAAATCTTAATGCAAGGTTTTGCAAAATGTAAACAGAGTTGGAGTGGATTGCTTTTTCTTGTGCTTGTGAAGCAGAAATAGTATATTATTTATGTTTTAATGGCTTCACAAGGTTGTTTTCTCAGCCTGGTATACAGCCCAGACCCCGAGCTGAAGAGCTTTTCATGCATGGGTGTTGAAAATCTTCATCCAAGTGAGAAAATTCTGGCTTCTGCTCACACTAAATCAAATCTGCTAGTGTTTAGATCAAGGAATCACACTGCAGTTAAAAACACACTCTGTGGCCACAAACAGACACAGTCCCAACCATTAACATCGCCCAAGATGCATCTCTGCCAAGGAGGCGCATGGTAAATCATAACCCCCCCCCCCCACCACCACCACCACCACCACCTCACACACACACTCAAATAATAAAGATCCAGTAATGATTATCTTTACAGACAAGGATCTGCACACTGTGGTTATTCGAAAGCTATACCAGCTCAGTTCACACACTGCAGCTTGCATAGAGTGTGTCTGCAGCACATTTTCCACTGTGGAGCAATTTTTAAAGAAGTGAAAATAAACAGTGAACCCTACAGAGGCTCTATACTGCTGCTTTTCTCCATCAGCGTGTGGACAGCACAGCTCTGCTATTTGTCTCTCTTTAATAACCACGGGGAGAGGCAGCCACAGATCCAGCAAAGATACTCTAAAAACCAGTGGGTTATGCTTTTACCACACTGATGTCACACTTTAATAGCATGCTTTTTGCTGATTTCTTACATTTTCCTTCACTTCTTCTATCCCCTTATCCATCTTTGTTGTTTCCCGCTGCCATCCTGCTTTCTCCACAATCATGGGCTCACTTATTAAAATTAACTTATTCAGATTGTGGGCTGGAGCCCAAACCAAGGGAAATGAATAAACAAAAAGCAGAATAGTTTGGTGAATAGATGTTTCTTCTGTCATTGTGTTTGTGTTGGAAAACACCAACCCAAACCAGACACACTCGCACACATGCACACTGACCTGCTTTTATACATGGAAATGAAATCGAGCAAATTGCAGCCTAGACATAAAACTGTGCGCTACAGTGAAATAAAAAGAAGAAATCTATGGTTAGCTTATGGTTTGCATGTCTGAAAATGTTTATGTTGACTGAGAAGCCCCTAGTCTCTCTCTCTCTGTCTGTGTGTGTGTGTGTGTCTCTCTCTCTCTCTCTCTCTCTCTCTCTCTCTCTCTGTCTTTCTCTCTGTCTTTCTCTCTCCGTCTCTTCATCTTTTTCTTCTTCTTCCTTTTCTCTCTCTTTCTCAGCTCTGACTCATTCTCCATTACAAGGCCCAGGTCTGGCGTCAGACCAAGCTCTAAGTCAAAATTTCTTAATCAAATAAGCCATTTAAAGCGAGTAAAAGCTGCCTTCTGAGTCTCCATGGTCTACTATTCTGTTGGCCTTTCACCACGTCTGCCTCAACTGGAAAGTCAACCACCACATCTTTAATGGTGTGGCCTGTGCACAATTGTTATGTGATTGCGCATGACTGGTTTTAATCTTCCACAAAGGCATGATCTCATGTCGGGTTTTATGTAAATAAAAAAGAGGCTAAAGCAAATGTTCATATCTGTCTGTGACTTTTTTAACCATGTAAATGTGTTGTTTATGGACATCTCAATTACAGCTAAAGTTTGAGTGCAAAGAAACAGACCGGTGACATAATGGGCTGCCAAGAATGACATCATGAAACTTTTGCTTCCTTTTTTAAGAGTCACACAAATGTCACAGTTTTGGCTGAGGTGCATCCACCATTAAATAAAAAAAATGCCTTCAGGGCACAATGGACATGGGATGTCTGGGGGAAGGGTAAAGAGAGACTCACTCACTTCTTTGTGCTGTCCCCATCAGACACAACATCATACTGTTCAAGCGACCTTTGCAGATTCCTTAAGCTGTAATGTAATGATCATCCATCCAAGGTTGACTAAACACAAGCTTCTTATGAGTGAAATGATGGAATAAATCTCTGTGTTTTTAGACTTCCATTCATCCATCATCTTTACCGCTTATCCCTGTTTAGGTCACAGGAGACTGGAGCCTATCCCAGCTAACACTGGGCAATTTGTGGTACACCCTGAACTGGTCACCTGCCAATCACAGGGCCATATAGAGAGATGGACAATGATTGACACTGACACTCATACCTAAGGGCAATTTTGAGTCACCAAACAACCAAATGAGCATGTTTTTGGTGTGTGGGAGGAAGCTGAAGTGCCCAGAGAGAACCCACAGATGCATGGGGAGAACAAGCATACTCCATACAGAAAGGGCACTGAGCGACACAGGGATTGAACCAGCAACCTTATTGCTGTGATGCACTTGCACTACTTGCTGTGCTACTGTGCCGCCTGTTTTCAGACTGGTTTTACAAAAACAAAATGTGGTTTATTTGGGATCTCTACAATAGACTAAATCCCGTAGTTTTAATCAAGGCCAGAGGCGATAAAGGGTAAAACCTTCGAGGGCCCCAAGTCATGGAAAGGCCCATGAAGGCTGGCAAAGACGAACCAATGCTAATATGTTATTACTATCCTAAATACCCTCCATTACTTACAAAAGCAACAAAAAAACGCATTTTATTCTTTACCTGTTTCAAAATGTGAACCCCTCCCCATAAAATAGTTAAATCCTTATTTTTGTGATGTTGCTGCTGTTGATTTAACCACTGAACCTGAATGTTAGCGC